>JANPWX010000111.1:2575203-2615042 GCA_024734555.1 Trochalopteron elliotii
GGCCGCTTCGGGAGCGGCGGCGGCGCAGCTCCGGCGGCGGCTGGAGAGCGAGCTGGAGGACATCCGAGGCGCCGGAACCTGGAAGAGCGAGCGCGTCATCGCCTCCCGACAGGGTCCCCACCTCCGCTTGGCGGGCGGTGGCGCCGGTGCGTGCGGGGGGCGGCGGGGAGGAGGGCTCTTGGTCCCTTCCCCCGGTGCCATGCCCTTGCTTCTTTCTCTCTGTTCCCGCAGAGATCATCAATTTCTGCGCCAATAACTACTTGGGGCTCTCCAGCCACCCCGAGGTGATTCGTGCCGCTGTGGAGGCCCTGGAGAAATTCGGCGCCGGGCTCAGCTCCGTCCGCTTTATCTGCGGTACCCAGGTACTGGGCAGCATCCCCTTCCTCGCCGGTCTTTTGCAGGGTGTCCACGTAGACTCCCCTACCGGCACTCCCACTCGGCATGCGTGCACAGTGCTAAGTTATACGTGGCCCGATGAGAAAAAGAGCCTGCCAAGTCCCCACTAGCCAAGCATCTGGAAATGTGCCAGTTTAAACCATTACAACACCTGAGAGCAAAGAAACTGAACATCCCTCTGAATTCGGGAAATTGATGTCTTTTTCCCTCTCTTGTGAGTCAAAATTACTGTGATCCTGACTTGAAGTGGCTCCATCAGACTCAGCCCAGTTTATTCCTGCTGGAGCCTTTTTTGAGTCCTGCCTGGTTAAGTGCAAAGAACAAGCAGAGTTTCTCCCTTGTGCATGGGGAGCTTGGAGTCTCTCTGCTGAGCTTTTGGCATCCAAACCCATAATCATACTTTAGGGTTGTATTTGCTGAACACAAGTAGCTTCTCCCACGCGCACATACCTTTTCTGGATAACACCTGGCTGTCTCCTCCTCTTTCAAGTCAGCATTTAACAGCAGTGGGCAAGCAAGAACTTGTGCTGCCTCACTATTGACTCCTGCTCCTCTCTTCTGTTTAGAGCATACACAAGGACCTGGAGGAGAAAATCGCACGTTTCCACCAGCGGGAAGATGCCATTCTCTATGCCAGCTGTTTTGATGCCAACGCTGGTATCTTTGAGGTTCATAAGGCTTCCCTTGTGTTGTGCCTGGAGGAGGGAGGTGATGGCATTGTGGCTGCCATGCCTTCCAGAGGCCCTTCTGTGAGCTTTGTGCACCAGAAAAGATGGTAGTGGCTGGTGGTGAAGAGCCCTGACTTGGGGCCCTTGCACTAGGGAAGCCATGCAGAGGCGTTTAACCACCCTCACTTCTGCTGTCTCCAGCCAGCTCCAGCTCTTGGGGAGGGCTCCCATTTCTGCAGTGGTCTGTAGTCCCCCTTAAAGTGCAGGTGAGGGGAAGGGGTGATCTCACAGGCATATTAGGAACAGGGGAGGGAGGTTTTGAACACAGAAGCTACAGGCAAGAGCCTGGCATAAAGAAATCAGGAGATAAGGTGACTAGAAAGAAAATTTAAAGTTTAGCAGTGCCTGGAGAGACGTGGCAGCTGGAATCAATCACAGCCTTCTATGTACTGAGGGAGGCTGGGAGATCTCAGTGAGGTGGTGTCCAGAGCAAAGGATGATCCTTTCTGT
This sequence comes from Trochalopteron elliotii, assembly GCA_024734555.1. Lineage (NCBI taxonomy): Eukaryota > Metazoa > Chordata > Aves > Passeriformes > Leiothrichidae > Trochalopteron > Trochalopteron elliotii. The sequence goes on from JANPWX010000111.1 coordinate 2,576,778, forward strand.
TTGGCACGGCCAGGCCCTGCTGACCCCAGAGGATGCAGTGCTGTCAGATGAGCTGAACCATGCTTCCATTATCGATGGGATCCGCCTGTGCAAGGCCAACAAGTACCGTTACAAGCACATGGACATGCAGGACCTGGAGGCCAAGCTGAAGGAAGCGCAGGTATGGAGGTCTCTTCCCACCTCAACCCCAGGGCACCTGCTTAGCTGTGCTGCCTGTGCAGCAAGTCCTGGAGGGTGAGCTCTGCCTTTTCCCATGCAATAGGCATCGTTTTTGCCAACAGGCATGGATAGGCAAGGTGGCAAAGCAGCTGGTTGTGATGCAAATCCCTCCCATCTCAGTTAGGTACATTCTTTCTGTACAGGAGTTTGAGTGTATCCCTTTGCCAGCCCCTCAGGGGTGACATCTTCACCCTTTTTCCCTCCAAATAGAAACATCGACTGCGGCTGGTGGCCACTGACGGTGCCTTTTCCATGGACGGTGATATTGCACCTCTGAGGGAAATCTGCCAGCTGGCCCAGAAGTACAATGCCCTCGTCTTCATTGATGAATGCCACGCCACAGGATTCTTGGGACCCTCTGGGCGGTAAGTAACTGCTTCAGCCCCATTTCCTCCTCCTACCCCGGCTAACTCTGAAGCAAGGCCAAAGGGCTGATGACCAATGTGTTTTTGTGTGGGGACTCCTTAAAGGCTTTGCACCTCACCTTTGGATTGAAAGGAGATACTTTAGCAGTGATCCTTCTCTAAGTGACAGCTGCTTCTCAGTGGGTAACAGATGCTGTAACCATCTCATCTGGGCACCACCTCTTCTGGCAGGTCCTTTGTTTGGACTATTAAACTTCTGTGTGGGAAGTTTGAGCACTTTCCCACCTCCAAGGGATGAAGAACCCATGCTCTTACTTTGTGAGGTTCCCAGCTTAGGCTTTCTGCAGGAGAGGAAGGTGAACACTTGGGTTGAACTATCTCAAGGGGTTATTCCTCCTTGTCTAGAAGGAGGGATGCCAGACACGTGGCTGACAGTGCTTTGTTTTCCTTGAAGTATCTGGTAGCTTCCCTGGTGCGTGCTGGCAGAGCTGATAATGTGACATTCCTTTTTCTATAGGGGTACTGATGAGCTCCTGGGAGTGATGGACAAAGTCACCATCATCAATTCTACCCTGGGAAAAGCTCTTGGAGGAGCTGCAGGTGAAGGCATTTTCCTGTCCAGGGTCCTGCATGCCCTAAAGAGCTCTAGAGCATCAGTCTTATGTTACCTTTCTCTGCCTGGTGATAGGGTAACAAATGCATGTTATCCTTTTCCACTGATGGTATGAGGGTTGGTTCGTGATGTTGCTGCAGGATTAAGGGAGATCCTGCTGTACGCTCCTTACACTGTCATCTTTCTCATGTATTTGCCTTTGGGGTCAAGGTAGAAACTCTTGGTCAAAAGCATCAGCTGTGATTTTTAGACCTGGTTTCTACCTAAATTGCTACTGTAGGTGCAGGTTGGCTTTATCAAGAAGCCTCACTCTAAACAGGTCACCCTGGGCTGCCTTGTCCAATTCTCTCTCTGTCTGCAGGCGGGTACACAACGGGTCCCAAACCCCTCATCGATCTGCTCCGCCAGCGTTCCCGCCCATACCTCTTCTCCAACAGCTTGCCCCCTGCTGTGGTGGGCTGTGCATCCAAGGCTCTGGACCTGCTCATGGAGAGCAATGCCATTGCGCAGTCTATGGCTGCCAAAACCCAACGGTGAGGGGCCATATTGGGGTGGGAGCAGGGGCAGCTTTGTTAGGAGAGAGTTGTCTGTGATTTATTCACCCCCCTTTCCTGGTGATAGCTGTGAAGACAGTTTGCAAGTCAAGGCTCAGAGGAAGCTCCAGGATGTGCTTGTCTGTGTCAGGCAGATGTGTCACATCTGGATGTTCTGTGAGCTGGGGCACATTGTCCACTCCAGGATCTGCAGTTAGTCCCATTATGCTGAGCAGGACATGGCAGGAGGTAACTCCAAGAGGAGAGATCACTTCCCTGCACAGAAGATAAACAGTGGAGCAAATCTTACCCAGGGGAAATAAAGGCAGTGATCTCCAAGGACAGGAATGTTGAGGTTTTTACTCATCCTATTGTTCCCTTCCCCAGGTTCAGAAGTAAGATGGCAGCAGCTGGCTTCACCATCTCGGGGAAAGACCACCCCATCTGTCCAGTCATGCTGGGGGATGCTCGGCTGGCGTCAGTGATGGCAGAGGACATGCTCAACAGAGGTGATCTGGGGAGGGAGCTCAGTATGCAGACACATTCCCTGAGGGAAGGAGCATTTGGCAGTGGTGCTGCCACAAGCCCTTCTTCAGAGGATGTTCCTGCATGAAATTCAGTACTCCTCCACCCTCCAGCTGCAAATGTCCTCATGGTCTTCCCCAGATGTTGCTGGCTGCACCTTCTTTCTCTGCTAGGGAGGGGATTTACATTAATACTCTTGACCTGCTATGCTGGACTCCCATTGCTAGCCCTTAACCTCATTTCCATGCTTGGGAGCAGATGGCTCTTGAAAACCCTGAAGGCTGGAAGTGGTTATTGGGAGGGGAACCTTTCTGTCACCCAGTACACCTCAGCCTGCCTCCATCTCAGCCAGCTCTGACTCTGCCTGTGTTCCCTCTCCAGGCATTTACGTCATTGGCTTCAGCTACCCCGTGGTCCCCAAGGGGAAGGCGCGCATTCGGGTCCAGATCTCAGCCGTGCACAGCGACGAGGACATCGACCGCTGCGTGGAGGCCTTCACTGAGGTGGGACGGAAGCACAGAGCTCTGTCTTGAGGGACCAGAAAACACTTCCTCAGCACCATCTCTGCTGACAGCCAAGTGCCTCTGATGGGAAAAAAGGCTTGAACAGCACACTGACAAAAGCAGGACCGTTCCTCAAGGCATCACAGCCTGCATCACAAGTCAGCCAGCTGGCTGTTGCAGCGTGCTGGCAGTAGTACTGGCAACCAGCACTTAGAAGTGTCATTAAAGGTGTCCTGCAGTGCAGCGGATATTTGTCTGCCTCCTATTTCCTCATCCAGGAGCTACACCCCATCCCCATCCTCTCATGCTGTGACCAGACACTCTGCTGTGTCTTCCTTGAAGCCTCAGTCCAGATGCTGAAGCACTGCAGTTCCTGCTGTCTCCTGCTGATGGAAATACAGCATTGCTGATGTGCCTGAGGTTGCCTGCTTCTTCTGTGTTGTCTGTGGGTCCACCAGCATCACCCTGTCAAGGTCTGACTGCTGCAATTCCCCACTGAGGCAGGGGTGTTTCCCAAGCCCTTTCCAACCTGTGCCCATCAGCAGGTGGTTAGGGAAAGAGGACATGGGCCAGCTAAAGCTCCAGTGCTCCTTTCTCTCCTTCTCACTCTCAGGTGTTAGACGTGAGGCTTGCTTGGTCCCCAGTTAAAAGGCTTTGCCAATTTCTTCAGTGGTCCCAAACCTGCCTTGGGAAAGACATCTTGCCCCAGAGAGGCCATCAGGCAGCAGGCAAGCTGAGGTGGCAGAGGCCAGCAGCGTGGTGAGAGGATCTGCATCCAACTGAGGCTGAGGCCAGGGGAAGAGCAGGTGTCAGAAACCTTTAATTTTCTTCCACGTGGCAGGAATCTCTGGATTTGTTCCTCTAAGCTGTGGTGTAGTATTTCAGGATTCAAAAAGGCACAAGTGGGACCTGGGCATCTCTTAGGATTGCTTTGTTTGTATCAGTTTTGCTCCAGATCAGAGACTGTGTCCTGCCAGCTGCCCATGTGCTGAATGAGTAGCTGCAGCCAGGGACAGATTCTAGCTGAAACAGAGTGTGCTGTGCCTGGGTGCTGGAGCACTGGGTCATATCAGCAAAGACCTGAAGTCCTTATGTGTCACTGGGCTGTCAGGGAGTAAACTGCAGGGCAGTAATGTCTGACCTGAGCCAGAGCAACTGCAGTTGAATACAGGTGTTAGTCCAGGATTGTAGGGCTTTACAAGGATGCAAAGAACGGGAGAAATGTGTCCTGTGGGTTCTACAGGTCTGCAACCAAACCCTGTTAGAACAGCTGGTAATGTAACTGTGTGCCGATTTTGTTTAATTTTCCATCTCTACAGGCCCTGAGCTCAGCCTGCTGATAAACTATGATATGGAGTTCCCTTTCTGTGGCACCAGCCCCTCACAGTGCTGCAAACCCTTTTCAACAGGCAGTATTTTGGCATGGGGAATGTAGTGGGGAAGGCAGGGAGATGGCTCTCAGGCCCCTGGTCCAGCCTGGAAGAGACGGAAGTTCAGCAAGATGGGCTCAGGTGTAGAGAGGTTGAGACCCTGAACTGAATCACTGCTGGTTTGAGTCCAGTGCATGTGCACCACTTGCTCCCCCTACCTGCACACCTCCATTGCACACCTGTACTGCCCTCCCTCATGTTTCTCACCTGCTAGTCTCCAGCCCTGGTTTTCACTTCTCCCCTGGCCTTCTGCAGCCCGGGCAGCCCTGCTGATGCCTCCATTCCACTCAGGCCAGACAACCTGAGCAGTTTAATCCTGCTCCAGCTTTCAAGTCCTCCTCATTGTCAGAGCAGCCCTACAGCTGTCTTTCTGCTCAGCTGCAGGCAGGAGCAGCAGCGGCAGCCTCCTTCCTGTGATGCTCACTATTGTTTTTGCATGCACACCTGGGTTCGTCCTTCTGCTCCTCTTCTCACCAGATGCACTGACCCTCTCACCTCCGTATCTCTCAGGTCCCTTGGCAGCCAACTTCCTGCACTCTGCCTGCTTAAAGGCCAAGCTCAGCAGCAGACTGTAGAGCTGTCTGGGGAACAGACTGTGGAGTGCTGGAATCCTGGGAAGGCAGGAGGGTCAGATGATGGCACACTGGTAATGGATAATGCCGTACTCATTGACTTGTAGGCATCACATTAATATTGAATTGAGGCAAATCCTCCTGCTCTTTATTGCTTCAAGGCCTTCCAGCCTTGGTCTGATCTACAGCTCTAGGCAGCTTTTAGCCCAGAAAGCAGAGGAGGTTTTGCTGAGTGGAATGTAGAGGCAGATGCCCCTTCTTGAGAATGCAGTTCCCACCCAAGGCTCCCTGACCTACCTCATACCGTGTATGCTACTCAGGCAGTCCTGAGTCTGGAGCTGTCACCCTCTGCACTGTGGGATAGGTGGAGGATCCACGTATTTCACCTATTTTACCTCAAAATGGGGGACTATCCTATCCCACCCCATTTTCATACACACCTAACCCCAAAAATACTTCCAGCCCTGGGTCGTGGCCCACTCCTCACTTCTTCTACCCCCAACCAGACTTCCTTGTTGCAGTCCCAAACTACCCCACTGCCCACTGATTCACTCCAGCCCCTCTCCACATTGCTGTTTCCACCCCAAGCAGTGACCCACCTCTACCCTTTCTCTGCTGGAATTCCCTTGCCCTGGCTCCCTGCCTGCAGCCCCACCCAGGCAGGGATGTCCCAGCTTGGACTGAGCCGGCTGGGGTTGGTGCAAATGGGGTCTGAACCTGCTGTTCAGTGCCATAATTTTTCCATCCCTCATCCTTTGCTGGAGCTAAATGCTGCACCAGGGCCTCTGCAAGTGCTAATGCCTTATGGCACTGGTGAGTGAAGGACAAAGCAGCTGCACCCCCACATGGGGTTTCGGCGAGAAAGAGCAATGACCACAGCCATCCCCAGTTCTTTCATGGAGGTTTATTTCTGTTTGGGGGGGTCCAGCTCCGAGGGTGAGTCCAGGCAGACGTTTGCCTTTTCAGGCCTTTTGGCCGCAAGAACAGGCACCGGGAGGTACCTCAGCTTCCCACAGCCCCCTCAGCGGCAGGAGCACTTGCAGGCGGCCACGACGGGGTAGGGGATCTGCCGCCAGGTGCAGTTTGGGGGGCCGGGGTGCTGCAGGGTCCAGCAGTGCCAGGCCAGCAGCTTGATGCGGGTGAGCTGTGCGGGCCGGCAGGTCATGCCGGGTGGCCAGGAGCAGCCGGGGGGGCCTGTCTCACATGTGGTGTGGCGCACCCAGCGGGGCCAGAAGACAGGTCCCAGGTCGACCCAGGCGGCAGTGAGGCGGCAGGTGGCCCGTTCCACCAGCCACTGCCGCAGGCGACGCGCCAGAGCCCCCGCTAGCTCTGGGGGCAGCAGGGTGGGCAGCTCCAGCCCCTCCACCTCTCGCCACAGCTTGCGGTGATATCGCCCGGCACCCTCGGCCAGGTCCCTGCTCATGGACTCCAGGTTCTCCTTGAGGATGCTTCCGTTGCGACCGCGGGGCTCCTCGGTCGCCATCCAGAAGGGGTCGAAAGCCGAGCCCAGGAGCCGGCGCAGCCGCCCGGGGCGCAGGTGCCGGGGCTTGGGGGCGTAGCGATAATCCTCGGGGGAGAGCGACAGGCTGTAGGGCCGCACTGGGGCCGAGGGATGGCCGCGCAGCAGGTGGGCGGTGGGGTCAGCGGTGCTGGACGGTGCCAGTAGCGGCTCCTGAGGTTCCTCCAGGGGCGGCGGTGGGCCTGGGATGCCCGGTGGTGGGAGCAGGAAGAGGAGGAGGAGGAGGAGGAGGAGGAGGCAGCTGCGGTGTGGTCCCTCCATGGCGAGCAGCACTGTGGCAGGCTGTGCCCGGCTGCAGTCTTTTTCACTCTGCCGCATCCCCTGGGTTATCACTGCGTCCCGAGGCATGGCCTTCCCCTTTTCCCTGCTTACAGCGACTGATAGGGAGCTGGCGGGGACACCTCGCTCCTTCCCACCAGGAAGGCAGGTGGGGGGGCAGAAGCCGCATGGTCCCTCCTGCCACTGAGCCAATGGGGATAATTTGAGTTGATGTGGAGGGGAAAGGGCCAGCGCCTCCTTCTCTACATCCTGCTCCATCATTGGAAGAGGTACTCACAACCTTCCCAGTGGAGGGAAGCTGGTGGCCTTTCAGTCTTGTTGAGTAAGGATCACCAAGCTGCGCTCAGTGCACCTGGAAGTCCTCAGGGCACAGGTCCTGTCACCAGAATGGACATGGCAGCAGAGTGGCAGGACAGGAGGGCTATGTGGGTCACTGTTCTCTCCTGGCATATCAGCCAGTCCCCATGTATCCCAGGCAGCTGTGATGGAGCTGGGACCTCTGGAGGTGGCTATCCTGGAGGTCTTGTCCTCCCTCCCATACTGCAGTACTGGTGGAGTGGAGACCTGGACTGGATGGAATCCAAAACCTGCTTCTTCCCCCTTCCCTAGGTCAGATGTTGTGGGAGAGGCTCAATCTGCTTAGTGCTACTGACAATTAATTAATAACAGCTAGTAGCAAAAATTAATTGCTCATCCTCCAGAGGGTTTAGGACCCTATATTTGAGGGACAGGGCAGGGATGAGGCTCACAGTGGTGGTGTATTTACATTCCCTGGAGGTGTTGGACAGCACATCCTTAACATTCAGCATTGAGAGGTGGCTGCTGAGGTCCAAGAGACCCTTTCCCCCTCCATCCTCCCTTTTTCACCAGAGAGTAGTGTGCCTTCTCTCTGCCACCCCCTTCTCAGCAGGAGGAGCAGGGAGCATCTGAGCCTGCAGGAAAGCTGGGCAGAGAGGAGTTAACTCCAAACCCAACCTCAGAGAGAGGGGAAAAAAAAAACAACTGAGAACTATGGATCAGCAGCAAGAGCAGAGGGAGGGAAAAGGGGGAGTCAGAGAGAGAGGAGAGGAGAGGAGAGGAGCTCCAGAAGGAGAGAGAGCAGAGCTGGTGGTGGGTGGGGGAGGCAGCGGAGCACCAGGCAGGAGTGACTGGGGTGACCGAGCTGCCCAGATAAACTCTTCTGTGGTCTGCATCCTCCCACTACCACTGCGTGGGCTGGACTGGAGCTCTCCCCCTAAGCGAGTGGCAAAGCTGCAGGCCCTTCCTCTAAAAGGTGAGTACCGGCTTCCAAAGCTGAAAGGCAGCCCTCAGGCTCCCTGAGCAGAGACACCCTGGTACATTATGCATGCCCAGAAGGACACTGGGCTCCTCTGCTTCAGTGAGGAGATCCCATGGGGCCAGATGGAAAAGATGCATAAGCTGGAGGGTAGCTTACAGCAGGACAGAGGGGACCAAAGACAGAGAGGCAGGCACAGTCTCTTGGTGTGATGCACAAAGAAGCTGGGAAGCAGAAGTGACATGAGCTTGAGGGATGGGGGAGCATGGAGTGAAGGAGCTTGCATGACCCAAAAAACAAGTTAATTGCTTGTCAACAGTAACTAGATAACAGTGTCTTTCCTTCTCTGTTTTTGCTCAGAGAAGGACAATTTGTTCTAATGATAGCACAGCAAGGGGAAGGCTTATTCAGAGAGAGGCTGTTGATGTTCCATGCCTGAGCACAGTGTTACTCAGGGCTGGAGGAAGTTTTGCAGTAAATCACAATACCTTGAGCTGCGATAACAGGATCCTTCACAATGATCATCATGTTGTATTTCAGGTAGCTCCAGGGTCTCCTCCCCATCTTCACCTACCTGCCACCATCCAGCCCTTGACCACCTCTCAGCATGAGGAAAAGGTGCATTTAGTTGCCTCTCCTCTGTGGAGCGTAACTACTGCACAGGGAGCAAGGAGCAGCCAGCTCCAGGGTGGAGGTGGTCCCAGCTTAAGGAGTTCCCTTGGGGTGGGAATATATTGGGTTGCTGCTGCTGTGGGGTGTGATCCAGGCATCGGGTCCCTGCTGCTGGAAGTGGCACAGTCCTGGGCTGAGTGTGCTGGGACCACTTGCAGCCCATGGGAGCCTCCTACCCCATGCCCCTGTGGCCAAATTCTATTGAACACTAGCCAGGATTTAGACTTGCCAAAGCAAGCAGTCCCAAGGGGTTTAGCAGCTTTGGGAGTGTAGGAGGAAACGTGGGTGAGGCCAGGTGGCAGGGCAGGAGAGATCCTTCAGGGTGCTGGGGGCACAGGAGATGTTGACATTGTGAATCCAGACAGGAGAAAGAGGCTTCAGCTCTGCTCAAGCCAGGCAGATGTGGGCTGCCTGACTACAACAGCATTCTTGCCAGTGATGTCACGAGGATCTTGGTGGCATCATTTAACCAGCTGGTTGGGATTGGCATCTCTGGGAGAAATGTGAGTGTCAAAGGCTGGGATCAAGCATCTTGGGGCCTTTTATCCCTTTCTCCCAATGTAGGTCCCTGGAGTCTGACAGGAAGATGCCAGGGGGGTTGAACATCTCTTCTGACAGCCCAAAGCTACGAGCAGCAGGGATTATTGTGCCCATCATCTTCTCCCTCATCTTCCTTGTGGGTACTGTGGGAAATGGGCTGGTGCTGGCTGTGCTGCTGTGGAATGGCCAAGTCAAGTACTCCACCACTAACCTCTTCATCCTCAACCTGGCTGTGGCTGACCTGTGCTTCATCATCTGCTGTGTCCCTTTCCAGGCCACCATTTACACCCTGGATGGGTGGCTCTTTGGGGCCTTTGCCTGCAAGGCTGTGCATTTCCTGATCTACCTCACCATGTATGCCAGCAGCTTTACCCTGGCTGCTGTCTCTGTTGACAGGTAAGTGCCCCCTTCCCTTTGAGTTCTGCAGCTCAGGGACACTGTATTTGCCACTCTTGAGCTAAGGGTGGGAGAAAGGCCCCTACATACCTGTGACAGCAATAGCTGGTCTATAGCTGCACAGATAATTGGGCTTAACAGACACCAACTGGACCAGCCTAGTTCATTAGAAGTTAGAGGTAAACAAGTCCCCAGGTATGAAAGTGATTGGCTGAATTCAAGCTCAAAGGGACCCCAGCCAATCCCTATGAATCATGGATGCACATATATCATTGCTCAAGTGAGCTGGGTAGTACTAAGACCTCAACCAATCACATGTGTATGAGTGGGAAATTTGAAGTCCCTATATAAGGGGCTGCCCATCAATAAATGTTGGCCGTCACTGCATGAACTCCGGCGTGTGTATGTTGCGTTCCTGTCTCCACCATCAGCAACACGTACCCTGTTGGGTGTGTGGTAAGAAGCAGGTCGGGTCTCCCCAGAGGTAGAGCCAGCAAAGCCAGTCTCCCCAGCTCCCCATGCCCTCCCCCTGTACCAAGCCAAGCCCTCAGCCTAATTACCTGGTGCTCACTTGGGAAGGAGGGGAGTCCACCATGTATAAGCAAGAACAGCAAAAGTCGCAGGGCAGAAACACAACTCAGAAGAAACCTGCTCCTATCCTTCTCTTATCTGGTTCAAGAGATACACTACTTGCCCTTCCTGAGTTAGCACAGCAGAGTGGATGATAGAGATCCCAGACCCTCTGTTGGAATGACCCTGATATTTTTGTGAATTCACTGTGACCCTCACTCCCAAAATGTTTGAGAGGGAAGAGATGGGTAACTGCATGGGAAGGGATACACAGATGACAGCTCTACAGGGCAGGAGAAATACCTCATCTCACCCTTGTTGTGTTTTGTCTCTCCTCCTTCCCCTCCTGTTTAGGTACCTGGCCATTCGCTATCCACTGAAGTCCCGGGATATCCGCACATCCCGAAATGCAGGAGTGGCCCTTGTGGTAATCTGGTCACTGTCGCTGTTCTTTGCAGGGCCTTACCTCAGTTACTACCAGATAATCCATTACCATGGTGTGCCCATCTGTGTCCCCATCTGGGAGGACCAGCGCCGAAAGGTTGTGGACATCCTCACGTTTGTAGTTGGATACCTGCTGCCTGTGACCGTGGTGAGCCTGGCATACTCTAGAACCATCAAGTTCTTGTGGACTTCTGTAGACCCCATAGAAAGAATCTCAGAGTCTCGGAAAGCCAAGAGTAAGGTCACCAAGATGATTGTCACAGTGACCATTCTGTTCTGCCTCTGCTGGCTGCCCCACCACCTGGTCATCCTCTGTTTCTGGTTTGGTCACTTTCCCTTCAACCGGGCCACTTATGCTTTCCGCCTGGCTTCCCATTGCCTTTCCTATACCAACTCCTGCCTCAATCCCATTGTCTATGCCCTCATCTCCAAGCACTTCCGCAAGCATTTCAAGCAGGCCTTCACCTGCCTCTTCTTCCAGAACAAGATCAGGAAAAAGAAGAAGGGAGTTGGAAGGAAAGTCCATATGGTCAATGTGGAAAGAGGTTTTGCCAACAGGACAGGAGCTTTCTATGGAGGCAACCCTGAGGTGGCTCAAGTCCCAGAGGAGAACACCAGGAAGAGGGACCACGGAGGTGCCAGTCATGCCACAGCATGGACTCAGCAGGTACAAGATGCTATGGTCTCTGTTCAGAAGGAGCTACTGGAGGAGGAAATTTTGGCAACAGCTGGCCATTCCCCAGATGTGACCCCTCTAACAGGAACTGTTGGACAAGACCAAGAAGAAGCCCTAGAAAAGGGCTAGCGAGGCAAGAAAAACATCTCCATTTGTATCACATTTTCTGACCACATCACAGTGTTTTTGCTTTCCTCCAGGATCATCGTGCCCATGCCTTATTCCCACTGAGATGGTTTTATGTTGGCAGTGAGAGATGAGCTTGCTCATTCAGACCCATTAAACTGAGTTCAAGTCCCCCAGAACTTCTCAAACACAACCTCCACGATCCTGTAGCCATGTCTGAGACCCGCCATCATCCCAGCTCAATATTCAGAGTAAACTTTAAGTGACTGCAACAGCCTTCCTTTTCTTTAATTACATATGGCATTTTATCCACTGTGTGGATCCTGAATATGTAACTCTTAATGTGAGGCAGATCTGCACCTATAATTTCTTAAGAGAAGGTGAAAGATGGGAACTTTAGGGAAAGCTGTAACGTTGTGGGACAGCCAGACTTCCATAGTGAAGCTGGGAAACAATTACAGGTTGTCATGCCACTTGTAGCTCTCTTGAGCCCTGCATGAGCTACAAAATCCTCTGGTGTCCTCAGTTGTCCCTATGCATGGTGCTGGAAGATGTGTCAAAAGTAAAGGGGTTTTGGCCCCAGCCAGTGCTGTAGCCATTGTGCAGTGGGGCCAGGTAACATCAGGCAGCTTGCAGAGCTGTGATGTGCATATGCAGAACCATGATTTCCCCCTTATTTCTCTTCTTTTTTCTGTTCCCTACTTCTGTCTGCGTAAATCTTTCCTTTTTACTTTGTCCTGCCCACTCTTAATTCCCAGATGACATGGTATTTCTAATGCTTACTGAAGCTGTTGTACGCTTTGCTAGAGCTCAGCTCCAAGGACATCCCTTTTTCTGTACAGAGGTTAACTGAAGAGGAAGGCCAGCTGAGCTGGGAATTAGTTTTCTTTTTCCATTCAAGTGATTGATGTTGCTTTCTGCACTTTGAGCTTCCCTTACCTCTATCCCTGTTTCTGATTTTTTCACCTCTCTCCTTTCATGGTGGCTGCCACTCCTCTACAGTAGACGTCTCCCAGAAATGTGTCCAGTGTGCCTTACCCACCTTCCTGGGAACAGCGAGTTCTGCAGCCACCCTCTGCACATAATGCCATGGCTGGTGACCAGCTCACATGGCCTCATCATTTCTCCAGGTGAAGACTCACTCCACAGCCCAAAGCAGTAGAGGGAAAAGGGAACAGCAGTCAGGAACAATGATGTGGCACAGCTGGATGCTGCCTGTTCTTGCCTAGAAGCAGCTGGGCAGTTTCTCACCCCTGATCCTGCTCCTCCTGGTCCCAGCTTGCAAAAGGAGCAGATCAGATCAGGACTGACTGCTGCACATTGGGGTGAAGCCTAAATGAAACAGGACAGAGAGGACAGGGAAGATGTTGGGGAGAATGTCCATTTAGCGTGACAAGTGGCTGCAAGCCCTCGGCCCCTTCACTAAGCTCTGCCTGGTGCTAAGCCCCAATTTTGAGGAGCACATGAGCAGGAAGGGCAGGTGCTGAGCCTGGGTTGGGAAGGCTCTGAGGCCAGAACGGAATTCCTGTCTATCCAGTACCAGTATACATGCTGCAACTGGTTTCTCAACTCAAAAGCAGAGCTGAAGCAAAGATGTCACATTCTTGATAGAGTCAGGTTTAATTAAAACTGAAGGAGTTTGATTACTGCTTTTCACGCAGCCTTCTCTCCAGACTGATTGGCATTCTGCAGTCCCTGCTCCCAGCTTCTTGCCTTAATTAATGACTCTTTTCTCTTATTTTCTATCCTACTTTTTATCCCTCAGGCTGACAAGCTCATCTTTAACCCTGCAGGGGCTGGTTTGCCACATCAGAAGAGTGCTGCTTTTGCAAGATCTGGAACAGGGTAGATGAAATGGGAGAAGTGTGAGCAGGTCAGGGCTTTGCATCTGGTGGTAAGCACTAGCTCTTTTCTGTGGAGTAACTTAGTCCTGCCAACTGTGTGCTGATTCTGGTGTCTGGCATCTCCCTGGCATGCGTGACATGAGCTTGACGTCGCTGGGAGGTGTCAGACCCAGGTGCCAAGAAGCTCATCTTGTTTATGACCCTGTGTGCAAATCTGGCAGCCCTGGGAAGGGAATTCTGGTTATTTGCTTTTGGGTTTAGCTGCTGGTTGCTAATCTATGACCAGCCTTAGCAAGCTACCAGCTGATTATTTTAATTCTTCCATGTGCTCTCTTCCCCTCTGAGAGATTTCATAAAAAACCCCAGAGAAACACTGTTTGCCATACCCCCTTTATCATCTTCCTAATCAAAACTTGCTGATTCCTCCACCTAGTCACCCCACGGGCCCTGGCCTGCCCCCCAAGGCTGGCCAGGCACAATGCATGAAGCCGGCATCTCTCTGTAAGTATCTTTCTGTGATGGAAGAGATCTTTGCTCATAGAGTGAGCAAAGGAAGTGGATGAAAGGGTGAGAAGTTTGCCCTAAAGACGCTTCATGGGGCTTCCTTAGCAGTGCAGATAATTGCTGTGCTGGATTTGAAGTCTGCTAGAAAGGTAAAGGTGGAGGAAGTAAATGAGTTTAGCTGTTGGAGATTAATTATTTTGGCTGCTGACGAACTGAACAAATTCTTGATGTTCGCACACATTGCAGTGTGTGCTTTGCATTTGATTGCGTGGGTGAAGTGGCTGCTCCAGAGAAAGGTCATTTGCTTAGTAACATCCATGCAGCTTTGCTGGGAGGCCTTGTCAGGGCTGTTGCTTCTGTTATGGCTCCTCTGTGAGACACAAGCAGGTTCTCAGCTGTTCACTTGCTTGAGGCAGGTTCTCCCTCTGGCTGGTTTTGTTTGCATTTTATAGTACAGCAGCAGCAGCCTCAGAGCCAGGGCAGTAGCTGCTGGATTCAATGGCTGGGAATTCTGCAGATCACATGCTCTGAATTGGGAGGGGAAATGGAGTGTATTTGGAGGTCAGGTAGTGGTGAGAGGGAACCAAAGCCTAAAGTTCTGGTTGATATCATGGCCCTGAGAACAGAGACTAATCATTGCTCAGGAAGGGATCTGGGGCTTTCACTTGATGGTGTAGCACAGAGAAAATGAGGAGTTTGGACTAATTTTAATGGCAAAATGAATAGCAGAGGGAAACCTGTGCTGTTGTTCTCATTCTCCATTACTGCAGCAGACCCCTCTGGAAGACGCAGAAAACTGCCTCCAACCTCAGGGGTTGTGCAGGGAAATCTGTGGCACAGGGTGCAAGGACAGAGAAAAGCTGCTGGGAGAAGCTGAAGCCTCTAGGCCAGAAGCAGGAAGAAAACCAGACAGTGCCAGTCAACAGTCAACATAGTGGGAAGCCACATTTCCTCCTTCCCTGGAACAGCTTCTTTCCTGCCCAGCACCTAACTCTCATTCTGGATACAGCTGCTGAGCATGACAGGGTAGTTCAGGCTCTGGGTATGACTGGCTGATGCAAAGAAACCTAAACTTTTCTCCATCCAGTGCCAAACACATGATAAGGTTCAGGGCAGCCCACAGCTTCAAGCCCTGAGGCAGGAAAGCAGAACTGACTGTGGTGATTCATAGAATACAATTCCTACATGATAGATTTTTTTTCCCCACTGAAAATCAGATGTGCTTTTCTCTTTCTTACCTGGTGTTACTGCTAAAGCAGTGGCAAAACTTCCAATAGCCATTTGGGGTTTTATTGCCTCTCCTGCCATTGTGGGAGCAGTGCTGCAAAAGAAGCGAGACAATTGCTCCTGGCTGGCGCAGCACCCCCACCTTTCCCCTCTGTCAGGAGCTGTTAAGAAAAAACCCAGCACCAGGCTAGACAAAAGCCTGAAGAGCTGTGGACAACATCACGTGTGCTGAGGCTAAAAGCTTCACTCTGAGTCTCAGCCAGATGTATTCCTGGGTTTGAGGTAAGCTTCTAAGAGGTGTCTACTTAGAGACAACATCAGCAACTGAAGTAACTGGAGGGATAAAGAGCATTTTAGCCACGTGCTCTTCAGGCCCCTTAATGGTCTCCTCAGCAACAAGGCTGCTGATGGTAGAAGCGCTGGCAGCTGAGTGTATGTGGACATCAAGACTGAACTGTAAAGACAGGAAGAGACAAATTCAGTAAGACTGGGCATGAAGGTCACCTGCTCCTCACATAGGGGCCATGATGGAAGTTCTCTGCCCTGCTCAGATGTCCCTCCCCAGCCCCTCATCCTCTCACTGTCTCTTCACAGCACAGCCATTTTATTCAGCATGGGGCAAGGCACAGTTTCTGCCACTGGGCAAGGCTGCTTTTCCTCTCTGCAAAATATCTCATCTTCCAGCTTGAAGCACTCCTGCTGGGATTCTCTTTCCTCTGTATGGTTTCACAGCAACTACCTAGGCTTTAAATTTGGATTTCTTGGCTGTGGAAGTCAGGATCAGAAAAGGTCAGCCAGCAACCCTGTACTTCGATCTGCAAACAGAGTGATGTTTGAACGCAAACAACTTTGTGTTGTCGCTTCTGATTTGAGAACCAGGTATGAGAGTAGCAGTTACCAAGTCCAGTGCTGTGCGTGGGGCCTGGAAGAGACGTAAAGAAAGAGGAATGGGCCACTCTGAAAAAAGAACTTGGCTGAGGAGTCATAAAAGGCTGACAGGATTTTATTGAAGTTGAAAATACAAAAAGGTCAGATTGTCTCCCACCCTCTTGGAATCCTTCCCATCCAGCACATCATGATGAAGTATCAATATGCAGAGGGACAGCTCCAGCCCAGCCACAAGACTGCTGCTCCCAGCTGTGTCCTCCAGCGGCCAACAAACCCATCTAAAAGCCACACCTGTTTCAAGTACCTCAGCTTTGAACAGAGGTCCACTTAGCCTCTTCCTGGACAAGAGGGAGATATCAGAGAGCATGCTGACCTAAAGATCTCTGAAGAATGCTCCAAACTGTTGCTGCTGCATATTTAAGCTGAATCCTAATAATAAACTCTTTCAAACCAGTGATTCCCAAGCTGTGGGATAGGTATAGCTACCAGCACACCATGGCGTGGTACAGAGGTGGGAACCGGCATGTTTCTGTCACCCTGTTGCTGCCTATCAACAAGATTTCCTGGATCCCTGCTCCACAACAAAGCAACCTAAATCTTCTTTGCTAACCACAGTGGGGAGAAGCAAGAAAGCAGTAAGAGCATTTCCATGCATCCTTCATAGTTGCATCACTTCAGGCTCTTAGCATAAGCCATAATTTGTTTCTCACATTGCACTTAAGGTTCTCCATGACAAGCAAGAGACACAGAATGGCTGAGCAATGGCTTTGGTGCTGCTGAAGGAGAAGTAAATCTGCCTCCATCCTAGCCCAATAATACAGCTGAATGAATAATACCTCCTGTCACAACTGGACCTCTTGTCTGAGACTGCCAGAACCAGGAAACACAAAAGTTAGTTATGGCGGAGTTTTTTTGCAGGATGTAGACGTCTGACTAGAACTGTGTTAAGACTGTCACCCTCCAATCCTTATTCTTGCATCAGGGCAGCTCTGACTTGCTACTTGTGTACCTGGGTATTTTTTGCAAGTGTTACACTGTAATATTTAAGCACTAACTTGCAGCAGACTTAAAAAATGGGTACAGTGAAAGGTGTTAGTCTAGCCATGAAAAACTTTGTATCCCACTTGTAACCAGACACATTTTCTGCCCTCTGACAGCAGGCTCTAGGAAAGGTGAGGATTAAGCCTCATCAGTGCATGTTTGGTAAGGCAGAATGTTTGCTCAGCTTCTAGTGTGCAGATTCAAACGTGTTCTTCTCATAGCACAAAGCTTTCTGCTCTTCAAGACATTAACTTTCTCCCTCGTGCAATTGAGCAGTATGAAGGTGGCAAAAGGTTCCTGTTCCAAGCATTTCCATGATGCAGGGTAGCTGCTGAGTGCACTAGTCAGGGCTGGTAACTGCACATGGTATTGGTCACTTTGGCCTACATCAAGCTGACATACTTAGGAAAAGGCAAAATGTCTCTGGAAAGGGCACCCTATTCATCACCAGCCCATGTGGTAATAAGTAGAGCAGCTCTTTTACCCCAAAGTCACAGCTGCAGCATTCTTGCCTGTTGCCTTTGTTGTGCAAAGCCTGCTGCCTCCCCATGGGGCAGCACTAACAGGAACAGCCTGAGCACCACTGGAGAGACAGTCTGGCAGGAATGGCCGCTGGCAGCAATGTTTAGTCAATGATCTGAAGCAAACTTCAGCTTCCTTTTCTTCACTCTAAGGCTTCTCCTGCTGCTTCAGGAAGATGATATGGCAGTCCATTACCTGTTGTCCATCTTCTGCATCTGCAGGCTGAGTGATGTGAAGCTGGCCAGGAGGTCTGTAACCTCATCCACCTGACAGAAGAATACAGATGGCCATCAGGGAGGGGAATGCAGCTGTGCAGCCACCTACCACCACAGAAGAAACCCCCATGCAGCAGGGACCACCCTTCCCCTAGAATTGCCAGTAATGCCCATGCTGAGCTTATACTAGGACAGGATACTTTTGGTGCCAACAATCATGCAGAAGGGCTACTATCTTCATGATCAAACAAGCCCTAATCTAAGGCAATGGGAGCTTCTCCTCATTTTTCAGGACGTGATGCTTGACCTCCATGCTGTGTGATTTAGCCAGTCTTTAAAATACAAGCATGTTGCTACATTACCAAAACTCAACAATAGTATCTGGGCTGTTTCCTCTAAGTGTGTTTCTAGGAGCCAGTCTTTTGTAGGAAAAAAACTCCAGGCCCTGCAACCCCATGTGGTTGTGCTGATCCTGGACTTAAACTGACTGTGCCCTCAGCCTCCCTGCTGCTTGGCACTACAATGCTTTCTGCATTTTGAATTTTCACCTAAAGGAGTAACGTGAGTCATCATATAACTTGCCCACTAGACCCAATGTGAGCAATAACTGTGTCTTCAATGTCCCATTTCTCATGGAGTTGCATTCTCCTAAATGCAGGAGTCTCAGTGCAAGGAGGTAAGTCAGAGTAGCTCAGTGATGCCTACCTGCTCTTTTGTGCTAGTCATCTGTAGCCTGGAGCAGAGGTCATCCAGCTGTTCCTTTTGCTCATGCCTCCCCAAACGGTCCAGGTATTCCCGCAGCATCTGGATAATCTGAAAAACAGGCATAAGAGACAAACATCAGAGAGCTGCACCAGGCTGGTGTTTTCACAGGAAAAATTAAATTGCAATAAAACTGCCAAGCACACAGCCTTGAAGCTGCAGCACATGGCAGAGTACGTGACCCGTAGAGACGAACTCAGGCAAGGCAACTACATGGCACTAATGGCACCATCAGAGTCCAGTGAGTCACCAGAGGCAGTCACAGATGGACTAGTTGTGATTCCTGTGCCTGGTAAAGAACAGGGATGAGAGACAAGCCCAGCTGAAGCAGCATAAGATCTAGCCATGAAAGCACCAAATTTTTATGGCAAGCTAGCTTTCCTCACTGTGAGGAACAGGGATTTTAATTCCAGCAGGATTTGCTTATGCACAGAGGATAAAAACCCTTGTGTCTGTGTGGCTCCTGAAGTGAGGCCCATGCCACATGTATTTGCAGGCCTAGGAGTGTTTTCCTGTTCCATGCCTTCACACACTGGAGCAGGCTAGACTGTGCTAGGAATACAGAGCATGTATATGCCACAGCTACAGCCTCATGCTGTGGTCCCTCTCCTGATGTAAGCATCATGGTTGAAGAAAAGAGAATACTCCATATAGACCAAGAATCCAGACGTGCAATGCATCCTTAGCTTACAGAGCCAAGGGAGGCCCTGGAAAAAATTAAAGTAGAGGCCAGGAAAAAAGAAGGTCTCTGAAAATGAAGTCAAACTCTTCCCACAGCAGTTAAGAGTCCACAGACAGGCATTTAAGTAAAGGGTGGAGGAGGCTGCCAGGGGCTGCACCACTTTACCAGAACACAGGACTGTTTCTTTTACCTGTTTCACTTCAAGGCGTACAGCCTCCAGGCTGTGGGAGAATCCTTCCTGCAGGATATTCAGCTTTGATTTAGCAAGGTGCAGTGGAGTTCTGCCAGCTCGATCCAAGGCATCAACTCTGGCCCCTGCAAGATGCACAAGCAGGGACAGTGAGGTCTGTCATCAGGATTTGGTGTCCCTGGGGAGTATCAACAGGGCAGGAAGGGGACAGGCTGTAACTTATAGAGGAAATGTTACCTCCGCGCAGCAGCATGGTG
Organism: Trochalopteron elliotii; assembly: GCA_024734555.1. Classification (NCBI taxonomy): domain Eukaryota; kingdom Metazoa; phylum Chordata; class Aves; order Passeriformes; family Leiothrichidae; genus Trochalopteron; species Trochalopteron elliotii. The sequence continues at coordinate 2,596,168 of JANPWX010000111.1, forward strand.
ATGACAGGAACGTGGTTCGTGCAGGCAGCTGGGGACGGAAAACACAGGACACACAACTCAGAGGTAAAAACACAAATGAGTTTCTGCTCAAGCACAGAGCTTGCTGCTTCCCAAAGGGCTTCTTTGCCAGGGGAAAAAGGAATGGCTCAAATGCTAAGGTAATCTCCCACTCAAGCCTGAGTACTCTATCTGGAATAGATCTTGCACTCCTTGGGGCTGGCAGAGGGAGGGAAATCAATTTTCTCAAACCTTTTCTTTAACTAAATCTTTGTGATAGGTGAATCTAATGAAGTGCAAAGAGTCCCTCCTAGGTCCTTAAATTCGGGGAAGCATTTCGTGAGGCACAGGCAAGAGGAAGGTGGAGAGGAAAGGAACAATAAGGAGTTTCTCACCTCACTTCTCTGCATGCAAAGCTCATCTGTCTGGCACTTACCCAAGTGTAAGGGAGTATTGCCCAGCCCATCTCTCTGGTTTGGGTCAGCCCCATGGTCCAGAAGTAGCTGGACTAGAAACAAGGAAAAAGAGCCACATAAGTCCATTCCCTTTGCCCCACAGGTCAGGCCCACAGGTCCATGTGGCAGCCACCATGGCTGCTTTATGGGAGTTTCTGTTCAGCTTATCAGCTTCCTTACTGAGACAGGGACAGGAGTTTGCACAGAAATGCAGGACTCAGCACAAAGCCAGGCAAGTGCCACTGCTCCCAGGCTCCCTGATGCGAAGAAGCGGGAAGAAGGACACACTTGCCTCTGCACCAGTACAGCCCTACAACTGGGAGGTCCTGCTCCCCCTTCAGCAGGCAGACATGGCAAGCCCTGGGGCCAAAGTTGGCAACTTTGACAGAAAAGGAACAGAAGAGAGCAACATCGCAGGTGCTGAATCAAAATGAAGTGCACCCTTCAAAATCCCCACCAGAGAGAGGCAGAGGCAGAGCTCCCCCCAGCCCCACTCACCGATGTGATCGTTGCCATTGCAGGAGGCAAAGTGCAGGGCTGTCCGGCCTTTGTCGTCCGCAGCACAGGGGTCAGTTCCATCCTCCAACAGCTGCTGCACTGACAGATGCAAGGAGAAGAAAGCACGTAAGCTGAAGGGGCACCTGATCAGAGAGGGGTAATGCTGTCTGCTCTTTTGGGGGTAGATACATGTGCTGTCAGCTGCTAAGTCACCTGGACTTGAACCAGTTCCCACCAGTACCCTAACTCAGCAGAACCAGCCTAAGCAGCATAACCTCCACCCTCTGATTCAGCCTTCACCACCTTCCATATGTTGCCATAAAAGATAAGCCAACAGCTCTAACGGCTAAAGATCCACCTAGCCAAATTTTCAAGCTCCAAGGAAAATCAGCAGCAAACACCTAGAGAAGAATACAAAAGGATAGGAAGGACATGGGGCTAACTCTTGGTTTTAGTCAGCTGCATCTCCAGCACTTCCCAAGCTAGAATTAGCATCCTGCGCTTACTACCCCTCCATGGGCTTTCCCTATGGATTTGCACAGTCATCTTCTGCACCTGTGTAAACTTTTGACATCAACATGGACCCGTGGTCAAAAGCTTTCACAGTGTAACCATAGGTAAAAAGTCACTCCTTCACACCTGTTTTGACTATGCCCCTTCCTAACCAATGGTGGCTACAGTTCAGGAAGGAGGCAGGGGAATGCACTGACCTGTCAAGAGCCGAGTAAAGACATCAGTAAAGGGTGGAAAGATTAGGGGCATAAAAATAGCACCTACAGCAACATGTGTTAGGGCCAACTGTAAGGGCTGTTACTCCTGTTGTTTTGAGATCATCCTGATATACTATCTGGTGTGTAAAATAGTGCTCATTCCATAGTTGTTAAAAATGCTGACAGGTTCACTATATTTTGAGATTTTTAAACAGCATATTCTACAACAGCCAAGACTGTTTCAGGCCACTGAAAGTCACCATTCATCTCAGCTTCCAGAAAGTGAATCGTAGCCACCTTTGAATTTCTTCCTGTACATCTCCTACTTCAAGTGTGGTACAGAACTGAAAGGAACACTTGAAAAGATGGAAGTGGCATTAACATGGAATGTTTGTTACTTCAGAAGAAAGACAGGGAGACTGACAGTGCCCCAGTGAGAACCATTAATAGGAACACTTTAGCTACTCTTCCCCTGAACCAAGTTGGAATGACATAACCTCTCCACCCAGTGCCACCACAGGAAACAGCAGAGATGTTTACTTGTTGATGAAAAATAAATTAATCATATCACACTTCCTCAAGTTGCAGAGTAAACAAAACACAAGAGGATTGTAAATGCGGGAACCTGTCTAACAAATACAAGGTGGATTGAAGCCAAGACTTCCATAAAACTGCATTCTTTCATCTTCCTGTTGGAAACGATATAACTTTTCAATAATTTTAGTTAGTGGTTTTAATTAACTTTGAAATTAATTGCTTTAGTTAATCATAATCTATATATATATTAATTATAAATAGTGTGTGGTTCTTAAATTACTCTCAGCCAGTATTTAGCAAAGCTGTCATAATGTACTTTTCTAGCAACACAGCTTGGAGAAACTACTGAAACTTTAACTTTTGATAAACGAACTCTGATATGCTTCAGTGAAGAAAACCAGAGAAAGATGTATGGTTGAGGTTGGACATCTGAAACGTAGAATTTATGGACCACAAGGACTTTGCAGAAACCAGAAGATAAAGAACGGACTAACAAAGACTCAGTATATGTGTTGGAAAGTCCTTACGAGAGGAAAAAAGATACTAAAAAGACTAAAAATATGGACTAACTAGCATGAGAAGTAAGAAATCAATAACCCATAGAGGATAGAATACTAATTCATAAAAGAGAGTTGTGTAATTTATAACCAATGAGCATTAATTTCTTTGTTTGCTAAAAAGTATAAATAAGCGAAGAAGTTTTATAGCTGTGTCCAAGTGGAAGCCAGAATTTTGTGAGCCACACAAATTCTTCCTTGCCAACAACAAAGTAACATCTACACACTAACACTAAAAGGAAAGTGTTAGAGGGGTTTATTTACACAACCATTTCAGAGGATTTGGTAACAATTTACTGATGACCCAGGTGAGACAACACATTTGATGTTCCACAGATTTACAAGATCAAGGACTTTGGTGCACATTGAAAAACTTCTTTTCAGGGAAATTTTTCAATCCTCTGATCCAGGTGAGTTCAAGGCAAAACCCCCTGGGAGTTTATTAAGACATCGCTGAAGGTTTAAAATGATATACCTCATCATAAGCTTGCACTCTCTAATATAATAGAGTTAAGAAATTGATGATATAATTGGCTATTTTCTATTAAAAGTAAGTGTAAAACTCTATAAGTGAATATTATGGAATTGTGTTTGACTCCCACTGCCTAGTTGGAAAACTAATTGTAAAACTACATAAGTGACTATCAAAAGGTGTGGTTTGAGTCTTCACCCTCTGCTTTGCTCACAAATTAGTCAGACACAGTGCTGCTTGTCCAGAAAGCCACGTTGTGGAAGGGTTTTGCCCAGATATTTCCGTGCTTATTAAAGCCTATGGTATGTGCTAGTGCTGGAAAACGCAAGCATGAGGTTATGTGTGTTATAACTATAAACTGAGTTTCTATGAAAATTAATTTCCTGTAAGAGTGTTGAAGCCATTGTATGTTTGCTGTAAATTTTAGGGTATTTGGTGTGCCCTAAATGTTTGGTTTTGGGTAATGTGAATTGTTACAGCGAGGATTGTTTGCCCAGAGCTCTCTCCTTGGCGTTGGCACAGCGGCTGCTACTGTTTCAGTGCCTGGGATTGTATTCATGTGCACAGAGCGCTCCCTCACGTCGGTTTTAGTGATTGCTGGAATTTTTATTTACTGTGGGTTTCTGTTTTTCTTCTTGAACCCAAGAGGAAGAGGGGGAATACCCAAATGTTCACCTTTAGGTTATATTTTGCAGCACTGGAAAGTATTTAAAAGCAATTTTTAAACTCAGACACAGTTAATAGAACATTGTATTCTCTGGTGGCTGGATTATCTATTAGATAATCAAGAAAAAGGGCCAGTTCATGGTATTTTACACCAAAACAGTATTTTGGAGTTGATGTTATATTGTCAAAAGAAAGAGAAATGGAATGACATACCATACACAGTACCTCAAGATGAGATAAGTAGACAAAGATAAACATAGAGAAACACATTGGGGAGCAGAAGCTATTAGAGATAACTTGAAACACCAAGTAATTAGTGTAAAAATACCACAAATCAAAAGTGTAGTCAGTAAGTGTAAAATATGTTTGCAAAACAATCCACAGCCCTACAAAAGACCTCCTTTAAGGACTACAAAAAGAGAGAACTGTCCTGGAGTTTACAGTCAAATAGATTTTTCTGAGTTACCTCAACAAGAGGGATATTGATACCTACTGGTTTTAGCTGACACATTTTTTGTATAGCCGTTTGCACCAACAAAGCAAGAGAAGTTACCAAGATACTGCTAAAAGAGATAATACCCCGATCTGGAATTTCATTTGGAATTAATGATCTATGATATCTTATAACAAGACACAAGCAACATTTTTGCATTTTAATGTCTTAAGTTCTGCTAGATGCTCAGTGATTTAAGTGGAAGTAATCTTAAAGGAAAATTAAGATCACTTCCAAAGGGAGGAATTGTTGGAAATGTCAGAGCTTTTTAGTAATTTTACTTAATTGTTTTAATTACCTTTTAAGTTAATTGTCAAGTCATAATCAATAAATATCCATTAGATATAAATAGTGTGTTATTCTTATATCACTCTTAGCCAGCATCTACCAAAGTTATTAAGTTATTTTTGTAGGAACACAGATTGGTAAAACTACTAAAACTTTAAGTTTCAACAAACTAACTCTGATATGCTTCAATTAACAAAGCCTGAGAGAGAAAGATGTAGTGTTGAGGTTGGACATCTGGAAGGCAGAATTTATGGACCACAAGGGCATTTTGCAGAAACCAGAAGGTAAGAGTCCAGCTCTGGCCCTGGTTCTAATCTACTGGGTTACGCTGCCTCATCACACAGGGTATGGCTCAGATAATTGTAACTTTTCCACCCAAATCAAAACATTATTCTCTTGCTGCTAACAACTGGGCAAAAGAACATACCAAAACAGCTGGGACAGTGCAGTGCTGATTTAGCTCCAGGCAGATGGAAAACTAACACAATGAACCAGGTGCAGTGAAAAAGTGAACACAATAACCAGCCCCGCCCTGCTCAGAGAACAAACCCAGGCTTTAAAAAAGCATTTTATAGATCTTTAGCAGCTAAAGCATCCTGTCCACAAACTATCTGCACCTGCTTCCTCCTCTCCTAACGTAAGAGCCCTTGATATACTGCCTTCCAAGAAGAGGTCCCAAGCTGGACTGACAGAAGCCTTACCTGTGTCCAAATCATTGCTATTGGCAGCTTCACGCAGCCTTTTCAGAGCTATGGAGGAAAGAAAGCAATTACTAGAAAGCACAGAGGAAAAAGGCACGTTTACCTAATAAAACATTTCCATCCCGCTCCTCGAGCACAAGTGAGGGGCCAAATCACGCTGGTCCTGGCTCCAGAGAACGGGAAGCAGATCAAGGCACCAGGTAAGAACCGTTCTCCTCATCTCCTCCCGAAGCTGAACGCGGGCACCCTCCCCTAGCAGGACCGGGGTGCCTTCCCCAGCCGCCCACCCAACAGAGCCGACCTCCCTCCCGAAGCGCCGTGCGGAGCCGACCGAAGGAGAGGCTGTTCGGAGCGAACAGCGGCTCCACGCGCCCGCCGCTCACCGTGGGCCTCCTTGCCCGTCGGCCCCAGCCGGCGGTGGAGGCGGGCGGCCCTGCGCAGGCGGCGAGCCGGGATCTTGCCCGCGGGCTCCTCCCGCTGCCACAGGACGTGCAGGTAACCGAGGGGTGCGCCCAGTCCCAGTGGTGGCAGCGCGATGCGCGGCTGTGGCTCCGACTCCGGCCCCGGCTCTGACTCCGGTCCCGGTCCCGGTCTCGGTTCCGGCCCCGACTCCGGTCCCGGTCTCGGTTCCGGCCCCACGCCGGGCGCCCCGTCAAAGCCACCGCCGCCCTCCATCCCGTCACGGCCCGGCCGGGGAGGGGGGCGGGACGTCACCATAGCAACGGGGCGGGCCGCGTCCTCTTGACCAATGGAAGGCGACGCAACCCGTGCATGTAGCCAAATGGAGAGTGAGCGGGTGGGAGGGAGGCGGGGCGGGAAGTGGAGGCTGTTGCTCGGAGAGCCTGACGGGCAGTTGTTTTCTCCAATCAGATAGAGAAGAGGGCCGTGGCCCGCCCATGACGGCTCAGCGGGATGAAGACAGGCAGTTGCTTTAGCCAATAGAAGGGCTCAGCCTCTCCTGCGCCCTCCCCGCCCCTGTGCCCGCACCGCGCCAGTCCCGCGTTTCCGCCCGGAGCACTTTTCGTGCCGCGCCGCCGCCATGGCCTACCCGGGGGAGGACTACGACAACGAGGTGCGGGCGGGGGGACTGGGGGGCGCGGGGATCGTGTCCGGGATGTTCGCGGGGACTCATTGCCGCCCTCTCCCCACAGGCCGCCTACGATCCCTACGCGTACTCCAACGACTATGATATGCACACGGGTAAGTGTGAGGGCCCCACGCCCCGGGCCTACCCGCGCCCGGCTGGGTCTGTGGGCCTGGGCCGGGCCGTGCCGTGCGGTGGCTGCTTCACTGCTCCTCCTTCTCCGCAGGAGACCCGAAGCAAGACCTGGCCTACGAGCGCCAGTACGAACAGCAGACCTACCAGGTGATCCCCGAAGTGATCAAAAACTTCATTCAGTACTTTCACAAGACCGTGTCAGATCTCATTGACCAGAAGGTGTATGAGCTCCAGGCCAGCCGTGTTTCCAGTGATGTTATTGACCAGAAGGTGTACGAGATTCAGGACATTTATGAGAACAGGTACAATACTTTCCTTCCAGCAGATGGAAATCACTGTTTTAACTGTGATCCCGTTAAAAGGAAAGGCTGGCTACTACCTGTGCTTTTCCAAACTTGGGCTTTCTCCAAAACCGTTTCGATTTGGTTACTGTGGGAAAAAACTCTAGGTGTTTCCAGCCCATTAGGCTAAGTATACACGGGTTGTGATCTGTCTGAAGGGAAGGGTCAGCCCTGGCCTAACAGGAAAGGAGGCTGCAAAAAGGGATCTCAGTGGTGCTAGTCAGGCAGTGTGCAGAAAGCTGTGAGGTGCAGCTTTTGTGTTTCTTCCCAACAACTACTTCCACTCCTGCTTGTAGCCGTGTCCACTTGACATAAAGGGAATGTGGAAGTGACATACACGTCTGTATCATGCGTGGGGGATAAATTGCAGTCTCACTGCTTACTTTGGAATTCTCATTCTTTGCTTCAACACTGGACTCACTCAGGGGTTGGTGGTGCTGCTCAGCTTTCACCAAGTCCAAGGCCTTTCTCTGTTGTTATCTTTGACTCCAGCACTGTCATACTGAGTGAGAAGCAGCTTCTCATACTGCATCTGTGTCTGTTTTTCAGCTGGACAAAACTGACAGAAAGGTTTTTTAAGAACACCCCATGGCCAGAGGCTGAGGCCATTGCTCCTCAGGTTGGAAATGGTGAGTTTTCCGCTTTCTCTTGGGTTATCAGAGAGGGAAGGAACTGAATCCCTCCTGGTCCTGAGTTAGCAGGTGCACAGCATTGTTGCTGCCTGAGTCTGTCACCTTTGTTCACTCTGGCAACTCCTTCAGCAGATGCCTGGCAAAAAGTCAGATGAGAAAAGTGTCTTTTTGTGCTTCCCTTTATTGTTGTGGCAGAAGGCTGATAGGCCCTGTGGCTTGCTAATATCCTCTCCTGTCTTCTTTTCCAGATGCAGTTTTCCTGATCCTATACAAGGAGCTGTACTACAGGCACATCTATGCCAAAGTCAGCGTGAGTGTTGGCCCTGAGTCTTCTTGTGGGTTGCATGCTGGCTTTTCTGTGCCAGCAAACTTGACGAGTCTTGCTGCCATTACAGTATCAGTGGTCCCCTTATCTTTGCAAGGCAGGATTGGATGGGCTCATGAGCTGTAAGTCACACTGGTTTTAGGGAAGCTTAAAATTCTTGCCTTTTGTTAGTTTAGTAAGTATTCACTGGTTGCTGAGAAGCAAGAAAGACTTGATTGTCTGTCTGAGGCTTGTTAGCTGTCTCTTCTGGCTTGGTGTTGATGAGTGTGCAGGTTTCTCTGGTAGCTCGGATGAATTAGGAGACTGGATCTGAGTGTTCAGGAGGCTCTTTGTTGCTAGCAGCCAATGTAATGGTTAGTGAGTTGGGGAAGAAGGGGATGTTGGAAGGTAACTGAATTTTCCTTTTTATTGTTTATGTGTGTTTCTTTGTGGCTCCTCTTCAAATGAGCAGGCAATGAGAAGGGATGTCACAAGAGGAAGATGCATTATTTGTCATTAAAAGTCTTATATAGGATCAGAGTGCCTTTCAAAAAGGGAAACATAGATACCATAGAGGATGGAAAAGAAGGAAATGAAAGAAATAATGCTCTGTGAGACAAAACAAACTTTTGGGTTTTTAAGCTGCTTTGAAATCAGTTAGAAAGTCTTGGTTCTTAAAGGAAAAAAATCTCAACAGATGCATGACTTACGGGTAAATAAGTAATAACTGCAGTTTTACTGTGGACCAGAGGGTGGAGAAATGGACACTTTTAAAAGGCTGCTGTGTTAACCCAAGCCGGGCTTCAACAGGAGAAACTGGTTTCTCAAGCTGTGCTGGTGGTGGTACTCAGACTCAGTGTCTCCAGCTGAAACAAGAACCAGTAGGTCAAAGTTGATTGATTTTAATCAAAAATGGTTGAAAGTTGACATCATTTAGAAATGATGTTCAGAAACAGAATTGCTGATCTATTAAGGCTTCTTACAAGCAGAGAAGGAAGGGAAGCTGGTGAAGGTGATAGGAAGTTCTTGAATCTGAACAGAGGGGAACAGGGAAGGTTAATGCAGAATATTCACAGGAGGTTTGACTGCTCAACATCCTGGGAGAAGCTACTTGTACAGGAAGAGTCATCCCTGTTTTGTGGGACAGCAGTGCTACAATTTCAGGTTTTCTGGGTGATTCTGGTGGGTGTCCTGGTTGAACACTGGCTCTAGCACTCCTGAACAGGACCCTCTGCTATTATGACTGTCCTTCTTAGGCTGTTGCCCATGAACTCCTTCTGCCCTGCTTGAAATGAAGCAGACTCTGCTGACTTCTCTTTGCAGGGGGGGCCCACGCTGGAGCAGAGATTTGAGTCCTATTACAACTACTGCAATCTCTTCAACTACATCCTCAGTGAGTTGCTGCAATTAATTTCTGGTTTGTGGATTTTGGAGAGAAAGACTGGATGGAGAGGGCAGAGCTGAAGAGAGGGTCAGAAGAACTGCAACATGTTTATAAATAACAGAGGGAAAGGTAGTCTATAAGCTTTCTGCATGTTTGAGTTTGTTGAATGAAGAGCAATTTACATCCATTAATTTAAAACCACAAAAAGCAGTAATACTGTAAAGAATAAAACTTACTTAGCTCTCTGTCTTGCTGAGAACTGCTTCACAAGTAAAATGAAGCAGTGAGATAAAGGAAACTTGCAATGTTTCACAACTGTTTACAGTTGTTAACTCCCCTTGGAACAAATGTTGGTGTCTGTGATTCCCTGCCAAGCCTCATGTGGAGAATGGATCAGTTAGGATAAACCCCTGCAGTCTCTGTATAGCTTCTGAGAGTTGATGCTGCTGAGCAGTCACTCTAGAGATGGACCCTGTGCATATTCATAGTCTTTGAAAGTGAAGGCAGTTGAGGTAGTCAAAGCTGCATATCTCAGCCCTTCTGGGAGCTTCATTCATCTGCTGCTCCATCTCCCATTTCAGGGAAATTCTTGTGTTCTTTAATTTGTCTGTTCCTCCAGTTCTGACTATGTTCTTGCTGGAAGTGTTAACCCTCTCATCTGTTCTCCTGCAGATGCTGATGGCCCTGCTCCTCTGGAACTGCCCAACCAGTGGCTCTGGGATATAATTGATGAATTCATATACCAGGTATGTGATTATAAACCTGGGCCAATTTGGGGTGATCTTGCCTCTATTAGTTGTATAAACTTTCGATCTCTTCCCTTGCTGTGATTTCCATACCAAGGGTACAATTGTAGGTTGAAAATCTCTGGTGATCACTGTTACTCTTGTGTTAGCAAGTGGATGAAGAAGTTGTAAACGTACAGATTGTTAAGTTACAGGGTGCTCTTTGGGGAGTCCTGAACTTTTGTGCCTATTTCTCTTTCAGAACAAAATTTCTGTCTTTCTTAGTCAGTAGGCCTTCATGCATGCACTGAGAGATTGATGACCTGATTTGAAGTGAGCTGTGGTCTGGGATCTTGACATTAAGAAATATTTTTCTACTTACTGTTCTGAGTGCAGCAGTACAGATCTCAAATGCTTTTGGTTTTTCTCTTTAGAGGATATACTCCTGTCTCTGTAACTTTTCATTATAGAGCTGTCTGGAATTCCTCAAGTGTTGTCTTGTCAATCTTGAGAATGAAAAGGATGTGTGCATATAGGGGGAAAAGATGTGTCTATGCAAACACATCTTATAATTTGGTCGTTCTCTTTTCTACCTGTTCAGACGGCAAATTTGTATTCAGATGCCTTTCCTAATTGTTTAAGAGATCTGTTTCTGCTTCGATCTGTCTCCTGGCCTTTTCCCTCAGTACTGTATATTTTTTTAGGTGATTTAAAGGTTGTATAATCTGCCATTTTGATTTCCACATGATCTCACATATTTTTTTTTTTTAATGCAACTTGTAGTTTATTGTAATGCATTTGTGTGAGCAAGGTGTAAGCTTAGTGCACTTAGTTGAGCATCTCCAAACAAGCTTGCTCATCATTGAATCTCTGCTTTTTCCTGTAGTTCCAGTCTTTCAGCCAGTACCGCTGTAAAACAGCCAAAAAGTCTGAAGAGGAAATTGATTTCCTTCGTTCCAACCCCAAGATCTGGAACGTCCACAGTGTCCTTAATGTGCTGCACTCTCTGGTCGACAAATCCAACATCAACCGACAGCTGGAGGTCTATACAAGTGGAGGTGAGCTTTGGGTGGTGCTAAGCAGCACTGGTGTCTGTGCTGCCTTGCTTTGATTTGACCCAAGATGCTTGACCTTGTTTGGGGGCTGGATCAAGCCCCTAATCAGTGGATGGACTGCCTGGGAACTGGTTCTGTTGACCTTAGGCGAGAAGTACCAGTGATTACATTTCAGGCCTTGCTCTCTTTTGTTTTAAACAGAAAAGTATTGAAAGGGAAGCTTGCTTCCTTGGAGCAATGGCATTGTGGTTCCTTTTTTCCCTAGGTGACCCCGAAAGTGTGGCTGGTGAATATGGGCGCCACTCCCTGTACAAGATGCTGGGCTATTTCAGCCTGGTTGGGCTGCTGCGTCTGCACTCTCTGCTGGGAGATTACTACCAAGCCATCAAGGTGCTGGAGAACATCGAGCTCAACAAGAAGGTAATACAGCATGTTTGAACTCTTCTTTCGCAGTCTTCCAAATGCCTCTGTTCGAGCGTGCTGGTGAAAAATTGCTGTACTGAATCTTCCAGCTGAGGAACTGTTTGTATCTGCTGTAGTTGTCAGGAGCTTGTGGCTGAGAGCACAGCTGGAGCTTTGGCATTAAGTCAAGCCATATGATAATGCCTGATGCTGTTGCAGCACAATTGCCCAGTTTTTTAGGAGGTTTGCTGTGTTGTGCAAGGCAGTCTTGTTACAGAGAATACTGAGGGAACTGCAAGTGGTGGTGCAGTGGTAGCTACCTGAACACACCATTCTTACCTTTGTCAGTGTCTCTTGTATTTTTGACTTTTGTTCTCACTGTGCTCGCTCCCACCTAGGCTGTTTTTGCCTTAGAATTGAGTGCTGCTTGTGGCTAATAAAAGTTCAGCTGCAATGGGTTTGGGCCAAGGCTTGGCACAGATCTACATACGTGCTGTCTGGCACAGGATGTGGAGTGAAATAGGGGGAAAGGGAACTGAGCAGAGCAATGTTAGGCACAGAGCAAGAGTCCTCTCCTTGCAGGAAGCTGAAAGTGGAAAACATAGGAAATGGGATGATCTAATAAAACAGTGAGGAAGCTGCTGCAGGGGTGGGTGGGAGATGAGGTATCCTGAATTAACTGTCTCTTGTCTGTATTTGGGATTGGAGTGAAAGCAGAGGTGGCTGGATTGTGGCTAACAGGCGGTTTGGATTGTTTCCCCTCTAACATAGCCTGTTACTCCTTCCTTCTCAGAGCATGTACTCCCGGGTGCCTGAGTGCCAGGTGACCACTTATTACTATGTGGGTTTCGCATACCTTATGATGCGGCGTTACCAGGATGCCATCCGTGTCTTTGCCAACATCCTCCTCTACATCCAGAGGACAAAGAGCATGTTTCAGAGGACAACCTACAAGTATGAGATGGTAAGAGGTAGAATAGACTAGGCTTCCCAAAAGAAAAAGTCTTCTTTCCCGTCCCTCCTCTATCACCTGGTAGCTTATGTCTAGAACTCCAGTTTTATTATACTGGACTTTGCTGGTGGTGGTGACTGGGGATCCTCTGAATTCCTTTGCCATGTGTGGCAATATTTTCTCTTAGCTATGTTACTAGTTACTTTGGGTGTTCCCCATATTGTGTCCCAGGTCCATCTGCACTCTAGCTCCAGGCAGGGTTGTAAATGTGTGTCATCTGCTAATGATACTCTTGTTGATGCTCCTCCAGACTTAATTGTTTTTCTAGTCCAGTGCTTCACTTCAGGTTGCTGCCATTGTCAGATACATTTCCATGATCTGATAATCATTCACAGACATGGCTGTAACAAAGCTCCTTTCTCTTTCTACCTAAGATGTCTTACCTCCTGATTTTGGTGCCTGTTTAACCTGCTGTCTCCTTTTTATCCTTATGATTAATTCCTAACTCATTGTTTAGCAAAATCTTGCCAGCCTTAATTCCACGACACTTCAAAAAGTTGGTGTGTCTGTTTCAGCCACGCAGCTGTCCATTTCATCCCACACTCAAATAAATCTTCTTTTCTTCACTGACCTCCCTGATAACTGTCCCTTTGCAGGAGATGGTTGTTAAACTATCTGCCTTCCCTTCTCTGCATGTTCTTGTACCAAAACAGTCAAATGTGCTTCTGGCCCTCTGGGTTCTGCATGGCTCTGGATGCATTTACTCTGCACCTTTCTCTTGTCCAGCCCTCTCTTATTTCTGAGAGCCTTGATGTGTCATTCATCCATTTGCTTTGCCCAGAGGTGCTGCGCCTTTGTGCTGTCCCTCTTGAGCATTAGGACCATCAGTGCTCTGTGTAAAGGGTCTTCCTCTGCAAAGTGCAGCTGCCAGCTGCCTTGGGCACCCTAAAGCCTGAGCACACTGTGGTGCTGACAGGGTCTCCTCTGTGTCTCAGATCAACAAGCAGAATGAGCAGATGCACGCGCTGCTGGCCATCGCCCTCACCATGTACCCCATGCGCATAGATGAGAGCATCCACCTGCAGCTGCGCGAGAAGTACGGGGACAAGATGCTGCGCATGCAGAAGGGCGACGCACAGGTCTACGAGGAGCTCTTCAGTTACGCTTGCCCCAAGTTCCTGTCCCCTGTGGTGCCCAATTATGACAATGTGCACCCCAACTACCACAAGGAGCCCTTCCTGCAGCAGCTCAAGGTCTTTGCTGATGAAGTTCAGCAGCAGGCCCAGCTCTCAACCATCCGTAGCTTCCTCAAGCTCTATACCACCATGCCTGTGGCGAAGCTGGCTGGCTTCTTAGACCTCACAGAGCAGGAGTTCCGTATCCAGCTGCTCGTCTTCAAGCACAAGATGAAGAACCTGGTATGGACCAGTGGCATATCTGCCCTGGATGGAGAGTTCCAGTCTGCCTCTGAGGTTGACTTCTATATTGACAAGGTTGGTATGTGCCACCTCTTGGCTGGGAAATTCTTTTACCCAGGAAATTCTGGAATTGGCAGCACCTAGTTTTGTTCCATTCTGTGGGAGACATTCCTTCTTCCTTTGCCATTTATAGGGCTTGGCTGCCCACGATGAAGTTGTAACTCTGTGTAAAAGGAATGTCAGTGGATGAAGAGTGATGGAATATCACAGGCAGCTTTGGCAGTCAGCGTACCTAGAAAACAAACACTTCCCCAGGACAGAGGGAGCTGCTTGTCAGTGTTCTGGGAAGTGATAATTGAGTTACAGATAGCGCTGCTGTTTGTGTGTCAGGTGGGATTGTCCTTGTAGGTGTCCCCGACATCTCTCCTTTGTTTGACAAAGCAGAGATGTTGCTTGGTCATGTTACAGGTCTGCTTTGCTCTGGAATAGCATTTAGTTGTGGCTGCTCTATGAGGAATCTAAACACAAGGTGTGGGGCTATCACCATCTGCCCTTGGAGCTCCAGCAGCACGAAGCATAGCAAAGCATCTTTAGTCAAAGAAGACAACAGTAACCATTAGGTTTCTTTCTAGAAAGCAGACCAGGCTGTCCTGTGTTCTTGGTCCTTAGAGCAGACCTCTTCTTGCAAAGTCTCATGCCATGTCTCAGTCCAGCTCTTATGGCATATAGCATGACTGAAAATAGGGAAGGATGAACTGGGGTTGGAACTGCCAAACTGCTGCAAGGAAGACAAAAACAGACTGAGTGTGTAAAAATGTGGGAAGTGAATAAAATGTCAACTGGGGACCCATCCCAGGCAAAGGTATGAGGGAGGGCAGCCCAAGGAGAATTGGATGGGTGCTGTGGGACTAGCACAGGTCGGATATGTGTGATGCTGCACCATGGCTGGGTGAAGCCCCTTAGGTTGATCCTTATGTTTGGCAGTTCTTGCTGTCTCCCTGCTAGTAGCACAGTCCTTTTCCTAATCCTGTTCCCTTCCCAGGACATGATCCATATTGCAGACACAAAGGTCGCTCGACGCTATGGGGACTTCTTCATCCGCCAGATCCACAAGTTTGAGGAGGTGAGGCCTGGGTGGGAGAGCTGTGTAGCTCTGTAGGAAACATGGGGTAATCACTGGGCTGTGCAGGCTCTTGAGGGTCCACACTTGTGTGAGACAGCTGTGTAATTCCATGCTGGACTTAGCCCTGCAAGGCACTGGGCAAAGGGCAGGTGTTCTAAGCAGCAGCTGCTGGCCTTTGAGGAATGGTATGTTTTTGTGAGAAGCGCTCAGTTGAGCCACAGTGGAAAAGGAAGAGAGTTTTATTGTCCAGGGATGCTGATTCCATTGTCCCTAGATACACGTGGTGTCCCTGTCAGTAACACAACCAAAATCATATCTCTAACTTCATAACTGTTGTTCTAGAAAATGGCTTCAGAGATTTCTGGAGCAAAGATGGCTTCAGCATTGAGCTTCGCCAGGAGGTGACATTCTGTCACTGCTCCAGTTTCTCCCAGTGGAGGTTGTTCTACACTGGAAACTCAGAGGGCAAAATTCTGAGACTTGGGGACTAAATACAGGGTTGTGATACCACTGCTACAAGTTTGCATCCTCTCTTGTCCCCACATCTTCTGCTATCTTGGAGAGGAGAGAGTTCTACTTGACACACTTTGCTCAAGAGCTCTCTTGTCAGAGAGTTGGAGAGGAAGGAGTTAAGAGGCATTGGATAAAGTCTGCTGAGGGGAACAGCAGTGTGTATCAATCACTGTGTATTTTTTTGACCTTTGCTTTCTCTAATTCCAGCTGAACCGAACATTGAAGAAGATGGGCCAGAGACCCTAATGTGGATGCAATGCAGGCCTGGGCAGAGAAGTGTGGGGGAGAGATTATTCTCTGTGTTGAGGGAGGGGAGCTCAGGGTTCTGGCATTTCTGGAATCTCCTGTGACTCAGAAGGTATTTTGTATTTAAATATTCAGACTTGTTTGGCTCCAACTATCCAACTAAGGGCAAGACATCTAATAAATAAGTGGAATTTTCCTGATGAGCATTTGTATTCATTTATTTTTCCTGTGTGGAAGAATATAACTGCATCTGGAGATATGGGCAGCTGCCATTGGTTTGTGCTCTCGTTGGTTCATGTTGCAGGTAACAATAGGGAGCAGATCTCTTTAGGTGCTCTGTGCATTCACCGTGCACAGCAAATGGGGAAGGCTGCAGAACTGATTGACAGGAAGAAAATGAGGTGTTTCACAGTGACTTCACAGGATATGGAAAGAGATACAAGCTGATACTATTCTTTTTAGCTTTTACCCCGCGCATTGAATAGACCTGAGTTGTCATTACATTCTTAGAAGGTTGCATTTTTGCCTTTTCTCCCCTCTATTTTATTTTAGTTGCTCTGGAGTAGAAATGCTCCAAAGTGGATTTTCATGTTTCTAAAGGAGAGGGGAGAATTTTTGTAAACATTGAACCAATATTAACTGGTAGTCTGATGAAATTTCCTTGCTGAAGGTTGTGTTTTATTTCAGCAGAAGTGATGCCCGAGACTCGGCCCTTAATTTAATCAAGTTCAGTTTCTCTGGAAGATGCCCCAAGGGCCTTTAATTTATTAAAACCCTTTAAATGCAAACTCTCCCCACTCTCCAACTGCAAATTTGTAGTGTCTTGAAAAAGGGGGGGAAAAAAATTGAAAACAAGTCACATAAAAGGAAATCAAGGACCTGCAAGTATTGGGGAACAGAATGCAAAGGATGAATCATATCCCTTCACACCCTCTCTCCCTTTAGCCATCTTTAAATAGTTTGGTGTTTGAGTGGTAGAAGCAGGTGCAAGAGGAAAACCTGCATGTGTAATAGAAAGCTACACAGGGTGTTTCAGATACACCATCTCCCTCTTTGTACCTCTCCCTCTCATTCCTTTCCACTGAGAAACGGGTCCTAGCAGTCCAGTTTGGCTCTGTGTGTGATTCTGTTTAAATGAAGGAAATAATTAGCCTTTGTTGGATTATATTCTGTTTTTGAATGAGGGTCAGGTTTCCAGTGTCCTAGATACTGCTCAAAAGTAAACTGTTTCCCATCACAAAGTCAAGTAACTCAGGCGGGCAGGGTACAGGCAACACAGTGAGATTATATGGGCAATTCCTGTTGGCCACCTAGCTGCTGGTGTTGGTGTTATGGATGCTAGAAGCTCGCTGTCTCCAGTTCTGGAGGGTTTGAGGCAGCCATATCATTAGGAAATTAAAGGACTGAGATGCCACTGCATTGCAGCAGCCCATGGGGATCTGTGTTCTTATCAACCAGAATCTGATCCTTTTTGATTTTAGGGCTGGCACTTTTCCTTCTATGTATTTGCCAACAGCAGCACAGTAAGCATAGCTGTCAACAGCAACTGCCCTACTTTCTTACTATCCGAAGCCTAAATCTTACCCAGGATGTGCTCAGGTGGATGTGATACACAACATGAGAGCCCCGGCAGGTATCTCAGTGATCAATTCCAATTCATAGCATAGCAAAGGAATCCAGTGTGTTACTGGGATTTTAATATCTGGTTGGCATGTCGGAATTACAGATTTTTAATGTTTATCTGTATCATCTGAAACACTCCAGTGGTTACAGGCTGTTCTCAGGTCTGTGAATATGCTGCTGCTTTGTTTCTGTCTGCCAGAGCAGCTTGCAAAGGATGCACAGAGACCATCCACTGATTTCCCTGGCTCCACGCCTTGTCTGAGGGACTGCTGAAGGTTAACTAAGCAGGACTGGTACTTGGTGGAACGAAGCCAGGAGGAGCTTGCAGCTCTCACTGGGTGGAAAGATGGGCTCAGCAAGCTGCGGTGCCTGGCACTGCTTGAAGCCAGAGGAATGCAGGGTGTTCAGCAGCATCAACAGAGCCCCGCTGGTGCTGGGAAGGCGCTCCAGAGGGAAGTGGGGGTGGCTAGAGCTTGAGCTTTGCCTGCTACACCAGGGTTTGGTGAGTGGAAGTGGTTCTGAACAAAATGGTTTTGTCAGAGGAAACCACAGTACAAGGTCATGTACTCTGTGTCTCCATCTCTGTCCTATAGTTGTGAAGTGGCTGAGTATAATTATGGAACTTGGAAGTCAAGAAAACCTCCCTCATTCTGCTGTCCCCTAGGATACATCAGGAAGGCACTGTCAGGCAGATCTGGAGGATGCTGAGTAGCCAGCTCAGTCATTACAAAACTGACACAATGTTTCATTTCCTTTTTTGCTACAGAGTAGTTTTTCTTGTGATTTACAGTGCAGCTTATCTTGGGCACTGAGTGGGGAGATTGTGCAAACCAGTTAGAGAATTTTTTTTTCATGTCACAATTTTGGGACCGTAGAATGATAGAATGAAACAGTGGAGTAGAAGAAAGAAGGTGCTATGCATGAAATCTGAGTGAAGGAAGGAGTGTTAGAGCACATACAACTAGCAGCAATAAGCTCATCGGTGTGATGGTTTGGTCTTGCACAGATGTAGCTGTTGGAGGTGAAAAGCTTAATAAAGTAGCCTTTAATAGTATGTTTCTCGCCTCTTGTCAAACCATCACCCTGAGCGTGCACACCAGCTCTCGTGACAATCCATTGCCTCGATGTGGTGGTTCCTGAGATTGTATCGCACTCTTCCTCCGCTTATTCCAGGGCTTCCTG
Source organism: Trochalopteron elliotii (assembly GCA_024734555.1). Classification (NCBI taxonomy): domain Eukaryota; kingdom Metazoa; phylum Chordata; class Aves; order Passeriformes; family Leiothrichidae; genus Trochalopteron; species Trochalopteron elliotii. The sequence continues at coordinate 2,614,661 of JANPWX010000111.1, forward strand.
TGAAGCGCTGTCTGTGACTCCAAGTGTCTTGATCTTCAAAGCTCTCCTTGGCCCTGAGCCTACCCTGGAAGCCACCTACGTGCCAGATGTACTCCACTGCTACGACTTATGCCCCTAGGACTGCTGAGAACTGCTTCTGTCTGGAGCAGCCTCTGTCTAAGCCTGAGAGGGATCCAGAAATAAGTTGCCTAATGGTTTTTAATTTAGTTGAATTTAAATTGTATTCAGGCCCAACTGTCTCCCCAGCACGCCGCCCTGCTCCCCGGGAAGCGCTGAGCCCGGGGACCCGGGAGTTTCCGCGGCGTGTCCGGGCTCCGCCCCCCGGAGCCCCGCCCCGTGTGGCGCCGCCCGGCCCCGGGCTGGCGGCGGCGGCGGCGGTGGC
>JANPWX010000111.1:2615439-2640832 GCA_024734555.1 Trochalopteron elliotii
CGGGGCGCCGCGGGGCCCCGGCTGCCGCCCGCGGGCGCTGCTGGCAGAAGGAGCGGGGGGCGCGGAGGTTTGGGGCGCGGGACTGCTATGACCCCGCTTTCTGGAGGGGTTGGGCCGCCTGGGCCCAGCAGCGATCACGGGGGGCTCACAGTGGTTGTGGGGGGATGGAGGTACCGTGGGAAACGGCTCCAGGCTGGCTGGCAGGGAAGCTCCCTGAGCATGGGCATGAAGGGCTCAGAGCGGATGTGTCTCCGTTGTGCTGATGTGCTGGTAGGGGATGTGCTGAAGAAGATGCTGTCGAGAAATAGTTGGGTGCTGGGAATGAAGGATTCCATATTCCCTGGCAGTGTTCAAAGCCAGGTTGCATGGGGCTCTGAGCAGCTTGGTCTAGTGGAAGGTTTCCCTCCCCATGGCAGCAGGGTTGGAACCAGATGATCTTTCAGGTCCCTTCCAAGCCAAACCATTCTATCACTCTGTGTTTCAGCAAACGACCTTCTGACCTGGTCCTGCAGACCTGTCAAGGTCAGGGTTAACAGAAGTCCTGTGATTTAAGGCTGGTGAGAGCATGGAGATGGACTAGGTCCCTACACCCAAATGGGAGCGGTACCTACCAGAGAAGAGACATGGTGTTGGTATCTGGGTGCGGGGGTGTTTTGCCTCAGCAAGAGGTGAGCTTTCACACTTCAGGAGGGCCAGAGGCCTGCCCTGCACAGAGACATTCCCAGCTGCCAGAGGCAGCCACTCTGAAATGTATAGAGGCCTGGATCAGGTTGCTGCTTGTATTTGCTTCCTGTTTGTTTTCTCTGGATGCCACAGTGAAAGCAGTAGGGGTATTGAGCCTCTGTAGTCTCCCCCAACTTGGCTGTCTCTGAGGAGGAATGTGAGTTTCAGCAGGCAGACAGTGACTTTAGGATTGCTTGGGGGCACTGTGTCAGGCTGGAGGAACTAGCTGAGCTGCTGGAAGGAATCTGCCCCGACCTGCTGCTGTAACCCTGTGTGCCCTGGCGGTGCTGGGAATCTGGCACCCGTCTGCTCTAATCCTTGGTAGCCCTTGCAAGGCAGGTAGCCATCGCCCCACCTCGCTGTGCCTCTGGCTGCACGCGCTCCTTTGCCTGCCACTAAAGTTGACAAGGGTGGTGCGTCCCCGGTCATGTTCTGCTTTGGGACTGGTGATTCTTCCTTTGAGGTTGCCCATATTAACCAAGTTCCCTTTCTTGAGTTGGCCTCAGGAAGGTCTTTTGCCATGACAGCAACCTCTGTCAGGCATAGGGTTGACTCCACTGGGGAGCTGTGGTGTCTGTGAGAGGGTGAAGCAGGCCGGTGTCCTTACAAGCTGAAGCTGAGTGGGTAGGCTGGAAACTGAACTGCTGCCTGCTGTGTTTCAGGTGGTTGCTCCAAAACCCTCAGCATGGTGTTCTGGAATGACTGACAGCCAAGACCTACAGTGTCTTTGCATCACTCTGGGTCTTGAAGGAGTTGCATGGTCTTGTGTCCTGCAGCTCTTGGATGGTATGGCTCACTCTGACTAGCTAGAATGGAGCCTCTGAAAATGCTCCCAGCTCCAAGGCTGCTGGGTGGGAAAAGGCAAATTAAGGACAGGAGCACTTGCAATTATTGGCTTTTTTGTAAATGGCACCGTAACTGAGAACTGAAAAGCAGAGGTTCAGTAAAAGCTTATGATAAACACCACTAAAACCACCTGATGGTTTCCCATTAGCCATATTTACCATCCCATTAAAGCAGAGGCTGCTGCTCCTAAGTTGTCAGTGGGCTTAAATCTGCTCTTGGCAGATGTCCTAACTACGCGCTTCACAGCTCCTCTGCACAAGCTGCATTGTAGAGACAAAGCCCAGGGCCTTACAAGGACATGGCATGTTGTAGAAGGATTTTCAGACTGCCGTCAGGAGAGTAGCATAATTTCATTTGATTCCAACTTCTTCAGCCTGTCCCAATTTGGAAGTGGGAAGATTGGATCAGAGGCAGTAAATCTTCTGATGGTAGAGGAAAAGTGGTTGCCCTTCTTTTCTTCTAAAGTGCTTTCAGTCAGCCCAGTAATGGGACTTAGCAGGGATCTGTGAGTGCATTTCTGACCTTGTGTGGTCTTTCTTTATGTGGGGCTCTCCTGGCCCACACGAGACAGCTGTGCTTTCCCTGAAGGCTGGAGTTCCTCTGCACGCAGCTGCTTCCCTGCTTCCTGCTGGCTTCCCCTGGGATTGCAGAGGGGAGGAATGGGCACATCCATAGGAGAGCTGAGCTGAAGCTCTTCCCTACCTGTGTGACACCACTCCTCTGCCACACTGATCCCCTGGGCAATGCTGCTCTGGTGGCTGTCAGCCTGTCCTGGTTTTCTCACCTTGCCTAGATGCAGCACTCCTGTTGTGCTGCTGTGCTGAGAGGGGACACGCTGGGGAAGATGCTGTCATGAAAGACTATATGGGTAAGTGAGACTGAGGACAGTTTTCCACATGACCCCTGATTTGAACACAATCACCATGGAATAAGGCAAATGGCTTTGGAGGGATGCTGCCCTGGAGAGCTTTGGAACAGCTCTCACAGAGCTCTTGGAAATACTAAAGGTTTGCGCTTTTTGAAAGAAGTAGACTGTAATTCTTCAGTATCTACTGATTCCAGCTAAAGGTGTCTTGAAGTGACTAGCAAGTATGAGGTGCATACCTGTAGGACCTGTGTGTTGAACCATGCAGATGAAAATCCTGACTGCTGTTGTAGGCACTTCACCTGGCTTCATTGCCTCACTATCCCAGTCAGGGAAATGAGAAACTTGGATTTAGCTTCTGACTGTGCTGCTGGCTGTGTGATCTGGAGATGAGACATTTAATCTCTTCTCTTCCCTTTTCAGTTAAGCTGGCAACATCCAGACCAGCTTGAACGTGGACTGTGGGGATTAATGAGTTTGTTTACTCAGTGCTCTAGAAATCTGAAGCATGAAATTAGTGTTTACAAGGCATTTGCTACAGCTTTAGTGAAGCAAAGAGCATCTTTCAGCATCTCAAGCTCTACAGCCTCCCCGGCGCTCAGGGAAGGATCTTGGCATTCAGGGGTGAGAAGAATAAAGGAACGCAGCACATGCCTTTGGAGTGCTGGGAGACATGGAGGCTTGAGGAAAAACAGGAGATGAGAGCTGTTTTAGAAATGCTGTTTTGTGTCCCTAGAGCCGTGGGTTTGGTTACAGTCAGGATCACAAATCTTGTTTGTTCCTTCCCATGTACTGCTTGCATTTCCCTGACAAGACCTGGGAAGCTGAATGACTTATTATGTGGCACTGCCTTAAAGTGCTCATGATTTATATTTGAGGAATCCAGGAATTTACTCTGGTTTTAGCTGTACAGCACACCCTTCCCCCTTCTCTGGATCTGCTGTGCTCCCTGGCAGCTGCCCTAAACCCTAGAGTGCTTTGTGGCTCTACATATATCTAATTAGGTAAGTGCTTGGGATTTTATTTGCATAGAAATATTACTCCAGGATATGGTACAACACTGGGGTTTGCTGAGTCAAGACAGTTGTTCAGCTGGGATAGCAAGAGTCTTGCCTGTTCTTACATCCAATCCCTTGGACTGGTATGTTGGCAGGAGAGGAGCCTGAGCAGGGCTAGATGAAAGGCTGCTGAGGTCAGGGCAAGGAAATATTGTAACATGCAGCCACATGTCACAGAATTGCGAGATGGCAAGTTCTGGGCTCTCTGCAGAGGAGACAGTTTATAGAGGGGAAAGGGGTGTGTCTGGATGACCTGAGAGGCCATGCTCCTTGCACATTGGTACTGGGAGTTTGCCTGGAGCCACAGGGATGCCACGTGACCAAATGGCATGTGGGAGTGCTCATGTCAGGAGCAATACAGGTTAGTGTGGTCCTGCTTGGCTTATCAGAGAGGAAGCTGGAAAATGCAGTGGAGAGGAACTGAATAAACTGATCCCTGGGGCCTTGTACTGATGGACTTCAATGTCTCAGGTAAAGCTGAGTCTGCAGTCCTAAATTAATGGAAAAGAATCTTCTATTCCCTTGCTGCTTGCTAATCCCTTGATACCTCTTGAGCTTCATTCACATCCTCTCTGCTGGTATCTGCTTTTCCTAATGGACTTGTCTTGGTTTACTAAAGCAGCTTCGGTTTGCTGGGGCAGAGTGGAATGGACATGATGTTTTGTCTGTCAGAAAATGCTCTCCCAGACCACCAAGGAGTCTTCAAGCTTCCAGCTACACCACTCCTATATCCTGAAAGTGAAGGCATTCAAAATAAAAGTCATGAATGTTGGAGGGCAGTTGATATATAACTTTGCTGTTATTGCTTCTCCTGTGTTCCAAGTTGGCGTTTTCTTTAAAAGGAAAAAAAAATACTGCAAGGTTAAAGGACTTCTCTTGGCAAAAACAAAACAAAAACTGAGAGAAAAAGCATTTCCTAGTGGAGACTAGTTATAATTACAAAACTGGGAGTGGTTTTGAATTAAAGCATAGGCTGCAGCTGAAGCCTTTGCTCACCAGCATATAGAGAAGGAAAAGTTGTGGTATTTTGAGGAGTCTGAGTTCTGTACATGTATTCACATGAGCTTTCAGGAAGGTAACAGAGCTGAACATCCAGCCCATCTTTCTGTGTGTCTGCTGCATTTGCTCCCACAGCAGCAAGCAGCTGCAGCGTCATTCATCTGAGAGGAAACAGCACCAGCAGCCTCTTGCTTTTGAACAGAGGAAGTGTAATTTTATGGTGGTGTAGAGAGCTGGGAAAACCTTCCTGAGCTCATCATGGACTTCCTCTGCAGCTTTGGGAAGGCTGCATGAGGAGCTTCAAGAAGGGGCTGGCTGCCCTGCCATGGGACACTGGAACAGCTTGTGTTGGTGTTACAGGAAAAGGCAATGAAATCCAGAGGGGGATGGAGGAAGGAGGTTCCTGTAGCCCCTCTCCGCAGGTGCATGGTGCCACCTCGCCTGGATCCTGTACACCACCTTCAGGGTGGGGAATGCATTCCCCCCTCTAGTCTGAATTATCATTCTGTGTTGATCTCCCAAGCTTTGGCACCTCTCTATGGTCCACTGGGATGGCTTTGCTTGACCCTAGACCTCTCTGGACTGCATCCTTCTATGAATCCAGCTAGCAGGCACACCAAGCTGCAGCATGGGGTGCACTTTTTTGTAACAAAGCTGAGATCCTCAGCAGGAAGGAGCTGTAAGCAGTGCAGCGTGATGCTGTTTTTTCACACATTATACCCACATGCACATGCAAAAGGCATAACTAACTCCTTCTTGCATTTCTCGCCCTCTTTTGAAGCCTGCAGTCTGCTTTAACTTTCTGCCCTCTGCTTCCCTAGTGAAGGCAGCTAATCAGTCCATGTGGGCAGATCGAGCTCCCAAACGGCTCCAGGGGAACAAGGGAAATGGGTTGGAACAAATTAATCCCCTGGGTTGGGGACTGCTGGGATTCCTCTGTGTGCCCTGAGCACCTTGCATTTTGCTCCAAGGGCTGCAGCTGAGGATGGTTTGTTGTGAATGTTTGCGGGAAAGCAAGGACAGAAGTGCAGTTTAAGATCTTCTGTGTTACCCCAAATTCCTTGAGGTGGTGCAGGGAGTTTGTCTAAGGACCCTCATAGAGCCACCTGAATCTGTCCATTCTTTCTCTTGAGGTGACGGATCTGTATCCCCATCCTCCACTGTTATACCAGTGGCCTTGGAAAAGCAAGTTTGGGTTCATCTCGTGCACTTTTTGGTGCAGCAGTGTGGTGCTAATTGAAACATGGCCCTGGTATTTCTGCAGCCTTTATTCTCAAGGGCAGAAGTAGGTAACGAGATACAAGAATGACATTTTAATTTCCTGGTCACCTCCCATTTGGGACTTGCTTTCTTTTTTTAATTGCAGTTTCCCTTTAGTTTCCTTGTCCCGTTACAACCTGAAATCTGCTTTGCGAAGGTTTTGTTTATCTAGGATTTTACGTGCTGAGTTGTAAGGTTGACTGTCCTGGGAATCTACATATGATGGCATAGGGGCACTTTTCCTCTGCACTTCATGTGGCTATTTTGTGCTCTTTCATTTCAGAGACTTTGATTCTCTCTCCAAGGATGACGTCTATGAGAATAATCGCTTGGTAAGTCCCCTTTCTGCAGTGCACAGAAGGAAGAAGTGATGTGAGAATGACTTGATGAAGGTCACGTAGTGTGGGAGGAATTTGTGACAGTGCTGAGGGTATAAGAAAAACCAGTGTTTGTAAGTAACAGGCAGGAGCTTCTCTGGAAACAAGGGAATCTGAAACATCAGCTTCCAGCCTGGTTATCCTAATAGTTGCCAAGACAACATCTCAGGTGAAGATTTAAATGGTGCAACATCTTCTTGACTTCAGTTGTTCCAGATTTGCAGGCAATGGAAGCAGGAGGCTAGTTTTACTTCAGGCATCAGCAGAGAGGAAGGTCATGCTAGACCCTGGTCTGCAATGTTCCCTTCCTGCTTGGGACAGCTGGAGCCAGTAGCAGAAGCAGGCAGTGTGGAATGGGGAGGTGCCCAACCTCACAGGCTAGTGGTAGGACAGAGCAGCAATAGCCCTGTTTTTATTTAAATGAGAGAAAGATCTAATTGCTGCAGGCCCCATGTGATAGTCTGTGGAAAGGCATGGCCCATCACCTTCGCAAGATGAATTAAGGTACATACAAATATCTTAAGGGCAGATGTCAAGTATGAGGCCATACTCTTCAGTGGTACTCAGCAACAGCAGAAGGAGCAATGGGTACAAACAGAATTACAGGAATTCCTCAGCTGAATATGAGGAAAAGCATTTTTTGCTGTGAGGATGACAGAGCACTGGGCTAGGCTGTCCAGAGAGGAAGCAGAGTCTCTAGCTCTGGGGATATTTTAACCCCAACTGGATGTGATTTTGTCTCACCTGCTTTAGGTGAACCTGCTTTAGCAGGGGTTTGGACTAGATGATGTCCGAAATCTCTTTCAACCCCAGCCATTCTGTAATTGTGTGATTTGGGATTTACAGGATTAGGGTTGTCCAATTGTGTCCTGGCATGTCCTTTCCTACACCAGTTGGCCCCTTTCAGTCATTAGCAGGTTTTTCCATTCAAGACCCACACAATGGGTATCTTGTCCTATTAGAGACCTCTCAGGTGGAGTCTTTCACTCCTTGCTGCTTGCAGCTTTGTGTTCAGTAAGACTCTGTCCAGACAACTGGCTTAAAGCCAGGCTGAGCAGAGCAGGATGTCCATGGTTGGCACTTTTACACCTCTAGTTACTGCAAAGATCCATTTTCTTTTGTTTTTCCATTCCTTTCCTTTTATATGTCACACCCTGCACAGCACCTCATGCTGCAGACACTAGGCACCTTCAGTCTTTACTCATACCCATTACCTTTACCTGTGCACTTGGTACCTCACCATTCAGTGCCCAAACCACTCTCATCTTCTCTTCAGTCTCTGCCATAGTTTTGCACCCCTGTCCCTGGGAGATCAATGTGGGTACGCTGCCCTTGGCTCAGCAGAGGGATGGCCAGTATAGAGACAGTAATCCACACACACTGCTAAGTGGGAAACTCTCCAACAGCTTTTTTCCTCCTCCATTCCTTCCTTTTGGGTAGCCATGTATGCCGAGGGAGGAGATGGGTGCTTCTTATCACAGTGTCTGTGTTTCTGCTTGCTGAGACACAGAAAAGTACTGAAAGTACTGGCTTGTGCATGGCAGGGTGCTGGATGTTGAGCCAGGATGGCGCTGTTGATTGTGGGAGGGGAAGGTGTGGCACCCCAAAGCATGAAAGGATGCGCAGTCAGTGTTTCTGTGGGGTGAGCATTTGGGCTGGCTGAGAACACTGCTCAGTAGCGTTCAGTGTCACTGGAAGTATCTGCCAGCCCTTGGCCCTTTGTGGTGCCAGTCAAGACTCTGCCAGGCTCTTGTGTGAGGGCGTTGCTGGTTTAGCTGAAAAAACACTGGGGTTTTTTTTCGGTGAAAACTTGAAGGGAACCTTGCTTCTGTTGCTACTTTGTTTTAGTCAAGCAGCATGTCTGGATGTCTCTGTCCATAAAGGATGCCGTAGGCTCACTATTTAACCTTCCCTGAGTTCCTTCCAATTTGAGATTTCTGTTATTTTTCATGAAACATCAGTTTACTTTCCTTAATGCCTCTGTGCTGTTCCTGCAGGCCTTTGAGTTGGCAGAGCGGGAGCTGGGCATCCCAGCCCTGCTAGATCCCAATGATATGGTCTCCATGAAAGTCCCTGACTGCCTCAGCATCATGACTTATGTGTCTCAGTATTACAACCATTTCAACAACCCCAGCCAAGGTGAGTGTCCTCTCACTCCTCAGGCTTCCAGTTTGCCCCTGTTTGAATACAGGAAACCCGGTACTGCTTTGCGCTTCCTCCTTCTTGTGGCAATTGGGAGCTGTGTTTGTGGGGAAGGGGAGAGGAGCAGGTAGTGCCTGCCTCTCCTGCATCTTGCTGGTGCCCCTGAGGAAGGCCTGGAAGAGAGAGTGCGTTTGGGTGAGGTTTCACAAGAGGTGGGAGGTGATGTAACAGCTCAGGCTGTGGAAAAAGAAATGCCTTTCTCCTCCCTCTGCACTGCATTCCTGCCAACTTGGGTTGGGCCACAACCCCTGCTGCTCACCAGAACCCTTTGTGATCTGCTCTAGGCCACTAAAATAGGAGAAAGCTGGATAGGAGCACATCTACCACAGCTAGTTTTTATCACATAGGTACATGGAGAATGACTGGAGGACAGAGGGAGTGGAGCCAGGGTGGAATGTTTCAAATCAGCTCATCTGTCCCTACAACTGCAGCCTGAGCTGAGTGCTCTGAGACAGCTCTTCCCAGCATCCTTTGGCTGGGTGGAGATGAGAGCTCCAGGTCTCCTCTGTTTCAGTATGTAGCCACAACATCAGATAAATCTGTTCCACTTGTATATGCTTCTCCAGCAATGCTGGTCTCCCAGACAAGGAATCCTGCTGGGGACTAGTGTGTGAGTTCCAGCCCTGACAGCAAGAGATGCTTCACAGACCTGCTGACAGCCTGGAAGCCCTGGGGCCCAGTGGGTCACAACAATACATCAGCAGCTACCCCAGCTGCTCTGGGCTTTGAGCGTTGCTTAGGGAGTCAATTACAAGGAAGCCAAGTAGCACGTGATGAGTAAATAAAATCACAGTGGGAGACTGGTATCCCTGGGCCACAGAAGGGGATCCACAGCAGGCCAGGCTCTCTGGCAGCCTCACAGCTGACCCATTATTAGATTGTGTTTGTCTCTTCCACCTAAAATAAGCACTGAAGTTTTGGGAGCGGCAGGTCTCATCCTATGTCACAAGGCTGGATGATTTTATTTTTTTTCCCCTCCCCTTCCTGCACATGGGTGGTGTGAGTCACCACTGCTCTCCATGCCTGATCCTCCTTCCCTCTTGCCTCCAGCCAGCGTCCCTCCACCTATGAAGCGACCAACTGCTGCCTCCTCTCCTCCTCTGCTGTCCCACAAGACGCCCGTGGCTGCGGTTGAGAGTCCTTCAGCACCACAGGTACCTAATTTCTTGATTCAAAGACAGCCTGAGGCAGTGGTACCCCCTGCACTGTGAGCAGATGGGAAAAAGCCTCTTACAGAGCCATGGATTTCTGCAGGGGCTTGCCTGTGTATTTTGGGAGTGAGAGGTGTTTGGGGTTTTGTTTCCTTGTGGGATCCAGCTGAGAGTGATTTTTCTCTCTGAGTCTGTGGACTGTAATTTGTCCATGGCAGGCAAGAGGTTGTGCAGATTGGTGCTGGATGGTTCCTTGAACCACCCAGGATACAAACACTCTCCTTCCTATGTGGGGATAACTTTGTAGATGAGGAAAGAGCAAGAGTGTGGGACTAGAAGGGCAGAAAAGATGCCTTTTCTTTCAGGTTTTAGCAGTTGTCTGGGATGGGACCTTTTTCAATGTTTTGCAGGACCCTGGTGAATGGGGTATAGATTAGTCCCTTCCACAGCCCTTCAGCTGTAGATAGGGCCAAGGCACCTTTTGGAGTGGCCCCTTCTAATTTGGGAAGAGGCAGCCTGCCTGTGCCTAGGCTTGAGGGCAGCTGTTCTGTGCATTGTCAGCCCCTGAGGTCAGCCCCTGAGCCGTGCCATGAGTCCTCAGTGATGGGCCTTGCACAGGGAGCAGCTGTTCTGGAGAATCAGTGGTCTGGGGAGCAGCTCGTGGCCCCCATCCTGAGCTGTCTGTGTGTTGTGTCCCAGGATGATGCCCCCTCAGAGCGCTCCCAGTGCAGCACACTCAGCAGCACCTGTGCAGCCTGCCAGCAGCATGTCCACCTGGTGCAGCGCTACCTGGCTGAGGGCAAGCTCTACCACCGCCAGTGCTTCAGGTATGTCATGGCCATGTGTGGTGGGGCAGCCTCTCTCCTGGGCCGACTGGCCCGCTGCACCCTATCTCTGAGTAGCTGCATCCCTGAGCAACATGGAACATGAACAACAGTGCTTGAAGTGAGAGTGAAGATGTTCCATTTGCCTTCCAGCCCCCTGAACCAGAGGTCTGACTAGCCCTTTGTGTCCCTGTGCTCCATTCCTATCCTGCTCCCTGCCTCCCTTGCTGACTTGTGCTTTCCCACTTCACTTACTTGGAATCCCAGCCTCTTGAGCTTCTCTCACCTCCATAAATAAGGATGCTCTGCCTCTTTACCACCTGCCTACCCAGGACCACCCCCCTTCACCTTCCATTGAGGTCTAAGCCATGACATCATGCTACACCTACACTCCACATCCTCAGCTGGATATACAGGCTTCCATGCTGCCTGGGTGGTGCTGAGCTCCCAGGGAGCATGTGGAGAGCTGCAGACTATTAACAAACTGAGGAATGAGGGCTTACACGTCAGCAGCTCTGTGGTTACTCCCTGAGTGCAGGCCCTTACCTGCAGCACCTGTGAAATCATTTCACTTTGCTTTCCCTGCTGTGATGATGAAGAAATGAAATCTCTCCCATGGGCCACAGGACAAGGGTTGGCATTTGAAGACAGAAACATTGAGCTACTGGGAAGATGTGGGAGGCCTCTCTCACCTGCCTAAGCCAGCTGGGGATGTGCTGTAGAAACAGTGTCACAGGAGGGGAGCTGAGCTGGGTCCCATCAGACTTCCAGTCTGCATCTGGGACAAAAACAGGAGTTTTGGGGTGCAGGTGCAACACTCCCACTGTCCTAATGGGTCAGGAATGGGAGAGGTGCCGTGCCTGCCATGGCACAGCTCATGGCCCTTCAGACTGAGCAGGGAGTAATTTTATCCCAAATGTAATTTTATCCCCTGTAATTTTATCCCAAATGTTTTGCCTCCTGATTCTTTTCTATTTTCTGTTTTGTTGGGGTTTTTTTCCTGTGCTGATTCATGGACAGTATTTAGTCAGAAATGTCCTGTGGCAGTGGTTCCTGTGGTCTGATAGAGATAAACCCAAAGCAAACCACTTTCTCCCCTTGTCTGAGCTTTTGACCTCCTCATTTCATCATACCCCTTCTCTCTAGAGTCCCTATGTCCTTACACTTCTGCTCTCCCTTTCAAAGAAGATCCCAGTCAACTGGATGCCCAGAGCAGAATTCCTTGCCAAAATTATCTGCTGGCAGTGTAGGGCACCCAGCTGCTGAAAGCACCAGATATTCAGACAAGAAGGAACAAGCTCGGTTTTCATGAGAGCACTTGATTAGCTTTTGGCTGTCGTTCATGTATGCTATCCACCTCCCTTCCCAGGTGGAGAAGGACTGACTTGGTTACCAGTGCTTTGTATCATGCTTGCACCTGGAGGGCTTCATTAGGAAGCATTCAGAGGCTCAGTGGGGGAAGAGTGGATGATCCAAGGAGATGTGGCAGACAGCAAAGGACAGGAAAGCTATTAGCCCAACAACAGGCAAGGCAGAGTGTAAGAATGGGCCTGCTGCATAAGGCCCTTGTCTGTCCAGCCAAATGCTGTGGCCCAGCTGGAGGCCATGGTCAGCATTACTGAGGCTGAGCATGAGACCAGGCCAGGCTTGTGTGTTCTTTCTCCTGAGTACTCTGGAAGCCTCCAATGCAGTAATTTCCCAAGTTGAAATTGATGTAATTTTATTTAATAATCAGCATTGGGTAGTGGTTGTTTTACAAACAAATGTGTCTGACAGTTCTTCAATGTGCCAGGACCCTTGGCCCCACAAGGTGGTCCGTAGCCTCCAGTTCTGAACCAGTTGCTCCCTAATTCCAGTTGACAGTCACTGTTTCATGCCTGTGAATGGTTGATGCGTCTCCCCATTCCAAGTGTGGAAAGCACCACCATATCCCAATACCAACCATCACCCTTCCACATCTATTAAATCCTTTCTGAGATGAAAGAAGAACCCAAATGCATGCAGTATTTGAGTTGTGAACTTGCCATGGGTTCCTACAGTGGCCTGGTTACATTTCTCTACTTCTTTTCCAAATGACTTCCCCAAGGGCACTCTAGCATTTAATAGCAGGGATAAGAACTAACTTCTTGTCCCTGCAAGGGTTTTCCAGGTGTGTTGCCTTCTGTGAAGGGCAAGTTGACATCCCCCATCTCATGGTGCTCTCTCTTCTCATTGGCAGGTGTAAGGAATGCTCCAGCACGCTGCTCCCGGGGTCATACAAGCCTGGGTCAGAGGCAGGGACTTTTGTCTGCACACAGCATCGTGGTAAACTGGCCATGAGTGGGAAGGCAGAGAGGAGGCCCAGTCCAGACCAACAGTCACCAGAGCTAAAAACTGAGACTGGGGCTGACAGCATGGGAGAGAAAGCCCCCCAGGCAGGAGCAGAGGTGGGGAAGAATGATGGTGACTCCCAGGAGAGTGTGGCAGAGACCCCTACACCTGCAGAGGGCCTTGCTGGCCCAGCAGAGAAGGACAGCACAGCCAGCAAAGCAGAGACACCGACACCCCCTGCTCATGCTGGCAATGAGGCACCTGTCTCCCAAACTCCCCCCAGGCCTCCAATCCCCAGCAAACCTGCAGGGCTCACCCAGGACAAAGTCAGCTCGCTGGATGGACGGCTCAGAGACTCACGTCCCACCCCAGCCCCAAGGAAGGCCACTGATGCATCTGCCCTCTCCCCTCCAACCTCCCACCCTGTCCCCCGGCCCAGGTCCACTCTGCAGGGCGAGGGCAGCGAGTGTGGGCCCAGCGTGGTGAACGGTAAGAGGGCACTATTGTGGCAGGGGTTACCCTCCACATCCTCAGTGGCTGCAGGTTGGCTGAGTTCCCTTCTCTGCAGCCTGACACTCTTCTGCCTCCAAATAAATCTTGGGCTCAGACACCAGGTCTTTGATTGCCAGCAATTGCCAGCCATCCCCACAGCAAGGAGAGCACTACTAGTTTTCCTGCCTGTCTGCTCCCTTGTATTTCTCCAGAGCTCTCCAAAGGCAGCAAGCCAGTGTGGAGGAAAGCTGGTAAAGCTGGAGGAGTTTGCAGGTGTGGGAACAGAGGGGCATGTCAGTTCTCCAGGTGCAGCTCCCAGGGCAAAGTGGGGAGAAAAAGGCAGAGGGGATGTTTGGGGTTAGCTGGCTGCATTGGCTGTTGGAGAAATGCCATGAGGTCTTCAGTGAGTGAGAATAGCCACCTTCCTGTGGGAAGGTATCTAAGAGGTGCCTCATGTTGATTTAACCTCTTTCTTCATGTCCTTTTGGTGTTGTGACAGTATGACTCTGTGTCTTTCTAGGTCGGATACCTGAACCTAGCCCCCCTGTCCCGAAACCTCGAGGGAGACCCTGCTCCTCTGATCGGTACGTCCCTTTGTTTGCAGATCACCTGAAAACTCCATAGCAAGCTGGGGCTATGGGGACGGCACAGCTGTGGTCTTCTCTCCCACCTCCATCATCCTCTTAGGAGGATGTAGGCTTTGACCAGGTTCCTTTTCTAGTAGGTGCTAGTCCAGCATGGTCAGGCTGACAGTGTTCATCCATACCTCCCACGGCATTTGTCTCTAATTGTAAAGAGTTTGAGAGCTTCAGAAAGATGTTTCTGTGGCACAGGCAGATTGCCAAATGCCTTCTGAAATGGTCCTGCTTGTGGGTGCTGAGAAGGGGACATTTTTCTGCCTTGTGGAGGGCTTGTCCTGGGAAAGGTGGGAAGACCAGCTATGTCCATATAGCTCAGCCTTTACCACTGCTTAGCAGATGGAGGCTGTAGTATTCAGACTCCAAAACACTGGGCCCAGCAGGCAAATCAGGCAGGCTGTTTCCCTAAGGCCCATAGGTTTGCCCACAGAGAGTGAGACACTGTGGGGAAGCCTAGGGCCATCCTTGGATGAGAAAGCTGCTTCTGCATGGGAAACATCTTGCTCCATCCTTCCTTTCGCCCCCAGGGGCTAAGTCCCTCTCCAGTGCCTTGCCACCCCACCTCGTCTCTGCCATCTTGACTTCTCTTTCTTTTTCTCTTCTACCAGTGGTGGAGCTGCTGCAAGAGCCAAGGACCCACCATGGATGGCCTTAGTGCAAGCAGAGCCCAAGAAGAAGCCAGCTCCCCCTCCTCCCCCAGGCAACAGCAATGAGACTCCAAGTAGGACTTTAGAGGAGGAGGATGGAGAGGAGGTGGTGAAAGCCAGGAGTGAGGAGAGCAGGTCTGATACCACAGAGCCCAAACTGTACAACCCCTTTGAGGAAGAGGATGAGGAGGAAGTGGAAAGTGCTGACACCCAAAAGAGCACACCTGAGCAGGAGCAGAGTGAGACTGCTGCCAAACCTCTCCACCCGTGGTATGGCATCACTCCTACCAGCAGTCCAAAGGCAAAGAAGCGGCCAGCTCCACGAGCCCCCAATGCTTCCCCGCTAGGTGAGCTTCCTCCTGCTCCTTTATCCCTCCTCTGCAGCCCCTGTGCATCCCCTTGGAGGTTTCCCCTTCCCAGGTGCCTCTGCATCACCCTGGCAGGCCAGGCCTTTATGCAGTGATGGTTGCATTAGCTTGCTTTAGCCATGTCCTCTCTACCCACTGGAGCGCAGCATTTGTAGGCAAGATTTTACGCTCACCTTTGTCTCCAGTGTATGCTACCCTCCCCTTTTGTCCCGGCTGTCCCTTCATTCCTCCCTGAGCTCTCCCTTTGCTTTGCAGTCCACCACCCCATCTCCAGGCTGTCACACTCTGAGCCATCATCCTCCACCCCATCTCCAGCCCTCAGCCTCGAGAGCATCAACTCTGAGAGTTCAGCCAAGGTGCTGGGAGACACCAACGAGGCCTCAGTGCCCAAAAGCTCCTCCGAGCCCACTGTGCACATGCCAACAGCTGCCAAAACTTCCAGCACTGATGCACCGCTGGCCAGCGTCTCCTCCAGTGAAAGCCCTGCTGTCCCAGCCAGCCTCTCCACCAACTCCTCCTTCTCCTCCTCCAGCAAGCTGGCCAGCCTCAGTGGGGAAACACAGCCCAGCACCCAGCAGACCAGCAGGAGCATCTCCACTGGCAGCTTGAAGACCAGCCCCAGCCGGCTGCCCCCCAAGCCTCCAGCTGGGGCTAGCCCTACACCCATCCTCTTGACTTCAGATGGGGGTGCTGGGAACCCCAAGACCTCTTCCTCACCTAAACCACAGCTGAAGGTGAGATGATGACCTTCTCCCCATCCAGATCACCGGGCTTTTCTTCCCCATCACTCAGTCACAGGGGATCTGTGAGTCAAGGCTTGCCCCTTTGGTAGGCTTGATGTGTGATACCCTGAAAGCAAGATTCAGGCCTGTGTTAAATGGTGGCTCTGCTTGTTCTCTGCCTATCCCATGTGCTAAAGAAGAGGCAGGATGTCATGTAGTCTGAGCAAATAGGAAGGGAACCATGAAGGAAAATATTTCAGCATGCTTGTGAGAGAGAAGCTGGGAAACTGATGTCAAACACATCAGCTGTTTTTTTGACTAGGTGCTTGTGGAGATGAGTGTTGTGTAGGAACAACCTTTAGGAGGCTGTGGGGCAGGACAAACCCTAGATCTGCCCTGTCTGCTCATTTTCACCTGTTGGGATCCCCCCTTCCCTTCCCTTCCCTTCCCTTCCCTTCCCTTCCCTTCCCTTCCCTTCCCTTCCCTTCCCTTCCCTTCCCTTCCCTTCCCTTCCCTTCCCTTCCCTTCCCTTCCCTTCCCTTCCCTTCCCTTCCCTTCCCTTCCCTTCCCTTCCCTTCCCTTCCCTTCCCTTCCCTTCCCTTCCCTTCCCTTCCCTTCCCTTCCCTTCCCTTCCCTTCCCTTCCCTTCCCTTCCCTTCCCTTCCCTTCCCTTCCCTTCCCTTCCCTTCCCTTCCCTTCCCTTCCCTTCCCTTCCCTTCCCTTCCCTTCCCTTCCCTTCCCTTCCCTTCCCTTCCCTTCCCTTCCCTTCCCTTCCCTTCCCTTCCCTTCCCTTCCCTTCCCTTCCCTTCCCTTCCCTTCCCTTCCCTTCCCTTCCCTTCCCTTCCCTTCCCTTCCCTTCCCTTCCCTTCCCTTCCCTTCCCTTCCCTTCCCTTCCCTTCCCTTCCCTTCCCTTCCCTTCCCTTCCCTTCCCTTCCCTTCCCTTCCCTTCCCTTCCCTTCCCTTCCCTTCCCTTCCCTTCCCTTCCCTTCCCTTCCCTTCCCTTCCCTTCCCTTCCCTTCCCTTCCCTTCCCTTCCCTTCCCTTCCCTTCCCTTCCCTTCCCTTCCCTTCCCTTCCCTTCCCTTCCCTTCCCTTCCCTTCCCTTCCCTTCCCTTCCCTTCCCTTCCCTTCCCTTCCCTTCCCTTCCCTTCCCTTCCCTTCCCTTCCCTTCCCTTCCCTTCCCTTCCCTTCCCTTCCCTTCCCTTCCCTTCCCTTCCCTTCCCTTCCCTTCCCTTCCCTTCCCTTCCCTTCCCTTCCCTTCCCTTCCCTTCCCTTCCCTTCCCTTCCCTTCCCTTCCCTTCCCTTCCCTTCCCTTCCCTTCCCTTCCCTTCCCTTCCCTTCCCTTCCCTTCCCTTCCCTTCCCTTCCCTTCCCTTCCCTTCCCTTCCCTTCCCTTCCCTTCCCTTCCCTTCCCTTCCCTTCCCTTCCCTTCCCTTCCCTTCCCTTCCCTTCCCTTCCCTTCCCTTCCCTTCCCTTCCCTTCCCTTCCCTTCCCTTCCCTTCCCTTCCCTTCCCTTCCCTTCCCTTCCCTTCCCTTCCCTTCCCTTCCCTTCCCTTCCCTTCCCTTCCCTTCCCTTCCCTTCCCTTCCCTTCCCTTCCCTTCCCTTCCCTTCCCTTCCCTTCCCTTCCCTTCCCTTCCCTTCCCTTCCCTTCCCTTCCCTTCCCTTCCCTTCCCTTCCCTTCCCTTCCCTTCCCTTCCCTTCCCTTCCCTTCCCTTCCCTTCCCTTCCCTTCCCTTCCCTTCCCTTCCCTTCCCTTCCCTTCCCTTCCCTTCCCTTCCCTTCCCTTCCCTTCCCTTCCCTTCCCTTCCCTTCCCTTCCCTTCCCTTCCCTTCCCTTCCCTTCCCTTCCCTTCCCTTCCCTTCCCTTCCCTTCCCTTCCCTTCCCTTCCCTTCCCTTCCCTTCCCTTCCCTTCCCTTCCCTTCCCTTCCCTTCCCTTCCCTTCCCTTCCCTTCCCTTCCCTTCCCTTCCCTTCCCTTCCCTTCCCTTCCCTTCCCTTCCCTTCCCTTCCCTTCCCTTCCCTTCCCTTCCCTTCCCTTCCCTTCCCTTCCCTTCCCTTCCCTTCCCTTCCCTTCCCTTCCCTTCCCTTCCCTTCCCTTCCCTTCATGCTTAAGGATCTGCTTTTGTCCACCTTCTCCAGTCTTCCTGCAAAGAGAACCCCTTCAATCGGAAGCCATCACCTGCTGCCTCCCCCTCAGCAAAGAAACCTCCCAAGGGCTCCAAGCCTGTGCGTCCTCCTGCACCAGGCCATGGCTTCCCACTGATCAAACGCAAGGTAAAAGGGCCCTTGGGAGCAAGGAGGGAAAAGCTGGCTCTGTGCTATCCCCCAGGGCTATACCAGTCTGCAGGCACCCTGCTGATGCAGCTGTGGGCAGGGATTGCAGCAGGTGGCTGTGGCTGGGGAGGAGGCTAAACCTTGTTCATGAAAGCACCATGGTCTTCCTTTGCTTCAGAGTGGGGTGGGGATTTCAGATCCACACTTTTAATGGAATATTCTGTTGTCCCCGTGCCCTTGTTAGTGTTGACCAACCTCTGCTTTACCCCTGGAAACTGGAGTCTGTGGTAATGAAAGTGTCTGATTTATGGTTTGGCAGGTGCAGACAGATCAGTACATACCTGAGGAAGACATCTACGGGGAGATGGATGCCATTGAGCATCAGCTGGATGAGCTGGAGCACCGTGGGGTAGTCTTGGAAGAAAAACTGCGCAGTGCTGAGAACGGTGTGTGGGTTGGGCTGTCTGTGGGTGTGGGGCAGGACAGACCCTAGGGCTGCCAAGGAAATAGCAACAGTGACTTCTTCCCTGATGATGCTGGGGTTGGAAGAGCACAAGAGGCTGTGCTGACCTCCAAGATTGGTGACAACCTTACCCTGAACATGGAGATGTCCCTAGAATGGAAACAGGTGGGAGAGGAGATAGGGTCTCTCTAGGCCTCAGAAGCAGGCTGAGGTTGGGTTGGATCTAGCTCAGTGCCCCTCCCCTGGCTTGGAAGAGCCCAGCCTGTTGCAGGGTAATGGGATCCACCAGGGCTGGGAATGGCTCTGAATTATCCCTTTGCTTGGCAGACAACCCTGAGGACAGCCTGCTTGTGGACTGGTTCAAACTCATCCATGAGAAGCACATGCTGGTGCGCCACGAGTCTGAGCTCATCTACATGTAAGTGTGTGCAGGTGTGTGGAGAGGCACTGACACTCTCTTGGGGAACCCTTTCTCAGCCCTCCTGAAATGGTGCTTACAGGAGAGATCCTAACAGGGCCCCCTTGCCTATAAAAGGGAGGGAGTAAGGGCAAGCAAATCTGTCCAGGTGCACTGAGAACTGACTCACAGCGTGTCACCACAGCCTCTGCAGCATCTACTCCAGGAAGGCCTTGAGCAGTCAGGGCTGGTCCTTACTGGTCCTTGGCTCCCTGACTATACAGGACAAGATCAGCATCTTGATGGTTCTTTCCAAGCTTACTCTGTTCTTTGGGATGATGTTCCACCTCTCCGGAGCCTTGCAGTACTTCCCAACATTTCCCCCTTCCTTTGCAGCTTCAAGCAGCAGAACCTGGAGCAGCGGCAGTCAGATGTGGAGTATGAGTTGCGGTGCCTCCTCAACAAGCCAGGTAAAGCACCACTCTGGGTATGCTTACCCCTTTTTTAGAATCATAGAATATATTGAGATGGAAGGGATCAAGGGACAAGGATCATTTTTCCCCTATGCATCATCTCCCCTCTCTCTAGGTGGATCTCAGGTGAAGAGAGGCAGATCTGTAGGGATGCCAATGCAGTCAGCTCTCTCTAGAGGCTCTGTCCCATCTCAGTATATGTCCCAGCCTTGTGCAGGGGTGTGCTCCTTTTGTCCCCACAGAATGCCACATGCAGGGCTATGTCCCCACAGCACTGCTAGCCCAGCTGGCCCTGCAACATGGCAGGATAGAGGGAATTGCACTGGAGATCTCTGCCCTGAAGCTCTGAATTTCAGTGCTCCTTCAGCCATGTAATTGCCTGTCATTCCCTGGGGTTTGGCTGGGTAGAGAAGGACTGGACCGATGAGGACCGAGGGAGGGAGAAGGTGCTGATGCAGGAGCTGGTGACCATCATTGAGCAGAGGAATGCCATTGTGAACTGCCTGGACGAGGACCGGCAAAGGTGAGTGAGGAATGGGGTGGGCTGGGGGAGAAGGGAAAAGCACAGCCTGTCTGACTCAGCGCCACATGAGCACCTTGTGGGAGTATCCCAAAATGTCCATGTTGCTGATGTCTTTACCAGGCTTCCCAATCCTTGCCTCTTTGAATGCTTTGTGTGGGAAAGACAGGACAGCACGTGCAGCGTGTGGGATTTATCCTGCTGGTTGCAAATGCTCATAAGACAGTGATGGATCTGCCCCTCTATGCCTTCTAAGTAGGAGGCTCTCTAGCCTTAAACAATACAACAGCTGTTTTCGGGGCTGAATTCCTGATCTCTTTCCCATTCTTTCTTTCAGAGAAGAGGAGGAGGATAAAATGTTGGAAGCCATGATTAAAAGGAAAGGTAAGAAAAAAATGGGAAGCTTTTTGGAGTGATGTTTTCACTGCTGATCCCAGTAAGGGGCAACGTGAGCCATTAGTGAACTTGTGTGCAGGAGAGATTGAATCTATTCTGCGTAGACTGGGGAAACTTTCCTGTAGGGCCAGTAAAATTAGAGGCACAGTTGTGTTGCATGCCCCTGTTATCAGAGAAAGTGTGCATGCAGTGGAGGGCTTTGATTCATGGCTGTCACCCTTGCCTATTGTCGTGTGTTTGTACGACTATTGACATCCCACAGTAACAACCTCCCTTTGCAACCCCAGAATTTCACAAGGAGACGGAGACCGAGAGCAAGAAGAAAGGCAGATTCAAGCCCATGAAAGTGCTTAAGATGCTGGGCAACAAGCATGACTCCAAGAGCAAGTCACCCAAGGAGAAAAGCTAGAGCAGGGGAACACCAGCAGTGGGAGGGAACCCCAACTCGCCTCTCCCTGGCCCTGGCTTGCCTCTCCTGCTCCCTCCCCAGGCACCAGAGCTGCCGCCCCAGGGAGATGCCAGCCCTCAGGCCAGAGTGGGTGAGAATGACCAAAGCCCTCCCCTTCCCGAGGCTGTGAGGGAACAGGACCATACCCTTCATGAAGCCTTGTGAACAAGGTGGGGAGAAGATGGATTTGCTTTTCAGACATGTTACCCAATTGTGTGCTCTTGTCATTAACTGAGAACAAGCAAAGGAGTTTTGTGTTGTTGGGAAAACCTGCACTAACTGCACCCTGTCCCTTCTCCCGCTCTAACTGTGACAGTTCCACGTGCCTCTGACTTCTGCCAGGAGGGGACTGGGCCTCCTTGTCCTTCCCTGCTTGCCCACTCTTGTCCCTTTTCTGTCCCCTTTTTAAATTCAGGAGAAAACTGACATTAGAATCAGGATCCTTTGGGTTTTACTGGCCTAAACTAAAAGGTTAAGAAAATACTCTTGCACCACAAGGCTCTAGAGCCATAGCCAAAAAAAAACAACTGGTGCCCTATTTATTTTGAGTTATCCCCTCCCTCAAGCACCAGGGGTGGGTGGGCTCCATCCCAAGGCTGAGAGGACCCCAGGGGACAGTGTACAGCTGCTAGGATGTAGCTCACGTGCCCTACTCAGGAACCCCACTGCTGCTAAACACTGCTGACTCTGCTGCCTTTCTCGGGAGGGAAGACCTGTTCCTTTTCCAGGCAAGGGCAGGAAGGCTCAAGATTGACTGAGTGCAGACGAGGGGCACTAAGCCTGTGTCCCTGCTCACTAGTGCCACCCTTGAGCAGCAGGGGAGAGAGGTGTGGTCACAACTGACCTTTACCCAGCTTAACCTGTGTATACTTTAAAAGTGTGCAGATGTGGCTGGTTATTTTTTAAACCTTCTTTACTAGATGAATTCAAACCCATCCTAAAACTTTAAACCCCTTATTTTATTTGTCATGGGTGTGCGTGTGTGTACATCAGAGTAGGGAATGGGGGGGGCAGTGTCTTCCAACCATCCCTTCTTCCTTCCATTTTTGTTTCCTGCCTTCACTTCCAAGATGAAGAGTTATTTATTGAATTATTGGATCAGTCTGAATTAGAGTTTCATGGGTGTTTGGTTGGTCAGCTGTTCATCATGCCTTCTCATTAGCAAATTAGACATAAACAGCCCTGAGCCATCTGCTGCAGTCTCTTCTAAAAACCCAACAGGCTTTAGCCAAAATGCTCTCAGAGCAGTGCCTTGCAAGGTGGCTGGTGTAGCATTCTGGAGAGGGATCCTCATTTCTCAAAACCAGAGGGACCCAAGCCCCTCCTCAATTCCAGCGTGGCCCCCATGGCTGGGAGCTGGCCAGCTCAGCCCTGCGCTGGTAATGCCATTTCACCATTGCCATACCCAGCAGGCTGATGAGGAGCAGTGGTGGGGGAGATCCCAAAGCTCAGCTCTTTTCTAAGGAGAACAAATATGCTTTAGAGCCTGCTGTCACATCACTGTTGCCAAAGGCCATTGGGATTGCTGCAGCCTGACACTCATTGGCCGTGCGCCCAGTCAAAGTTTGATTTGTAAATTATACTGTACTAACTCCATGACTTCCATTCACCTGAACAGAAATAAAAGAAACATTGGATTTAAAAAATGATTGTGGATTAGGTTTCTGATTCCTTGGTGCACTCATGCTGTCCCAGGGCCAGGGAATGCTGCCTGGCTTTGGAAAGTGGTTGAGTATTGCTTAAGAAGCAGAGGATGAGATCTTAAGGAAACCAGAAACTGGACATTATGCTGGGATTTGCACAGGAAAAGCAGGACATCATGCTTCAGCCTGCTGGAGGACAGAGGTGAAGGTATTTATGAGGTGACCAAACAGCCATTTCCAATCTCTGGGAATAGAGTGGCTATTCTGCATGCCATGCTTTCAGGAACCAAAAAATCACAGCAAGCCCACAGCAAACAGCAGCAGGCACTGGGGTGAAATCCCCTGTCTGTGCTTGGCAAGCTGTGTTCCTGAGCCCCTGCCCAGTGGGCTGCCACCAGAGGTTTGCTGATGCTGAAGGTCATAGCCACAGTGACCTGCAGCAATGCCAAGGGCTTGCACAAGGCTGTGCAGCTGCATTTCTTCCAGAGACATTCCCAGAGTCATGAGGCCAGGGGTGAGCAGGTTACAGGTGTGGTGGCAGTACGTATTTGTTACCATCATGCTATCATGAGAAACCCCCATTTCTGGGTAGATGGAAGGGAATGACATTTCTATGGATGAATTGCTGTACTCTGAGGCACTGCATAGGCAAAAGAAGGCTCTGCTCTGTCATGTTTTCAGAGCCGTTGCTATGTGTTTTCATGTCTTTAATAGTATTGAGCTAGAAGGGAGCCAGTGTGTGGGAAGGATTTTACAACTTCTGTCACTGTTTATGCACAAATTGGTCCTGCCTTCTAGTTCCAGGCAACAGATGGTGCTGCCCCCTCTTTGGAAACAGACACAAACCATTCTCCAATGCTGAGAGTCTGGGAAGAATAGGTGGAAACAAATTGCACTTGTGTTTTGTGCTTGGCCTAGTCTTGGAGACTGGATTTGTTCCCAACAGGGAAGACTTTTGTCATGACATTTCTCATTTCCTCACTTCTTTTCTTGTCAATGATCTCCATCTCATGCAGTTTCTGCAAAGTACAGAGGGGAAGAACTGAGCAGGGAGAAAGCCAGCAGCTTTTTTTTTCTTCTTTTGCCAATCTCAAGAACAAAAACTCTATTTCCCTGGATAAGTTACATGCAGAGATAGAAAGAAGGCTCAAAAAGTGTCATCCAACATTCCCTAAATTCACACTTGAGTTGTGCCGTGAAGGGAAGCAGCTCTTTGCCCCCTTCCCTGCTCATATATCAGAAGAATCTGCTTTATGATCTCTGACACATGGGGTTCCTTTCATGCAATGTTCAGCCCAGGCCCCTGCATACCTGTGAGATTTCAGTGAGGACGATCCCTTGATACTTCTTGCCCTGTCCTAGAGCTTCCATCTCTGCCAGGAATTCCCTCCTCTCTTGAATCTCATTCATCACTGGTGGACAAGAGAAAGAACTTTGGAAACAGCATGCAGCCAAAAGGCAAGAAAACACGTTTCTGTCTAGATCTGAACCCCCAGTTTCCTAGTTTGGCTTGAATAGCAGCCTCATCAGGGCAGGATGATACCTGCTGTAACACTCACCTTGCTCAACATGTCATGACAATACCTCAGTAGTCCCTTATGTAATGGGAAATGCCCCCTCTGCCCAACTTCTAACCACTCCCTTCTAACCACTCCCAGGAACAGTAGTTTTCTAGTTTTCTTTATGTAGACAATTCTCTTTTGCTTGTGGGCAGTTTAACCAGTCTGTGGATGGAGATAGAACCTGCTAATGAATCTGCTGAGGTTCATTAGTTGACATGCATCACCCAGTGACTGTAAACATCCAAGACCATCAGCTGCTGCTTTGTAGCACAGACCTGTAGCCAGCTGATCCAAATCCTGTCACAGAAGTGTCAAGGACAACATTCAGCTTGTGACAAGTGTTGAAGGCTACCAAGCATCTGTGAAACCAGCTGCAGTGGCTCCCTGCAGCAGGGACCAAAGCACCCCTTCTGTACACATTATTCTAGCATTGCCCATCTTTGTGCTGCCCTGGCTGGCAAAGGGCTGGCAGGGCTGTACACACACACTGAAGATTCAAGCACAGAGAGGTATTAAGGCAGCATTTTGTTATCCCAGTATACTCTGCAGCCCAAAGTCTTTCACTGCTTCAAATTCTACTTGATATTGAAGCTTTGCTAGTATAACTACTGCGATCCTGGAGTGGAATGGCCCAAACTGTGGTCAGGCTGTCAAGGGACCTGGTCATGCTGGTTGAGTCATGCTTGCTGGGAAAAGGACCAACAGTACCTGAGCTTGCTTCCCAGGTATCCCTGCACATCCCTAGGCTATTCCCCTGCCAGGGTGCATTTCGTGTGGGCAGCCCAGAGAGCTATCTGCCAGGAAACCTCAGCAGTGTAAGCTCTATGAGGATGGCTGGATCAGAGTGTCACAGCAGCAAGTCTTTTCTCTTGGAAACTGGGCTTTGTGGCTCCCCTGTAATGGCAGTTTACAGCCTGCCATCCCAGCCCTAGGAGGGAGCTGGCTTCCCAGGCTTCCTGCCTTCCTCCCTCCTGGGGACACGAAGACGTACATTCTTCAAACCGGTCAGGCTCAGCTGTCTCCTCTGCCTTTTTCCAAACGAACACCTGCTTCACCTCGTCCTCTACCTCATCCTTCCCTGTTGCTAGGATGTTTTGAAGTCTTCTCTTCTCCTTTTCCAAATCTCCTGTGAATGCCAAACAAATAAAAACATTATTATCAGCACGTCTCCTCATGGAGGAGCCTGACCACACTGCTTCCCTGCTAACTGTGGCAGAGGAAGTGTTTCTTTCATGTCAGTCCATCCCTGGACTGTGTGCAAGCTCCACATGGGTGTACCAGAGCCCACCAAACCAACAGAGATCATCAGAGGTGTGGTTCACACTTATGTGCCAGCAAATCACGTAGTGCTCTGTTCTTACTCAAGGACTGTGCAGGTCCCTATCACCTGTCACGCCCCCAGCTGGCAGGCAAAAGTCAGTGTGCACTTACAGATGTTCCCTCAGAGATCCGTTTCTGAAGCATCTTTGAAGACTGAGAGTGTGAGGATGTGGAGCAATTCAGATACACTGCCACTGCTGAGACTGAGGCAGGGGATGGACAGAAGGGGAAGAGAGGCTCCAGGCATCACCATGTATTTATTAGCAATGTTTGCTGACTTACGTGTGGGTTGTGGCTTGAATTTCTCTCGGGTGTAGGCATCTCCGGCCTGGCAGACCTTGGCAGGTCGGAGAAGTGGTCTAGGTGGAAGTCTGTGTGGCTGACAGGCTGCTGGGTAGGAAACAGGCACTGGCTGTTTGCT
>JANPWX010000111.1:2643737-2675017 GCA_024734555.1 Trochalopteron elliotii
GCAGGCGGCGGCGTGTCGCGCCTCGGGGCGGTGGCGCGGCTCGGGTGGGGGCGGCCCGGCTGCAAGTGCGACGCGTGTGTCTCTGCCGCAGCTTTGACGGGGATGACTTCGACGATGTGGAGGAGGATGAGGGCCTGGAGGACCTGGAGAACGCGGAGGAGGTGGGTGCCCTGTGGGCCGCTGCGCTGGCCGGCCCGAGCAGGCTCTGCCAGGTCCGCAGGGCCGCGTCGCAGCCTGGCTGGGCGACTCCTGTGGTTGGGGAGGCCTCAGTGGCTCCCCCCACACCTCAGGGCCTCAGTGGTCGGTGCGGCTGAGCAGCGGCGCGGGTCTGTCTCCAACAGGAGGGACAGGAGAACGTGGAGATTCTGCCCTCGGGAGAGCGGCAGCAGGCAAACCAGAAGCGGATCACGACCCCCTACATGACCAAGTACGAGCGAGCCAGAGTCCTGGGCACTCGTGCTCTCCAGATAGCGTGAGTACTGCCCAGTGTCCCCAGCACTGTCGCAGCTGTCCCTCCCTTTACACTGATAAGTGTTTTCTTATTCCCTTAAAAATTCCCAGATCTTCTGAATCGTT
This sequence comes from Trochalopteron elliotii, assembly GCA_024734555.1. Taxonomy (NCBI): domain Eukaryota; kingdom Metazoa; phylum Chordata; class Aves; order Passeriformes; family Leiothrichidae; genus Trochalopteron; species Trochalopteron elliotii. The sequence continues at coordinate 2,644,314 of JANPWX010000111.1, forward strand.
TGCATGACTGCTGAGCTTGCTTGTCACCCTCTGGTCAACAATGATGCACAGGACTATGGGGCTCTGAGTTGCACCTGAAGTCTCTGTGTCTCTCCTTGGCTGAAACTGTGTTACTCGTGCCTAAAGAGGGAGCATTTAGTAGCCACAATGAGTTTTCCTGGGTCACAGACAAAATTACTAGGGAATGGGACAAGACAGTTTCTGGTCTTTCCTAAGAGAGCCAACATGGACTTGAAAGTTACTTATTTGGAAGAGGTAATGTTGGAGGGAGAGATGCTTCAAAACAGCTTCAGTTGATACCACAGGGCTGTAGGAATTGGGAGTGAAGAAACCAACCTGAAATCCTTTTTAAGTGCAGTTGCATTGTGGGAAGCTGTAAATTTTTTGAAGTATTTGCAATAATAATGCCTTATTTATAATAGACAATAACATTTAGAACTTACTTTAAGTTCTGTCAAGGCTGGCTGCTCTTAATTCATTTGCCTTGTTAGACTTGTTTTAATAATAAATATTAAAAAGTGTTATGCTTTTTGAAAAACTACCTTTTGAGTGAGATTGTTAGACGGCGGCAAGGGTTTCATCTTGGTTGTAGCCACCTTGAGAATGAGGCTTCTCTTGTGCATGTTTAGAGCTGTTCTTTGCACAGCCTGTGAAGCTGTTTTGTGCATGTTCTTTTAGTTGGTAAAAGGCAAAAAAAAGGGGGGGAGATGAGATGGGTCCGTGCCAGTCCTTTAATCCAAAGCACTCTGGCACCTGGTTCTGCTTCACCTGCATCTTCTGCCTTCAGTGCTGAACCTGGAGCAGCAGCAGCAGCCCCCATGGCCTTACCCACACATAACGTGAGCTTCCTCTGCCACTGCTGTCCAGTGGATGGGTGTAGTCACAATCCTTTGCAAAACGATTAATTTTTTCTTCCAAGAGGTAAAATGTCCTGTAAATCCAGCCCCTCTCTTCCCCTGATCAAGAGCTGGAAGCCGTGAGCAAGTCAGAATGTAAAAGATGTGTTGGAGTTGTAGGAGGCCTGCTCATTTAACAGCAGTTCCACCCGTTTCACTGGATTCACTTTAGAACCATACTTTTCCACATGTTTAAGTACAGCAGAGGGCAACTAGGAGAGTGGATTTGACCAGTCCTTGAGCATGAGCTGGTTAGCAGAGCCCTAGGGATGGGACAAGAAGAACATGGAAGTAAAAGTTTCCTCTGTAACCATCTGGGGGTATTTTCTTCTTGAAGTGCACAACAGCAAATCAATTTTGTGAGGATGGTGTCCCACCCTCCTACTTTATTGGCTGTTCTAGAGGTGACACAGGTAGTAGTCAGGTGTTTAGCTCTTCCCTCTCTGTGTTTTTGCTCAAGTGGTTGTTGATGCTCTTCCTAGGATGTGTGCCCCTGTGATGGTGGAGCTGGAAGGAGAGACAGACCCCTTGCTCATTGCCATGAAAGAACTCAAGTAAGTAACAGATTTTGTACTGATTTCCATAAAGTCAGCAGTCCTCTCCTCATCCCAGCATTGAGCAGTTTATTCTAAGACAACCTTGTCTTCCCTCAATAACAGTAAGCACTATAGTTGCCTTTGCCTTTTTTCACCTTGGAGTTTCTCCACAGCTGCTCTTTCCCATCCTAGTTGCTCCTACAAGTACTGATGGTTAGGAGTGCTCTGGATTGCTTCTGCTTCACAGTCCCAGTGTTCTTTATTTCTGTAATGGCATCCCAAGATCCTCATCTTTTGGGAATCGATTTAATTCCCCAAATTGAATTGTATCGAAGCAGCCATCTGAACAGACCTGTGTTCAAATGAAGTGCTGGCAAAAATTAAAGTAAGAGTCAGGGTGGGTGAGAATGTTTGTTTCCTGCACCCTTGCGTGCTTGGCTTCTTGTGCTTTCCCCCTGCATACAGAAAGGTAAATAAATCCATTCTGACTGCAGCAGAGGCAGCTTTTGGATGACCATTTGCAGGTTCACCTTTCCACAGCAGAGCTCCCTGCTGTCCCACAGTTTTCCTGCACCATCTAGGTCACATGCAAATATCCTTCAAGCAGCTGGACTCTGTTACTGATTAGGTCTCTGTCCTTGAACGAAATTGTCCCCCTGCTTCCCCAGTTTCTCAGTGCACTGAAGCTGCTCTCCCAGATTTTTTATTTATCACAGCTCGCTTTGCCTTTACTAGAAGCTCCTTAGGTCACATTCCTGTCAGATTTCCACACTCAGACTGAATTGTTTCTGGTCACTGCCTGTGTGTGAGCTCTGGAAAGTAAGTCAGGGTGGTGCATCCTGTTCTGTGCCAAAATTCGGTTGTAATTTTTGGCATCAGTTACTTTACTACTGGAAAAACAACCTCCCTGAATGTAAAAGAGTTACTTTTCAGGTCTGATACAGCTGAAACCTGATGCCCTGGCTAGATTCCAGACTGTCTGATTATGCTTTACTGACTTAAATCTACTTTCGTGAAGTTAAATTGTATTCAGCATGTTATTGCTCTCTAATTGGAAACACTGTTAGCAGGTGCTGTGCTCCACCCCAGCTGTAACAGGTTTTGGTATCTGAATAGTCGCTGTTTTATGGATCCGTCTTAAAATGTAACTGATGCTCTCAGGATGCAAATTTGTCTGTAAATACCAGTTTTTCCTGGAAGTTCTCAGAATTCTGCCACTTTTTTAGTGTTGTGTGGGGAAAAACCTTCAACAAACAAAAAGTGGATTTGTTCTTCAAGTCCCTTGATTTATATTTTCCCTGTATATCAGGGTTAGATGCTTGGTGTTGTCTCTTAGTGGGTTCAGACTGCAAGGCTCAGTTCCTGCTGTAGCAACAGAGGTCTGAGAGGTATTTGGTGTTTGTAGTCTGAGGGTGCTGAGTGCTTTGCGTCTACAAATGACAGAAGGTTGTTGGGACTTTGGTATATAATATCAAATCACTAATGCTGCACAGCTCTCAGTTAAATTTGATGAGCTTATTGAAGCCACCAAGCACCTCACTTCCATCACCTGCTGAAGTGATACAGTGGAGATTCTGACATTTCTGTTCATCTCTCTCTTCCTTTCAGAGCACGCAAGATCCCCATAATCATCCGTCGTTACCTTCCAGATGGGAGCTATGAAGACTGGGGTGTGGATGAGTTAATTATCACAGACTGATCAGATTCCAGCCATTGTTTTTGGTTTTGCATTTCCAGAGATGTTTCTAATTTTGATTAGTGTTTATGTAAATAAATTCTAAATCTCCCTATTTTAAATTAAATGTATTTGGAGTTTTTTGCCCTCTGACTTTCTCTCTCATTTCAGTCCTATATGTCTGAGAGGTTACTTTCTCAGCTGTCTCCACCAGTTTGGGTATTATTTTTTTCTCTGTGTGTCATGTACTATATTAGCAAGGTTAGGGAGCCAAGTGCAATGCTGTTTTTTCAGCTTTCTTTCAGTGTCGAAGGCCTCATCTTTTAGCTAGGCTAAATTCTGCAGTAACTCCCTCCTCTAGCCCTGCTCCTCCCTGGTGACAGAATTGATGCCCAGTTAAACTCCTGCTGTACAGAAATGCTCTGTCTGGCACTGTGGCTTCAGAAAGACTCCAGCCTTCCACCACTGTCCCTTCTTAAAATGGGAGTGCTGAGACACCTCCATGGCTTCCCCCTAGACAGTTGGGCCTTTGTGCCCTGAACAGGTTGCTGTGGAAACCCCCAATTTCCTCTTTGGCCAGTGCTGTCTGTTGGACTTCTCAGGAGTATCGTAGAGCAGCTCTCATCAAGCCACCTATTGTTTCCCAGCTCCCTTGCTGCTTATCAGAAGTGGGGATCCCCTTTCAGTGGCACTGCCCCAGCCGGAAGCGCAGCCGCCACTCACCGTCCCACCAGCTCAACAGGTGTGGGTTGTTGTTGCACTTGCTCCTGGTGCAGCCAGGTTCTCTGACGCACGGTGGAACTGAGGTCCTGAGGATGGGCCAGCCATCTCAGTTCAACATAACCTGGTGGTTCTTATGGTGGCACAACTGCAGCTAAATCCTAGAGTTCCTTTGATCTGTATTGTGGTGAAAGATCAGTCATCTGTCCTCTTCAGGTACCTGCCACTGTCACCTCTGATGTGCTGGGAGGTAATGTGCTCAAGAGTTGGGTGGATGCCTTACAATCTGCAAGGGCTTCCAGCCAGCTGCAGGTTTTCATTAGTTCACCTAGTTTTTGTTTCTTGATCTGTGTACTTCAAGGTTCTTTCTTTCTGTGCGTGCAGAAGATCTGAGCTTGGGCAGAATGCACCAAAGCTTTCTCAATTATCTTACTAAAAAGAGCTCTCAGAAATTTTGTTTTCAATTTTTAAAGAGCAGGAGGAAGGCGCACCTCACCTATGGTTTCTGCCTTGTATTTTTCTTTGCTCTGTTCCAGAAAGAATATTTCTCACTATTAAAGCTTGTACTTATATATAAAATGATCATTCTCCATGCCGTATGTGTGGTCGGTGCCTGCACGTGAGCATCCATGTCCCAAAGGGAGTTTATACCCACCTGCCTGGGAACTTGGCTCATGTATCCAGCCATGAATGTCATTCTCTTACTGCTCCCTGTAAAAGCACCAGTCTATCCTTCCTCTCTTGGTATGCACAGGAGGGACTGGTTTAGGAGGCAATAATGCAAGAGCTGAATGGGTCCCTGGGTGAAATGACAGGTCAAAGGAGATGTGGAGATGTTTGCAGGTGCGCGGAGGGGGTTGACTGTGAAGAATGCAAATACTTCCTCGTCCAGGCCATCCTTACCAAGAAAAGGTTAATTTGCAGCACTGTGGCCTTCAGCCTTCTCCCCCCACCCTCAATGGAATCCTTTAATCACGTTGGTGCGGTGAAATTTCAGCCCTGAAATGGTGCCTTTGTGCAATCTTTTTGGCGTCTGCCATGGAGTGCGCGGTCGTTTTCTTGTCCTTTTTTTTATTTTTTTTTAAATGGCTGCTTTGTTCCCTACTGGACTCCCCTCCCCAGCCTTGCATCTGTATCAGATACGATTAAAGGGATAGGGAAGGATGCCGGGCCAGCTCTTGCTAGGCTGCAGGAGGAATGTTTAACCCTTCTGTTACCAGTGGTGTTCTTAGTACTGTCTTACTTGTAACAACCCTCCTGTATGAGAGGAGGCATCCCCTTCCACTGGAGAATGGTTGAGGCAGAGCCCACTCGCTTTCCTAATTCGTTTCTTGAAGAGCTGGAGAAGAGTACTTATGTGAGATTAAGAACTTTCTTTTCCCATTCCTCTGTTCATCCATACTGTGTCACTTCTCTCTCCCACCCCTGTGATCAACTTTCATACCTCTAATTCCACCATGGCTTCCCTTCTTCCCTACCCGTGCTCCTGACTTGCTGAGCAGTGCCCTTCTGGGCTCTTCCCACAGCCTGTGATTTGGGGCAGAGGTTTCTCCTCCTCTCCATGAATGGTCAGTCCTATTTCACATGGAACCCTTTAGATGGCATCACTATTATTAGATTAATTAAGCAATCCTGCTGTGGATGCTCTTGGCCCTATACAAAACTTCATCCAAATAGTGCTGTGCTTTTTAAAAAGCTTTGACCATTGTCTTGGTTTAGGGCAAATTTGGGAGGAACCCTCCGAATGGTGTTCCTCTGGAAAGCAAGTCTAAACAGCCTTTCCCTCCAGCCGGTTTGGGAAGAGAACTCCCTCAGAGAAAAGTGGAAAAAAATATTTAACAAACAAAATGCCCACAAGTATAAAGAACTATTATTATTATTATTATTATTATTATTATTATTATTATTATTATTATTATTATTATTAATAATAATAATAATAACAACAACAATAATAATAAACAATAAAACCTCTCGTTGCTCCGAAGAGAGATGGCAAAACTGAGAGTCTGTGCTAGAGGTTTATCAGTCCCAGTCTTTTTGGTGCTGGAAAAGGCCGAGTCCAGGCCTGGTGGGCCACGAGCGCAAGATCCCGGTGCTCTTCTAGGTTTTTTCAGTCCAGAGCAGATTTAAACAGTCCTAAGAAAAAAAAAGGGAAAACAGTCTAGGAAAGCTTCTTTGCCTCAGCTAGCTAGACTAACAAAAAGGGAAGGAAAAAAAAAAACCTCCCTCTGGCTGCCGTCTGTGCATCCGACAAAAAGAAAAAAACTACACAGTCCCAAGGACGAGAAAAGATCCTGAGGAGTGAACACTTTTTCAAAACAAACTGCGCGCTTCTTCTTTCCCTGCTCACTCTCTGAACCAGTTTTAAAGGTAAAGAACACAGAACGGACGATGTGGGGATACAGGTATCATAGTCACCCTAGGACAACCATGTTCCACAGTTCCTAGATGTTCTACTTACTCTACTCACCCATAAAGTGTTTAGTGAACGGGAACTCACTGCATCTTCTCACATGTACCAGCATTGAAACCCTTTGGAATCAACTTGTAATCGTTGGGAGCATCTGTGGTAATTGGGCTCCTACCGTTCTGCCATTGGCCTTGAGAGATGTTCTTAAGCAGAGTGATACTTGCTACACATTTTTCTTTCCAGACGAGTTCAGATACCCTCCCAGGACCTGACTATATACAGAACATCTTCTTCAACAAGGAAGAAAGTGTATACATGTGTTTTGGAATATACCCTGTGTGTATGAGTGTTTGTGTTTAGATTCTTGCTTGTGGAAGGCAAGAGGGTACGGTTTTTTTACAGAGTTTTTACAGAGACATTAATAGCTGCTTCCAAAATACACTAATTTGTGTATGTGGAGAAGCTTTTCTTTTGAAGGTACATCACCTGCTACCTGGTCATGAGGAACCAAGATGAGAAACCCCATACTTTCATCCTAGAGAGCATTAACAATCACACTAAGAAATTTTTGGGTGAAGCACGTGCAAAATAGCACTCTTGATTGCGTGTGCTGTATCTCAGATGAAGAATAGAAATCAGTGTTCGTGCTTTCCTCATGGAAGAAATGACTGGAGGTGAGATGTAAACAAAAGATGAGCTTTATCTCCATGAAGGAGTCTGGACATCCAGTCAGAAATGTGCCTGTGTCCTCTTCCTGAGAGGCAGAGGAAGGCTGTGCACAGGATCTGTGTGGTGGTATGTGTGACCTATCATGTACTGGGGAAAGAAACAGAGACTTGCAGGGAAGAGGTTGAAAAAACCCAGACATGTGAAAATGAAACTTTTAAGTTTATTATTACATATGTTTAATGCAGAGTTAATGGTGCTAGGATGGCACAGAGACTGAGGAGAGGGAGGTGGGGGAGAAAGGTGCTACTTGCATAAATAAGGGGATAGGGCTGGAAGAGGTTACATGCATACAGGGACCAAACATTCTACATGATCTTTTCAGACACCACAAGGATAAGTCATCTGTAGCTAAGGGAGGCAGGAAGGGCATCTGACAGTCATATCAGCAGAGAGATACAGCAGCACCCATCACAGCCCACATTTGGTTAAAGTCTCTTTCTAGGCTGGAATATGCACTGGAAAGTCCCATAGCATGTTTGCATTCAGCTGCCAGGAATCATCTTTTCCTGCGACAATTTTTGTGCTGGTTCACTCCCTGGCATGACAAACCACCCCAGTCCTGGAGGTGACAAAGGAGAAGCAAGCAGACTGTCCTCAGGTGTTGGGCTGAAAAAAAAAGGTTGATCTCTAAGAGCTGGTTGCTTCCAGTTTGAAACCCAAAGGCAAAGAAGATTACTTTGCACCTAAATAGACTTATTTTCTTTCATCATCCAAGATTGGGTCTGTATCTACCTTGCTAAAAGCCACAGGAGTATCTTTCCATTCTCAGCACAGATGGGAGGGAGGTGTTGGCTGACTGGGAGACATGATGAACAAATGAGTTCAGCCTGGGTTTGGAGTGGGAGCTCAAAGAGTGGAATCAGCTCGGGGCATTGGCAAGTGCATTGTAGCTTTCTTGATGCCTCTTCATTTCATGCAGGCACCATTAGACATTGAAGAGCAAGGACCAAGTTTGCTCAGAGGTTGTTAGGGGTTCTGAAGAGATTAGAAGACTGACAGACCAGAAATGCCTGACATAAATGAATGATACAGAGTAATTTTAAAAAAGGAGGATTCACCCATAGCACCGTAATGATTCATTGGTCCTTCCCTGCCTCTCCTCCTCCTTCATACATGGACACGTGTGTGCCCACAGACTGTGATATGAGTAATGCTAAGACTGACTATGCTGTTCCCAAATCCCATCTACTGTTCAGGCAAGCCTTCAAATCTCCATGCTGGGAAGAGTGTGGGATTAAACAGAGACAGGATGGAGCGAGGAGGTGGGAAGAAAAGCTAGGGTACAGCTGTGGAAATCGGCAAGGAAGCAAGCATAGGTTGGTCTTCCAAGGGGTTCAAGATTCATGCATGTGTGAATCTTAGGCGGGACTGCTGCACAGTGCTGATTGCAAGGAAGCCGGCCATGCCATCCTCCCTCCTATGACAGATCCGCTGAGGCTGAGCGGCCACCCTACACCCACAGCAGGTGACAAAGTGTTGGCCATTGTGGCCTGTTGGAAGCACTTGCAAACTCCCTGGAGCAATGTGGGAGGGGAAGGAAAGGACATTCTCTCTCATCATACAGTCCAGAGTGCACACAACAAAACCCACCATAGACCAGTCACTCCATATCTAGAATCCTCCTCATCTAGAAGGCCAATAAGGCATTGCAAGCCAGTCACATGGCCTGTGTGAAATTGGTAAAGGGCGAAAGGACGGTAAACCTTCCTCTAGGTGGGTGTGCCAGCGAGAGCTGGATCAAGAAAGGCACTTCTGTACACTTGGTGGGTTCTGGTGGCTGGATGGCACTGAGTGACCTTGGAGTTCGGAGGCTCTTCTGCCTGTGCTGATTCTTTGGAGCCTTTCCATCGCTGCTTCGGTCACTGTTCCCCATTCCCTATGGTCTGGAGAGAGTTGTGTACACAGGCTGTTCCCAATGTGTGGGGCTATGGGACTGTGGCACGGAGGGTGCAGGATCAGAGATGGCAGTGTAAAGGGGACGTTGGGAAGGTCCCATATAGGAGAAGGCTGAGTAGAGGCCAGAGGCTTGGGTGGAATGGCTGTAGTAGGGTCCCGAGGGCTGGTGGTCTGGGTAATCAAATTGTGGCCTGGAGATGGAGGGGAAGGCCGAGCCATAGTGGGGCAGACTCAGGGATGTGTAAGCAATCTGGGAGGTGGAGGGCTGGTCAGTGTAATGGCCTCCAGGGGCAGACCCCTCTGTTTTCACCTGGGCCTTTGAGTCCACCACCGATGAGGTGGCAGTGGACAAGGAGACTCCATGCTGCTTCGAGATCCAGGCAGAGTGTCCACTTGCCGCAGCCAGGGCACTCCCAAGGCCATAGCCAGCAGCGGCTGCTGCCGCGTAGCCCCCGACGTGGCCTGGGTGGCCGGCATGTCCGTTGGGCGGCAGGTATTGGTCGAATTCATTGACATCAAAGGTCTCCATGTTGGACATCACCTCATGGCTGATCTCCCCAATGTCCACATTGCCAAAGTCAATGTGTGGCTTTCCCCCTTCCCCTAGGGAACGCCCTTCTCGTTTGGAATCGGCTTTGCCTGCCTGCATCTCTGTCTTAGGGGTGGTAGGAGGTGTGGGGGGTCCATGGCTCTGACCTGCAATGTGAAAAACATTTTGAGGAGGAAAAAGAGAGAAGAGGTGAGTTACAGTTTTATGACTGGCTCTATACACAACCCAGCTCTGTTCTTCCCAGTATGCCAGCAGCTGTCTAGCTGGAGGCTTTGGTGGAGGGAGAAAGAAATAACCAAAACCAAATCTCTATATCATTTTGTGGAAAAAAAAGGGAAGGATGTGCAATGGTACCTTCCCTGACTGGGGGAACACAAGTGCCTCGAAAACTCAGGCACGTCCCTGTACTGCTGACACCAGCAGTCTGCAGGGTCATTAGTAAGATGTGAGCCCCATCACTAAGGCTTTCACCATGATGACTTGTCTCTTTTGAGCCTCTCACTTGGCTGTAATCTGTCAAGCAATTCACTGAGACCCAAGACTCACCTGAGGAGTGTTCTGGATGACTGTCGGACATGGGTGACCCTTCGCCGGGATGCCTGTGATCCAGGTGGGCATTCTTGTAGTGGGCCTGGATGGCAGCAGCCCCACCAGCCTCCCCCTCTACCTGGCCTTCACCCTCACCCTGTGGGGCCTTGCCATTTTTCCGCCGGCGGGGCTGGTACTTGTAATCAGGATGGTCCTTCTTGTGCTGCATCCTCAGCCGCTCCGCCTCTTCGATAAAGGGCCGCTTGTCGCTTTCATTCAATAACCTGCAGGGATCAAGGTGGTAAAGAAGAGAAGAGGGAAAGGAGTGGGGCAGGTCTATCAGAGTAAAACGCCTATGCTCAGTATTGTGGGACAGGGTGTGTAAATCCAAATGCCAGGATGTTGCCCCATGGAGGGTACTTCCCAGAACAATAGGAAAAACTTGGAGTGTTTCCATTGAGACAGCAATGCTTTCCTTCTCCTTAGTTGTTAAGCCCTGCCACTGGTTGGTGCCAGTGCTGGGTCCCCCTTCCCCACCTATGTGATACTTCTCACCTCAGTAAGTTCAGCTTAGCCTCTCTTCCGTTACCAAAGGGTGAAGTGCAGCCTTTTGTAGTTGTGTCAAATAAGGTTGGACGAGCTGCTTTTAAAAACTTTGGGCAAATTAAGGGCAGTTGGAATTGTCCTTTGGACAAAGATAGTGTACTACCTGTAGTGCTGCCTGTCCCATGTCTCTTGCTCTTCCCCAGACTGTATTTGTTCCAGGTTAACCTCCCTCTTCTATAGACTCTGCTCCTAGTTTGAGGCTGTATGGAGTGCCAATAGCAACAATTGATATTGGCTCCACTATAACCATGTAAAGCAACCTTTAGTCATCTTGCAATATTCTAAAAGGGAATTAAAGAAAATTTGGTAGGGGCAGAAACAGTGTATTCTGCTATTCCTGGAGCTCCTGCTCACCTCAGACATGGATAATGCAAAAGGCTGAAGCTCAAAGGACCAGCCTTCCTTGAACTTGGCCAAGCAGTTCTAAAAAATTTAGCTGCTATTTTGCTGGTTTTGTAGAAATAGATGAGCCTTAAACTCTGGATGAAAGGCACTGCAGAAATGTAAGCTTCTTGTCTGTGTTCCTGCAGATCACCGGCTGCTCTAGTTAAGGCTCTGAGGAAATGGTGAAATGCACAGGCAGGATGCCTTAGAGCACTTGAAGATAAGATCAAACTTATTGCTCAAGCCTTTTGCAAGTATTTCAGCTGGAAGCACTTCAATTTCATGTTATGATTTTCCTCCTCATATTCTCATGACTCAAGGTCATCCTGCCTCCAACCAAAAACCAGTGCTCTCAGAAGGGACCAGTCTTCTCAAAACACCCATTACAAACTGCAGGGCTCACAAACACAAAAAAAAAAAAAAAAATCCATTTATGTTATGTCCCCACCTTTTTCTCCCCAGCAAAATAACTACACGGGGATGGGACTGTGCCAGCACCTTGGCACCCCTGAAACCCTTAGCACTAAAATGTGACCAATTCTATTTAGCTGTAGGCTCTGGGGAAGATATAAATGCCTGAACTGACCTGAAAAACTGAAGATGAAGAGGAGGCATGGCTCAAGGAATACACAGGTAAATCTGGTGAGTGATCAGATGGGTCACCAGCAAGTAATGGGTTGGTCTCTAAACACCCCCTTCCCCACTACTCCTTGTTCATTCTCTTGGCTGGTAGATGGAAGGTGTGTGGCATGGTGCTGACCTGGGTTCACTCCAGTCAGCCTGAGCGGGTTGTGGCCACACACCACATTCCTCCACCGCCTTAATCCTGGAGATTAGGGCAACTGAGCCACCATGAATCCAACACCACCTTTCCTGTCTCCCTCCCGCCACTGTATACCACGCTCACAAGTCCCACAGGGCTCTAATCCCTCAGTCTGTGCTGCTCCAAGGTGGCCCTCCAAGGGTCAACCCTCATAGGCCTTGTGGACTGCAACCTTGCCTTGGCAAAACCTTCATCGTTGCAGAATGTGGGATATGGAGTATAGAGGCAAAACCTGCAAAGGTCAGCTTCCGAGATCTGTCTTGTGGATGCTGTGAAACAGAGCCATTGGAGGCTACATAGGTGTCAGATCCCTGCCCTCTGAGCAGTGCCTCACCTCCTCTCCCCTTGACAGCAGCCCATGGGTAGTGCCACCAGCAGGACAGAGGCAAGTCCACTCCCCACATCTTTGCCTTCTCTCCAAGGCTGCCTGCTCCCTCCTCCCTCCCACTGGGATCAGAATTCAAATCGGCTTTAGCAAAGTGAAACTGGTGTGAGCAGGCAAAGGCCAGGAGATTTGGGGGATTTGGATTTCACTTGCTTCCTGCCCTCCCCCTCCTGCCCCTCACGCTCTCCAGGCCATAATGCAAAGGAATCTTGCACGGGCAGAGAAGTTACAGATCACAGAGCAAAGCCCTTCATGGAGCTTATCCAAGCCCGACACCAAATGCTTACCCCTGAGCTGAGAGGAGAGGGGCAAGGATCCAGTGCCACGTTCTGGGAGGAGAAAGAAGGGCTAAAAACTTCCTGCTGGCCTCTCACAGCCTTCCCTTCTGCTGCCTGGCATTGCACCACTCCGTGTGCCAGTGGCTGGATCAGCAGCCAGAGGCCTGACCCTGGCTGGGGCTCAGCTGCCAATGAGTCAGTGCAGTGATGGGCTTGGGCACTGGGGCTGATGTAAGGCAAGGGCTGGCTGGGAGCAGAAAGAAGCCCTCCTAGAGATCCATGGCCCTAGATTTTGTGCCTGGGTGTTGCCACCGTCATGCGAAGATCCCTCCAAGGGTCCCCTTGCTCCTCCCTACCAAGCCTTCCTCCCCTTCTTCCCATCCCTCCCTTGTTTTCAGCCCTGGAGGTGGTGCTGGCTGGCATTTTGGCTGGGAGTCATGCCGGCATTTTCAGCAGCCAGCCTCCATTTGAGAGCTGCTTCCTGTCCCACCCACGGACATTCAAGCATTCAAGGACAGATTTCATGACCATCAAGCACAAAAACTCTCCCTTCTTTTTTAGTATGTCCCATTTGTTGTCTGCACCCACCGCGCATCCTAAGTGGGTACAGACTGGGGAAGGTGGGGCCATAAGCCACCTGGCACCATGTTTGGCGTCAGGCAGGTAATGTGGCCATCAGGGCATATCCTACAGCCCCTTCCATTGAGGGCTGGTGCTTGTGGAGGACATGGCGGTGCAAATTCTGGGATTAAAAACCAGAAATCCTGGGCTGTTGCATCCTGTTTTGCAGGTGCCTCTCAAGATTTCCCAGTCTCTTCCATCCCCACCCAGTGCCAATTGCTGGGGATGTGCTTGGTTTAATGGTGGTCTTCAGGGAGTCCCTGTGGTCACCAGCCTTTGCCTCTAACCCGCCCTTTATCTGTATAAGTTCAGAACAGCCAACATTTTCCAAAGCGTCAAGCCGTGGCAGTAGGGTTTCGATGGCCACCTTTGCAAGGGCACTCATCAAAAGTTTGAGGCTAAGCCATCCAGAAAAAATTCCTGTCTGCTTGCAGCTGTACCTATGTGTAGGAGCTACACTTGGGGGACAGTGTAGATAAGGCAGTGGGAACCTCAGCAGAGGAAGTCCAGCCATACCATGGCTGGAAGGCAAGACTTTGGGCTGCTATCCTGGTAAACTTTGGGCCACCTCCCCTGGAGTTTTGTGGTTGATATTTCCCCCCAGCCTCACAGAAAGACACACGCATGTGGCCAGACACTGACTGTACCCATAGCCCAGCTTGCTGTGTTGTGTGATGTCTGTCGGGGCTGTCACAGCGTGGAGAACTTCAGCATGCACTAGGAGAGGAGACACTCAAGAGAAGCACCCAAGTGGCAAACTTAGCAGCTTACAACAACCCTAGGCCTGACCCCACAAGCTTCTCATCTGAGCCACACTTTCTGGCTGTATTGTGCCCTAAGAAACATACAGGCACCTTGACCACTGTCTGGCAGCAGTGTCCCATGGCTCTGAGTCCCCTGTGACCAGCAGTGGGAGCCATGTCCTGGGAGCATGGAGCATTTGGATGCATGACTGTGGCCACGGGCTGGGGGCTATGTCTCTCTGTGCTCTGAATGCAATACTTGTGGAGGTTTCACTGCTCTGCTCTATTTTCAAGAAAAATGTAGTGCCTGGAAGGAGACACCATTTGGTCTAAAATCTGGCAAAATTTTGCAGTAAAGAAAGGATATCTTGAAATCAACATTTTGGGGACAAAAAGAATGGGTCCCCCCACACACCCCCTCTTTTCAACACAGCTTCACTGTCCAGGGGCTGGCAACAGAGTCCCCGGTGAAAGCAAGCGCTATGGTAAAGGGGACGCAGAGGGGATCCAAACAGGGAAGAAGATCAGATGAGACATTCACAATCAGTGCTCTGCTTTTGACTTCCCAAAGAAATCCCTTTGCTGGGGTCACATTAGACACTCAGGAGTCAGGGCAAACAGGCTGACATAGCAGAGGGAGAATCTAATGCCAAGGGATTTGTTCCTTGTGAGCTAGGCGATTTGAAGCCAGGAATGAATAGCTGCTCTAGAGAGTGTGTTTTGAAGCTTCTGCTCACCCAGAACTGAGGTCTTCCTCTGTGAAATGCTGTCAGGGTGTGAGAGAATGAGAGGGCTGTTTGCATGAGCCTTGGTTTGCATTGGTTGGCATGAGGCAGGGGACTTTGCTGGGGACTTGTGGCAGAAAGTAACAGGTTCATGGGGTTATCAGCAGAGAGAGTCCGATGGGATGGATGCGGCACAGCCAGCCTGACACATTTGGCTTTGGCACAACGGCTCTTTGCACACTCATGGGCTAGCTGCACTCGAGGGCAGCCTATGAATCTGCTGGAGGAAGGAGGGGAGGCTACACTAAGGACCCAGGATCTGCACAAAGTAGAAACAAAAGGTGTGCAAATTGGTGGTGCCAAAGGACAAGTATGTGTGCTAGTGAGAAGGGAGGGCATCTCTCTGGGTGCAAAGGAAGGTGGGGTTCGTTTGAGCCAGCATATTCCAGGAGAACCTGCTAAGGCTGGGACTGTTGCAAGTCTCTTCCTCTCTGCTAAGCCTCAGGCCTTGTTTCTACCAATGTCTCTCCTTGTCCATCTCACTGCACCTGCATGGCCTGCCAAAACTGGGACTGTCGTGGGAAGGATGGGTGTTGGGCTCTGACTGCCTGTCTCCTTTCCCCTGTCATTCCTCCTCAGCTGTAAATTGGTTTCCCTCTTGCTTTGTGGCACTGCCTGGAAAAGAAATCCTGTTAGTGCTGAGATCTGAGTTCAGACAGGCTTGAGGCAGCCACCTGTGACTTAGTTCTTAAGTCTTAAGTTTACTGCTAGTGCACAACTGAGCCCAACAGGGAGGGTGAGCCAAGAAAACAAGATCTCCCCAGAGAGTCAGGCAGGGAGGACCAGAATGAGTGTGTCCTCATCAGGAACAATAGGGAAACTTAGTATGAAGCTCAAGGAAAGGGCTGCCCAGGACGGAGGTGAGCTCTGCTGAGGAAGCCTTCACTACATCCAACCACCTCTCTTGCTCCACTCAACAACTGTGCCTCCTGTGATGGGGCCCACCGTACAGAAGTCCCCTCAAGGGACACCTCTTTCATTCCGCTGAGTCTCCATCCTTCCACACAACCACACAGTTCTACAGAGGACACCTCCAGACTTCAGCCCCCACACCCCATATTCCACCACTCTCTCTTACCTCCAGAGCTTCCCCAAGGTTTTACTGAGCTCGGCGTTGTGCAGGTGGGGGTACTGGTCAGCCAGTTTCCTCCGGGCAGCCTGTGCCCAAACCATGAAGGCATTCATGGGCCGCTTGACATGGGGTTTGCTCTTGTTACTTCCATTGACCCGGACAGGCATGGGAACCAGGGTCCAGTCATAGCCGCTCAGCACCTGGCTGACTGCCTCACGGATGCACACCGGGAACTTGTCATCATCTGCCTCCGAGTCTTGCTGTTCCTTCTTGACCTTCCCCATCTCCCCATTCCCAGAGCCAGTGAGGTGCGGGGAGTTGTCTGATGCCATGGAGGGTCCTGGGGAGAGGCAGTGGTGGTCTTCAGAGCCCACTGGGCTCATCTCCACCTCCGAAAGGTCTTGGTCGTCAGCCATTGTTGCTCTCAAGCCTTCCCTCTTCCTTCTCGCTGTCCTTCTCACTGGGGAGGGAAGGGAGGAAGACAAAAACAAAGGAAAGAAAGGAAAAGAGGGGGAAAGAGAGAAAAGGAGGAGCAACCGCCAAATCTGAAAGGGACTCGAAGGTCTCTGAAGAACTGACCACGAGACAGGGGCTGCTCAATTAAAGCGCAAGCAACACAATTGCTGTGCACACCACAGAACCCGTGATCAATGGGGGTGGGGATGGGTCAGGGCCCCTGATTAATTGGGATATTGCTCCCTATTTCTGCAACTGTGTGGAGCTGACAGGTGTGGAAGGGCCTGCAGCAAGAGGGATAAGGAAGTTTGGGGACCTGAAAGGAGAGAGACATGTATCATTCTGCCTGGGCACAGCACCCCACAGAGGAGTGGAGAAGAGCCACCAAACTTGTGTGGGGAGTGCCCCTTTATTTCAAAGACATGCAGTGAAATGTCTAGGGGGAGGCATGGGAGGGGAAGCACTGGCACTGTATCTATAAGCCAGAAGGGACTGATACCCCAGGTGCCAGGGAACCTGAGCGGGTGGCACCGTCATGCAGGGAACCAGCCCAGGCCCAGGATCCACACCCAGAAGACCCTGATCCCAGCTGTGAGAAAGTGCTTCTGCAGGGACATCTCATCCCTCACTCTCCTCTCACAGCTGATAAACCAAAGGCTTAAAATACATCTACACTTCATCCACACACAGAGTCCAGTATATATGTGTGTATGCATATGCATGCTCACATTTATGTATCTGTATCTACATTTGTGTGTATATCTATATATAGCTAGACTAAAACACAACCAAGTTTAACTTTGAGACAAGCCATCGCTTTGGGTTGCCTGCCCCACACACTCTGCCTCTCTCCTTCTGTCTGCAGTCACCTCTAAAAGTCCCTGCTGCTGTGCAGCAGTCCCCCCCTAAGAGAAAAAAACACTCTAAAAATAAAGGCCTCTCTATCCTCCCCATCTAAAAAAAAATTAAAATAAACTAGAAGAAGAAAGAAATAATAAAAAAAGTGATGGAAAAACATGCCTCTGGCTTAGCTGGAAAAAAAACCAAAACAGTGCATAGCAAGTGCTGCTGTACCTCTAGTTTCAGAAGGCAACACAGACTCTTGTTCAGGAAAATGAAAAAAGTAAGAGAAAGTAGAGTGAAAAAAGTGCGAATTAAAGTGTGCGCGTGTGCAAGCGAGCTCAGGTAGGAAAACTTACATTGCTGGCCGGTATGCCGGGCAAATCCTGCAAGGGCTGTGATTTGTATCCCAATAGCCCCCCTGTTCTCTCTCCCAGCCCCAGCGGTGTCGGGGTGCGCAGCACGGGGAGGCTCTCAAGCGAGTGCCATTCCTGGAGGGAGCCTTGGTTTTTACTAATACCCCGGCTGGATGTCTCTAGCCAGCTTTGCTGCTTAGCACCGGGGGAGGGAAGGGCGGAAGGTGGAGCCAAGCACTCCGCAGAGCCAGAATACAGTCAGCCAGGGACGGCGGGGAGGGGACACAGGCAGCCCCCACACCCCACCTCAGCCACCAGTATGTTCCCCGTTTTCCATGGTGCCAGCTTCTTCATCAGAATTGCTGGCATTGCTGCTCTCAGTGGCATGGCCACCCCAGAGATGGTGCTGAAGGGTTCAAGCCTGGCAGGTTGGGGTGATGGGATGCTGGAAGGGCTGTAGGTGGTTTGGGAAGAAGAGTGTGCATCCTCAGGATGGGGGTCCCCCTCCCTCCCTCTGATAGCATGGTTGCTCCTGAAGGGTCTAGTGCTTCCCATGTGCTAAATGAGTCCCTAGTCTTGTCAGAGACACATTAGGATTCCCCTATGCTGAAACCAGTTGACCTAGGACCCTGGGGTCAAGACACTGTGAAAAGGGCATCATTCAAACCTGCATCTGCAAGGTAGTGAAGGCAATGCAACGGATCAGAAGTGTTCTGAGGGTGGAGGACATCAGGTCCAGGGAAAATGCCATGCTGCTGGACAGTGGATACCAGTTTGAGCCTTCTTAAGATTTTTGCACTCTAGAGATGGGCTCTGTGGGGTCTTGCCAAGACAAGCAGGCTCTGCTTACTCCAGCATGCTGAGCCATTCCTAAAGGCAAATGTGGTCTGACAAGGAAAGTAGGGTTTCCTGATGAGAAGGATTCTCACACTCACCCTCATTCTTGCTGCTTGTGCACTGGGACAAGTAACAGATCTCAGCTCTCAATAGTTTAGAACGTTCTCCCTCACATCTTCTGTTTTTCAGCTCACTTTTCTTCCCACATGCCTCTGGTAGTTGGTTTCTTCAACTTCTTTGCTATCAGGGTTGATATAGACCAACACCAACTCTGTCAACATGAGAAGTCACCCACAAAAATTCTGATCTCCTATGGTAGCAATGAGATAAACTAAGCTCCTGCCCCAGCTCCCTGCTGGAGAGCCAACCTGAAGACACTTCAGTGCTAAGTCAGAAAATACAAAGAGATGAATGCATATGACCCAGGCAAACAGCTTGAAAGGATTTCGAGAGCATTTTCAACTCTTGTAGGAGATATTCACTCTCTAGAAGCTTTGTGTTAGAAACACTGAGAAAACCACTGACTGGCACCACATGGACTGTGAGGGAACCAATCCCAAGGATGGTACTGAGCACCAGAGCTAAAGCCCTCAGAGCAAACCTATGAGGCTGGTTGCTGCCTCTGCAAACTGGCTGACAGCTTAGGGCCGTTTCCCCGCATGCTTGGTGTTGTCTGGAGTAAATAAAGCTCTGAAACCATGGGGTGGCTGCAGGGAAAACCTCACTAAAGCCCAATGAGGAGCCTTTACTGAAAGAGCTGGGAGCGCGAAATGGCTACATGCCGTTGGGGTCAAGCAGGCAGCTCTGCTTTAACAGGCTTCTTGCGCCCCACAGAAAAAAATAACTGTCAAGGGATCGTCTCCTAACTTTCTTCTCTTCAATATTACCTAGTCTGGAAAAAAAGATGGGTTCAAATACTTTTCTTCACATGATGCCTTTTTCCCTTTGGAAGAGAAGAATGTGTCTTTTTGATGACAAGAAAACCCAATGGAGAGCCTCACAAAGCAGCATCGAGGCCCTGCTTCCTTGGCCAAAGCAGCAGCTGGTGAACCTCAAGTCTTGCCATTTGGGATGAGTTCTCTTGCCAACAGACACCCCAGTTGTAGCTGGCACAAGAAGAGGACTCACAGCACAGAAAGGGGCAATTTGGCAGCTCACCCTCTCTCTGGCATGCAGATGACTAGCAAAAACAAGTGAGGCACGGTCAGTTCTTACACAGTTGTCTGTGGCCCACTGGACGCAGAGTAAGTGATACTGCAGAGCTCATGGCACCTTCCCCCAGCCAGCAAGGGTCATCCTCAACCTACAGGGGCCCTGCATGGGAGTGTGGGAGAACTGGCAGTTTGGTCTCCTGCCTCTCAAGAAGGCAGCCTCTGCTGAGAAACACTTCCCTGCCTGTTCCCCTGGCTGCAGCCAACCTCCAGCCTGGGGCAGGGAAGGAGAATGACACAGAAAATGGCCAGAAAATGGTGTTTATTTGCTCTCCCTTCAGGTGGCTAGTTCCTGTGGGTTCCACAGGAAAGAGGCAATGTGGCAAAGATTTCGTTTTCCTCTGGAGTGGGGATACAGGGTGCAGGGCTTCAAGTGGTAGGGAGTGAGAGGCCAGGGGTTATCTAGTGCTTTGCTAGAGAGGATCCCCAGTCAGGAGACAAAAAAAGAGAATCACAAGGCACTGAGTGAAATTTACAGCCTGCTCAGCTCACACCACGAGTGCAACAGGTGAACTCTGCAGGGAGAACAACTTCCAGCTGGGCAAGAAAGGAATCAGACCCGAAAGGGATTTTGGTAACCACCAGGGCACTGGACCAGTGTTTTTCCCACTGCTCACCATCCCTGTCAGAGCCTGCTGCCACCAGCCAGCCAAGAGCCAAGTTCAGTTTGTGCCTCATGGTAGAGCAATGAGTAGCTCAGCTGCAGAGAGGGATGTTCTCAAAGGAGTGTGTACCAGCCACACAGTCTCTGCAATCTCAGTGTCTCCTCGCTATTTAAACATTGAGGAAGGGGTGTTTTCCCTCCATTCTGCCTTTCTCCAGTTCTTGTATTTTGTCCCTGGTCCTGCCTCCATTTTTTGAATTCTCTTTTATTTTGCAGTCCGTTTACCCCCTTTTTCAGTCCCCTCTCACAGCACTGAGTGTTTGTATATCCTTGTCCAAGTCTCTTCTGTCCATGTGTCCTGTGTCCATACCACTCCTAAGGATGACAGGAAAGACACCCTGCTCCAGGCTGGCTGTTTGGTGAACAAGGAGCATCATTGCAGTGGCACCTGCTTGGTAGGGTTTCAGCAAGGGGACCACTTTGGTGGGACACCTCTTCCACCAAGGTGGGACCACGGGGGTTTCAGGGGAGGGGTTTTGCTAGATGACACCTATCCTCGGCACCTGTGGCAAGGGAGGAGTCAGAGAGGAGAGCCTGTCCACAGCAGATGAGCAGCAGGATCCTCAGCACGAGAGCCAGCTTTTGTCCCCTGCCCAACTCGGGGGCACAGCACTGGTATTGTCCCAGGACTGCCTGGGAAAATGGGAGGGGTTCCCTGTGAAATCTTTCCATACAGTAAAACAGCGTCAGAGCTGAGGACCAAGGAGGGGATGATACAGACATTCGAAAAAATACACATACACACCCCCCAGCCAAACAATACCCACAGTGTGCTGAGGGAAAGGGAGACCCATGAATTGGGAGTTTGATAAGGATTTTCTCCCGCACACGCCTGCTCTCTCAACGGCCCCTTCAGTTTTCCCAACAACATCCCCCCCCTCCCTTCCCTTTCTGGCTTTCTTGTTTGAGCCTTAAACAGTGCACAGTCTTTGTTCAGGATACAGGTGAATGACAATCATGTGATTAACACACACACGCACACACAAACACACACACACGCACGCACATAAAAAGCTTTTTAAGAGCATCCAGCTTGCTCCAGACCCAAAGACGGGAGAGGAAGCCCGGGCTAGGAGGAGCTGAGACGGCAGCAGTGGCCAGGATGGGGACAGCCACTGGGATGGATGAGCGGGCACCACCTCCTCTTTGCAAACTCCCCTTCATGTGAAGGTGGGCACGTGAGACAATGAGGGGCAGGTGGTTGGGTGTGAAGGGGGCAAGGTCTGGGATTTGGGGGTGGGAAGGGGGTATTGCCTCTGCTGCCTTCTTACCTGTACCAGGCAGGTTGGTGTGGATTTACTGTGGCTGTATCTCCCATGTGATGCTGTGGGAAGGACAGAGAATGGCCATACCAACATCAGGTTATGGAGGGAAACTAGGTTTTTCACACCAAAGCCAAACACTTGATCTGCCCTATCTCCAAAGTGGGATTTGCATCTTTGTCGGTATGAAGCTTCCTGCTGCTGCCTGACATGGCTGGTGGGCATGGCTTGGTGAGGAAGTGGAGGGGGACAGGCCTCCTACTGGAAAGGGGGTCTGTCTCTCTGCCCATGAGAGAGAGAGGGAGGCAGAGGACCAGGCAACCCAGGTGGTCATTGGAAGGTTGAAGATGTCTGGGACAGCTGACCCACATTGGAAGTCCTGCTGTCCCAGCAAGAAATATACCCAACATCCTCAGTGAGGACTGCATGCCCTCTTCAGTGTGAAGATGCCACTGGGCCTTATCACAGCTCATCATCATGGCCATGGGATAGCTGGGAAGCTCATTACTCAGTCCTGGGGGCAAGTGGAAGCTAGTGGCCAGGTGACCATTTGACCCCTCACAGAGGAAGTAATGAGAAAATTGGAAAAACTAAAAGGGTTTCAAAGCATTACCCTTTTTATCTGATGACTGCATAAGTGTGATGCTCTGAGGAAAAACAGGGAGGAGTAAAGGGAAAGACCACTATAATGTCTGGAAAACCTGTGAGTCTGCAGATGGTCTGACTCATGAGATATCATGGGACATGACTAATGAAAGCCTGAGAGAGATTAGGACCAGGTTATACCCTTTGCTGGAGCACCCAAGCCCAGCCCCATCTCCACCACTTCCTCATGCCCTTCTCTCCAAATTCCTCTGCCATCCAATGTCATGACCAGGCTCCCCCAGAGCATTTTCAAGGAGTCATTTTCAAAGCTTGTCCATGAGCAAGAGAAGCAGAGGGTCTGTGATGGCCATGTTTGTGTCACCCTCTTCAATTCTGTGTCTGCCACAATCTCCAAAGAGCCCTTTGATTTGTGGTGTGCCATAAGCAGCCTCCCAGCTGAGAGCTGGGCACAGAAGCCACTGTTGGGCTCTGATCATCATCACCCCTCACTGTTCTTGGCTGAAGCTTCCACTGTTTGTCCTAGACCCTTCCAGGTGCCTCTGAGCATCCAGTTGTGGGGATTGATGAACTGATGGTTTGAGATGCAGCCTGAGGAGAAAGGAAGTGGTGTGGGTCAGTCAGAAAATGCAAAGAGCTGCCTGCAGCCTACCTGAGTTTTGGCAGCACCATACAGCATCCATGTGGTTACTGGACAGCTGCAGGGACTCTACAGGAAATTTTGCCATGGGATATCAGGGGAAACACAAGGCAGACAGTGCCTGGAGTTGTTTACTGGTGGACTGGGCTGTTTGACAACCCAGTGTCCTGTGCAGGCAGCTAAAGAAATGTCACAGTGCCTGCCCTCCTCCAGGATTATCATTCCACATTGGCACAAAGCCATGAGAGTGCTGGTTGGTGCATAACCCTGCATTCCCATCACCTCAGGAGGGGATGGGAGTCCTTAGGAAGTTCTTTGGCGAGTGGGATGTAGTTGCAGAGTCTCTCCTGGCTCCAGGGCAGGAGTAAAACCTGTTCTCTTTCCAAGGGATGGTGTGGGATGCCACAGGTGCAGGACACCACAATGCTGCTGCCACTGGTGTATGGTCTTGATGTGGCCAAGCAGACTTTGCTCAGCTGCATTTTTTGTTCTGAAGCAGTGGATTACAGTGCCAGCTGCTTCAGAGAGGAGATGTAGGGAAAACCTTGTGGAAATTAGGGAGGAGAAACATCTCCAAACATTGCAAAGACCCCAGGCAGCTCCTGGCCTGTCATCTTGGCCAGTCTAATGTTTCAAGGGCATGGCAAGGACCTGGCTAAATGGAACAATTTTCCTGCATTACTCAGGTCTGGGAAGATCAAAGAGGAATGGGGCAAGTATGTCTGTCTGCTACCTGCTTTGATAGATGGCACAGAGCCTGCCTGGCTGTTAACCCCTGCATGTCCTGCTGGAGAGGACAGGTGTACTTCCAAAAGGCTAATCCCAAAGAGCATGCACTGAAGGGGTAGAGCTGGGGGAGAAAGACCAGGTTATCTGTTCTTGGATGGAGTCTGGCATATCCTGTGTTATGTAATGGAGGGAGCTGGATGATCTTGGTCTGGACACCAGATGAGGGATGCCTAGAAGAGAAAATAAGGGAATTGTACAAGATTGAGCAGAAAAGGGGATTCTCTCAATGGGACCTGTGTCCGTAGCAGTGCCCAGTGGGCTCATTCTGTGGTGGTCAAGGTGGCTCCAGAGTGATCTTCACCTCTGTTAGTCCCCTGGATGGAAGGAGACTCCCAGAGAGCCAGGGGAAGGGTTAAGTCGGGAAGGCTTCAGTCTGCTGCCTTGGCCCCTGTAATTCCTCCGGAGAGTAGGACTGGGAGAACAAGGAGCCCTTTCTGTTCACAGGAATTAATAGCAAAGAGTCATCTGGGGTGTCATTCAAGCCCTGATCAGCTCCCAGAGGAATGTGAGGGAGAATGAGTGAGGGAGCATGGCCTCAAGGCACCAGAGCTAGGGCAGGAGCAGTTTGGCTGGTAACCAGAGTTACCAGCCAGCATTTGGGCAGTGGAACCATCTTCCTCTTCACCCCAGCCTCCATGTCCCCTCTGCCCTGTGCAGGGGGTCACCCTGACACCCATATTCAAAGGGCTCCCAAGCTTGTCCCTTGTTACCTATCCCTTCCTCCCAGGGAGGGGTGAGATATCCTGGCCCACCAGCACAGCCTCCTCTCTGCTGAGCCTGGAGGGAAGGGCCAGGCAACCAGGGGCCAGCACAGCCCTACTGCTCTCAAAGCGGACGTGAACTCCAGCAGGCATCCCCTTTCCAGGGCTGTCTCACCACTCCCAGGCTGTGATGGCAATGTTGCTGCCCTCCAAAGCAAGCTTGCCCATGGAGAGGGTCTCAAGGGAGCCCTCAAGCACAGCTGGGGATATGGGGCTGCACCACAGGGTTCAAAGTTCAGTGCTGAAGCCTTTGCCACTGCAATGGCTCTCTCAAACTCACCTGGTCACTGCAATTTCAGGAGAAAAAGATCAGTCTGAGGAATTTTTTAGGCTGCTATTTCACAGTGTTGCTTCATGGCTACACAGGAAGGCTTGAAAATATTGCATGGTGACACTGCAGCTTTGCCTGTAACCACCTCTGGTGAGCCAAGGAGGAATTTTGGGTACGTCTCTACTTTCCTGAGAAGGAGGCCTTGGAGTGATCCATCCTCTTCCATGACCCCCTGCCTCCTCTCTGCCCAGCTGCATCATGGGTAGCCCATGTGAAAACACCTGGTAACACAGGGTGACTTAAGGCTCTGGTGGTGCAACGTGGTCAACTCTACCACGTGAAGTACAGAACCTTCAGGGCAGCCCTTCAGGTCTACTCTTGGTGTGTGCATGGACACAGCACGGCCATGCAACCTGAGCTCACCAGCCTGGGAGCAAGTGTAGGTCAGGAGACTGTGATCTGTGTGCTGTGCAAACAGAGCTGTGCTGGAGTAATGAGTTGCTTTTGCTGGCCTAAACATATCTCGCCAAAGCCTCTCCTCCTTCCCCCAGCACCAAGTCAGTGTAAAACCAGACTTAAGGACCAGCCTGCATCTCAGCATCCTCTGGGAGATGCACGGTGCCACTGGGATTGACTCTGCCCACGCCTCGCTCCCTCTGCCACCACCACTGCCACAGTGAATGTGCCTTGTCATAGAGGGGTTAATAAATGATGTAAGAAAGGAGCCCTTTAATGAACAGTGACCTTTGGCCTTTCATAAATCACAGTGTTGGGCTGCAAGTACGCGGGGGGCACAAGGCGTTGAGGGGAGAGGATGGGAGGGGGTCCATGCAGCTGCGCCACGGAGTTGACATTGTTCCCACCATCACTAAAGTGCAACAAATCCCTCTATTGTGTTCCTGGTTTATCTGGTTCCTCTTGTTTATTAGCAGAGGTTGTTTGGCGCTGGCTCCAGCCCTGGGCGGGTGGAAAGAGTGTTGGCATGCACCAGAGAAGGGGAGGGAGGGAGTGAGGGGGATCAGGACTGGAGGACGAGAGCAGTTGAGCAGTTTATCAATGGCTGTATTGTCCCATCTTTTTTGTTGCTCCTGTAATGATATGTTCGTAAAAAGGGGATTAAAAAAAAAAAAAAGGCAGGGGTGGGGGGGAGACGAGAGAAGGAGAGAAAGACAAACTGCACAGAAGGGCTCGATAAGAATGGCCAGTCTGGGCCCACAGCGGATGCTGTTGCAGCTGGAGAGGATGGGTCAGGACAGAGCCGTGACGGGGCTGCTCTGTGCCTTTATGCTGCTTATTCACGTCGGCAGCCATGAGCCCCAGTGGCTCAGGCTGGACCCACCCGTGCCAACTCTATTCATGACCAGCCGGGACCACGTGCACATGGCAGGGAGGATGGAGTAGCGAGAGTGAGAAGTTGGGGCTGGCGAGGAAGGGGGAGGAAGGCTAATCCTCATGTCCCTCGAGACTGAACCTGTCTTTGTACAGAAGAGGCAGTTGGGGGGCACAGCATCTTCTCAAAACACTGTCAGTGTCCTTCATCCTGCTTGGTTGTTGTCCCCCCACAGATACACAAATTATAAGAAGTAGTGGGGCTACTTCCCAAATTAGCAGAGATTTTCTTGCACCCAGACTTTGCTTATGCTTGTATTTTTTCTCTGGAGCTACCTATGGGCATGTGCCCATAAAGAGTTCCACTGGTTTTCATGGAGAACTGTGGGACAGTGCTCCCAGGGATTGATGGAAAATGGCACTTTGGTTGCCACTTTGCTTAAAGGTAATTGCCAGCAGAGTAAAACTGCCATAGGCACAGAGGCTTTGCTCATCATTGCTCTGCCTATTGCTACCAATGGAGCTGAAGGGATGCAAACATCCCTAAGAGGAGCACATCCCTCCTTAAAGACCCTCATTGAGATCAAAGTGAAATTTATCAATAGAAGAGTGAAATTCTGTTCGAGATGCATAAGGGCATTTTTTAGTTCATTTCAGGCCACTACTGGCTGGTTTTATCCCAACCACACTCTCTGTTTCTGCTCCAGTGACTCCACTACTTCAGAGGTGTCAGGTAGGCTGTGTTGGTCTGAACATGCATAGGAGCTCTATGGTGATTTTTAATTTTTATTTCAAATGGCATAACTCAGAGATTGAAACATTATTCTGAACTTTAAATAGCAAGTTTTATTTCATTGTTTAAGGGTCTTGTGACTGACCTCTCATCTTTCAGCCTGGGTCAAGTTTTAAATGCAAAATGCTGGCTTGAAACAAAATGTCAGAAATTCACTTTGAAAATGTCCATTCACAGCATTTTGGCATTTAGAAAAGAATAATTTAGGAAGATTGCCTCGAAATGAAGCGTTCTGATATTTTAAAAATCCGTCTCCCACACTCACTTTCCAGTCAAAAGTGCTTGTTGAATTATATCTGAATTTGCAACTTCATTCCCTTGAAGTCTCATTTCTTAGCAAATTATTTACCAATAAATGATTCCCTGGTACCAATCATTCCCACCCAATGATGCCACATCCTTGCCGTAATTGGGAGGTCTCAGGGTCTCCACAAAGTGGTGGAACATGCTTGGATTCCTGGCTTCCCTGAGGTGATTTCCATCACCTTGGCACAAGTGATGTCAGAACTCATGGCAGGCCTGCCATCAGTCTATGTCACCCACTCCCTGAAGGTCAGGCATGAAGCTCAGCACTGGCACCACTGTAGCTTTGTGGCCTTAAAAATTAAGGTTAAGTTAATGGAATGTGGTCACAGAAGTTTGTGTGGTGGCAGCTCAGGGTATTTCTAGAGGGACAAATAAGGAGTGGCAGGGATGTGAAGATCTGAGAGGAGGGAACAGGATAGATCCCCCTCATCACAGAGATATACGTCAGTGCTCACAGAAGAACTTCTTTCACCTGAGTGGAAAATGAAGTGTGTCAAAGCCAAGAAAGATTGCTGACTTGATTAAAATTAACATTTTTCTTCCTCCCTTCTCCCATGTAAACATAAAATGAGAGAGTGAATTGGCCATAAAGAAACGTGCAAGGTAGTGATGACAGGATAATACTAGCTGCCAGCAGCTTCCCAACCCTTCATTTAAAGACTAAGTTCAGCTCCCCACCTCCTCCTCTGCTCATCACACCTCTTCAAGAAAAGTTTGATGAGCTTCTCCACTACAGGAAATTCTCAAACTGGATTCTGGCTTCCCTCAGTCAGATCCTGCCCTGTATCCAGCAGTTACTTCTATACCCATTGTTAACTAAAGCATCTTCATGAAACCTCTGAAAAGAAAAAATGAATAGGCAAGATTCAAAGCATGAACAAGCAATTGTCCAAGCAACTGGACCAGAGGGAATGGGCAGAAACTGATGCACAGGATCTCCACCTGAATATGAGGAAGAATTTCTTTACTATGCAGGTGACCATGCCCTGGAACTGGCTGCCAAGGGAGGTTGTGGAGTTTCCCTCACATTTCAGAACCATGTGGACACAATCCTGTGCCATGTGCTCGGGGACGACCCTGCTTGAGCAGGGAGGTTTGTCCAGATGACCCACTGTGGTCCCTTCCAACCTGCCCCATTCTGTGATTCTGTGAATAATTCTCAGCAGCAGATATCACTTCTTGTTCAGATAAATCATCCAGGTCCACTTGTCCTTCCTGTCCTCCAGTCCAGTGAGAGGGGACTTTATAGGACTTCTGGATTACAAACCCAAAGAGTTACAGAGTTTCCCTTAAAAACATTTGGTCACATCATGAATATAACAGCAGCCTGGAAACAGAGCATAGTTTTCTTGGATCAACTTGAACTGGTGGCAATGTTAATCCTACACCTGAGCTGGACAGTCATGGGAATGTATTGAAACCATATCCCATGTGACATTTGCATGTCTCTCTCTTTTCTCATGGGCAGTCTAAGTTTGGCTTAACCTAAGGCTACCTCCCAGTCTCACCAGCCCTCACAGCAGGTGGCACTGGTGATTTTGAAGGAGAAGTTAGTGTCTGCACAAAATAGGCCATGACACTTGGCAGAAAGGACAGAGCACTGGGACCTGGATTTATGCAGGCAAGTGCACCCTTGAGAGTCCTCAAAGACAAAGCCCCGCCTGAGCTGCTTCCTCTGCAGGCAGCATCTCGATCACTCTGCAGATGTCTCCAGGAGCATTCAGTCAGCAGTGGCAAGGACAAGTCAGGTTGCCTCAAGGTTGTGCCTGCAAAGTGCTTGGTTTGCAGCAGGGACCACCTCTCTTTCCATGTCAGCAGGTAATGAAAAATAAAATAAATGATGTAAATTATACGTGCACATGAAGAGGATGTCTCATCCCAGACCATGAGGGAGACATTCCCTGGACTCTGAGGTCTCAGCTGTGCTCAGGGTAGGCCTGACTGCTTTCACTGGCATCCCTTGGAGCAGGGACAAGACTGTGGCACTTACCATGAACTTCACAGTTCAAGCCGTTGTCAAGAATCTCATCACTAGGTTTTGCTTCCCAAACTTCAGGGAAGTTCAAGGAATCACTCTTCTGCCAGCTATGGTTTGGGAGTTTTTAAATGGGTATCAGCATTAAGCTGGAAATTCTTAACAAGCCCAGATCAATTTCCTAATCAAGAGGTACATCTGGGACGTTTTAAACCTACGTGCCACCTCTTGGGAAGAGCACAGGCCCTGCTCCTCATAAACAGAAGAACCCTGTGCACTGTGCTCAGGAGCAGGAGAGGGGTCACAGCCCCCCGGCACATGCGACGCAGTGACTAAAGTAGCATGGCACTGCTCGTGGAGCATCCCGGCCCAGATGGCACAGCTGAACCTGCCGGGTGCAGGACTCCCCGGCACTGCCGGCTGCACCGGTGCCTGCTCCCACGCTGTCTACAGCACAGCTGTCTGTGTCCCCTCTTCTCCCTGCCCCCCGGGAGACATCGTGGTCCCCTGACCACCAACGTGGTCCCTGTCAGGAGTCCCCTGGCTCACTGCTCAGCTCTATTTGAATGGTGGCATGAGAATTTCTCCCTCATTTGCACAATCATCTTGCCTTCCTCCCCGCCCCCCCTACCCCAGCCATCAATATCCTCCTTCCCTGCCTCCCTCCTCCTTCCCCGCCGCCTCCCCCTTCTCTCCCTGGAACTTCCCTGCAGCTGCAGAGCTGGCCAGACAATCGGGTGTTTTAGAGAAATACATTTTTGGGCTAATTTGCCATGCATAAGTGTTTCTCTTACCCTTTAAAGGCAGGGAACAAAGAGCACATTCTCTGGGAGCTCTGCCCTGTTGTGAGCAGCCCTGCAGCTGTACAGCACTGTGCTACCCTCCTCTCTCCTGCTCCACTCCCTGCTAGCTGTGTAAGGAGATGGGGCTCTGCTTCTCCCCGAGACCACAACATCTCCTACTCATCAGTACACATTTCTTTCTGCTTTGTTGTTTCTTTTTTAAAGCAGAGACAGAACAAGTGCAGAGGGAAAGAATTTGGCAGTACTGTGACCTAGACTGACTTGTCAGATCCTCAAGGTAGAATCTTTTATGTTGAGATATCATTTATTTGGAAACAGTCTTAGTTTTCCTTTATTTGGGGTTTAATCCTGTGTTGAAGTATTTTATTCCCTTGCTAAGTAGCACTGTGGCAGTGTCTTACACACACTATATTAGACTGGATGAAATTTTGTTCTATCAAGGCAATCTAGTCAAAATATAAGTCCTGTGAGAGGTTTTCAGGTCCTGTTTTGTCACTTCAAACACTGGTTGCCATCCCTGCCCACCCCTGGAACTGTTTATGGTCAGGTTAAGTGGACTCTGAGCAACATGGTCTAGTGGGTGGCATCCCTGCCCATGGAAGGGGTGTAGAACTAGATGATCTTTAATGTCTCTTCCAGACCACACCATTCTATGATTCCATGATTCTATGATTCCTGGCTAGGGAATTTCTCAGACAGGATGATTTTCCTTTTTAGGTCTAGGATGCTGAGTGACGAACAGATTTGGCCTGGTGGATCAAATCGGGAAGAAGATGCAGATGTTCTGCTATGAATCACTCACAGGTTGTGGAGAAGGAGATAGCCTGGAGCAGCTGGACACTGAGGAACTAAAGATTTTTGTCAGTTTTTTGGAAATCGCATTTCAGCACTTGCTGAATAAGCTTTTTCCTATCCATGGAAACCTGGTCCAGCAAACAGCTTGCCAAGTGAGGTGATAGGTTCTGCTATAAAAGAAACAGGGCTTTTAAACCAGGCATAGTGAAATTACTCACACCAGTTCAGCAGCATTGTATCAAGGCAAACTCTTTCCCTCAAGCCCACTCCCATCTGCTGTAAATATTAACTCATTTCAAACCAGTCCCATTTTCAGATCCAAATTCAGCACAGCATAAGGCAGCTAATGAGGAGAGGAGAGGAGAGGAGAGGA
>JANPWX010000111.1:2675417-2686109 GCA_024734555.1 Trochalopteron elliotii
TGAGGAGAGGAGAGGAGAGGAGAGGAGAGGAGAGGAGAGGAGAGGAGAGGAGAGGAGAGGAGAGGAGAGGAGAGGAGAGGAGAGGAGAGGAGAGGAGAGGAGAGGAGAGGTGCACTGGCAGGAATGCATAGTGCAAGAAAAAGTAAAGATCTTATGAAGTGCAGACTCAGATCCTGAGCTTCTAAGCTAGGAAAAGCCATCTTAGAGGAAATGATAACTGGAGGAACCTATGGTGGAAGAAGGTGTAATCAACAACAGCACCCAAGTGCTAGGACAATAGGACAGGTTGAGCCTCACCTGGCACAACCCATAAATCCCTCAGTTCCTTCCTGGCTTTGAGTTCTTTGCACTCAGCAAGGTTGGTTGGCATATGCACCTAAGACCTCAGTTACAATAGGAGGCTGTGAGTGCAGCCAAGGCTCAAAGACCTGCATTAACTGACAATGTAGTAGTATTTTTTGTTCACAGAACACCACCTGCTCTTAGCTCAGCTGAGATTTCAGTGTTCTGAAACTCCTGCTTTGCTGTGCTACTGTGAATGAGTTGTATGAGGCAGCAGTGGAGAACTTCAAGTTTTTTTAGCTTACAAACTGCAGAAGTCTCTCTTCTGACCTTATAAGTAACTCTAGTAAGTGCCCATCAGGTATTAAAACAGTACTGCCAAGAAAAAGACAGTTTCTGCCAGACTCACCTGCAATAGTGAAAATCCCATCGAGCAATGGGTTTAATCATATTTAACATCCTCTCTGGGTAAATGTCCTTCAATCCCTTTAGGAGATTGAATTTGCAAATTCCACTGGCAGACTTGCAGGGGACACCACACAGCGCAGGTTGGAAACCAACACCAAGTGCCAACACAAATACCCCAAAACCCTGGATGAGGTTAGTGGGAGTAAAATCCAACCCCAGCTTTTGAGGTTACCATCTCAGTAAGACAGAGAGAGAGAGATAGACAGGAAAGAGAACAAGAAGGTTAGAGTGTGGGGGAGGGCTGGGAGCCCGCAGACTTCTGTTGCCACATGATTTTCCTGGTTTTCAAACTGCTGCTCTAACAGACATGCACGAGTCCCATGTGATGACTTATTTACGAAAGCACAGTTGTAAGGCTGTTTGCATCTCACATCCGCTTGGCAGCCCACCTGACCACGGGCTCCAGGGGCACACACTGCATCCTCCCCATCTGCACCATCAGGCCAGGGGGATGGGTGACCCATGATGGGAGGACACTGCTCCTGAGCTGGTGAGATGATGAAGCAGAGAGGAGAAACGTCTTTCCACTGCTCTTTGCACCCCTTTGCCTGGCACTGTATTAGGAGGCTGCAGAGGCCAGGTGCTGTCCCTTCTGCACTGTTATGAGGAGAAGCTTTTCTTTGAGATCTGTCTCGCTCCTTTAGAGCACCCAGAAGCAAGCTCACAGTCAAACTGACACAGCATGTGCTGATATCCCATATTTATCTTCAAATAGGTGCAGATTCTCTTTCGTTGAGTGGAACATTTTCTGGTACCATCAACCGAGCCTCCTTTCATCCAAAGATCCACTCAATTAAAGAGGAAAATTGGAGGAGGCTAAGGGAGAGAGCTCACAATGAATTAAAGATGGTTGTTTATTTGGAAATGGATGATTTGGGATATTTTCAATTAGTTTGTACAGAAAACCCCTAACTCCAGTAAAATTGTTCTTCTCAGTCAAAAAGAGGATCAAGACATGAGCAAGAGTGACACAATGTGTGAGGCAAGAGTTTTTGAAGGCCAGCAATAGAACTTGATTTCACAGAGGCTGTGATGGGACAAGATTATGCTGGAGTAAGCCATATATTTTAGGGGTGGTGTTTTCTTTACCCCATAGCATCCCTAGGAAAAACATCAATAGAAAAGTCATCACCTCATATGCTGCAAAAACTCCTCTGGTGATCTCTTCCAAAACCAAAGCTCCAATGAAGAAAGGATATTTGGCATTTTAAAACTTCAGTAGGGTCAAGCCACCCAACATCACCCCTAGCTCCTCTTCCCGGACAACCAATCATTCTTTTAAATTGCCCAGGAGCCAAGACCACTATCTCGCCACACAGATTACATCTTCAGTGGCCTTGCCTCTTTCCTTCACGCTCAGTAAATTGCCTCCATGAAGGGTTAATTCAACCAGGGCCCTTTACTCCAAGTTGTTTTCCAAGTAGCTGAGAGAATAGGTCTCTTGTTACAAACATGGCTTCTGGGCATTTGGTGATGCTTTCCCTTTTCTCTCTCTCTGTACCACAAAAGAACCTTTTGTTCTCGTCTCTCTGTCTCATTTACTCTCCCCCACCCTGATCTCGCCTCTTCCCTCCATTGGCTGCCAAGTGACTAAGGAATGGCAAAAAATGACCATATAGCTTGGTCATGGCAAATATTTCTTTACCTATTATCTGATAGCGACCTTGCGCATCTGTGTGAAGGCTCCTCTGCTTCTACTGGGCTTCTCTTAGAGATGGGGGAGGATGAGTCAGACACAGCATATAAGTTGAATCAGCCCAACATGCTAATGGAAATATCTTGTAAATTGAATCACAGTGCCTGTTTCAGGAAAATCAAATGATAGGGACCCAGAACTGGCAGGAGTCGAGTGGCAGCTACGATGGGTCTAAATTTTTATGGGAACTCAGCATGTATTAAAAAAACACATGTGAGGCACAAAAAAAGGTCTATTTCTTGCCTCCATATTTACTGATTCAGTTGGTTGCAAGCTGGAGCTGCCACTCTCTGTTGGATGGGTTGTAGTGTCACATAGTTCCCCTACACTGTTGCTGTAAATCTTGTGCATGATCTCCCACCACAGAAAAGTTGTGGTAAATCCCCATGAACATCACGTCTTCCCACACTCCATTGAAATTATACTTCAGGCATTCTCACAGGCATCCTTCCAGCTATAGTCTCCTTGTACATATTGCTTCACTGAGTCACCTTACATGTACACAGATATGTTAAAGATCACATGATGCCAAAGTCACTGCAACTTCTGCAATGACCTGTCTGCAACAGAAACAATTCCTTAGCCAAATTTCCACCTCTCTTCCTTTCATAGCATTTGGGTATATACTTCACTGATACTGTGTTCTGCAACTAAATAAAATTCTTCAGTCTCACCTGATGCAAATCCATCTGCCTTTCTGCTCATCTTCTTCTCTACTGACCCTCTTTCACTCTCTGACCACCCTTTGTCCTGAGTCAATTTCAGTTCATGTCATGCTTTAGATGAACATGGCATATGCTGCCTGTGTCCACTTGCCAAGTTTTCTGCACTCTTCTCCCATTTACTGCTTTAACTATTTTGGAACGTCTTTGAAATAATCATTAAATTTCAGCCTTAGCCACATCTCCCACACACACATCCAAAACTGTGGATGTAAGGCGTTATGCAGAGAAATTTTACTCCTGTAGAGAAGGGGAATGGATTATAGATAAAAGGGTCACTATATTCCCGTATTAGAAGGACTTCTTGTCTGGTGGCTTTTAACCAAGCCGGTTAAAACATCATGAAAATGATGCGCTTTTTATATTCGTATGTCTCTGCCTACAATAATTTTTTGCCTAGTCAACCATACTGCTTTGAAGAAGCATGTAGGGCAGCTTTCACTGGAAAGCCTCAAACTCATCCAATATGTAACAACAAAGGAATATATAATAATCCTTTTTCCTGCCTCCTGGCTTGATAGCACCTAAATGAAGCCCAACAAAGACACAGAGATTCTTCCTGCAACCTCAGCTGTGCTCCACCGCTCCCACAGTAGCTCTATTGTAGAGGGTGCTTGCCAGGACACTGATCATCTCCATCACAAAAGACAACCAAAGCACCCTGAAATGAAGAATTTTGCCCTTGTCAAAAAAGCAAGTCCCTGGAAGATGGTGTGCATTTAATGCTGCAAATTTAAACCTCCCCACCAAGCAATGCCCCTGATGAAGCAATGCATTGCTGGATTCTCTTGGAATTCTCCACAAAACAATGGTGAAAGTTTAAGGGAAAAGCTTTGCTTCTCCCTGCTTCAATTCTCCTTCACATGGTTGGATGCCACACTCTTGATGTGAAGACTACTGTAATCAAAGGCATTACACTGTCTAGAGAGCTCCATCAGTGTCATCTCTGCACCCTGTGGAGACCAAGAGGTCAGCTGTTGGAGTCCCTCTGGAAAAAAGAATTTACCACCATCCCTTCCACAAATGAGAAGCCCAAGGATGGATTATGGATTCTTACTTAGATAATTTTGGATGAATCAAGGAAAGAGAGGAGGGATAGCTGGATGCCTAAATAAAGCCAATGAGATCACATGTTCCGCCTTTTTATCTGCTTTTCTCTTTCTGCTTTTGGACAACAAAGCTTCCTTTGATACAGAAGAAGGGGGGGGGTAGGGATGGTGGGGAGAGGGGGTGCCAGAGTCACCCCAATGGCCCCCGGTCACTTATCCATGCTCCTTAATGTGATGTTCCCACTGACAGAGACAGACAAAAACAGTGATCTCATGATTCCAGAAATGATTCATGCAAACAACCCTGGGAGATCAGGGGTGAAGGGGACAGGAAAGAGGGATAAAGGATGACTGAGGAAAAGCAAGGATGGGAGAGGAAACAGTAGGAGTGATAGGGAGAGTGAACATGGGAAGCAGGACCTTGGGGGACCACTGTGAATGGAGGTAGAAACTGAAGGTCAGACTCCAAAAGAGGATGTGTAACAGTGATAGTAGAGAAAATGAGAAGAGGAGTCTTGAGACCAAGGGTAATAGGACTGGTGGAAGAAGACTGTGTGTGAGATGTGACACCGTATGGCAGGACTTGAGGGCAGAGCCAAGGATATGAGTTAACTGAGTTGTCTAAATGTGGGAAAAGGGAGGCTGGGCTCAGAGACAGCATGATGGGATGAGGAACAAGGGCTTGGTATGAGGATGAGAAGGAAAGGAGGCAGAATTAGGACCAGAAGAGTTAAGACTTGCTGAAACTTGCTTCTTCTGCACATTGCTACACAAAACCAGGTCACCAAATCTGCCAAGAGAATAAAACTGGTCTCTCTCAATCCCAGACCCACCAGATGCCAGACAGATTTATTTCCTGAGGCATTCAGCCATGTCCAAAGGAAGCAGTGGTTAAGCAGTGGGGCTGAAAGTAGTCAGCCTGGTTTGCAGTACCGTTGGGCTGATCTTGCTGAAGGACAACTTCACTCCTGCACAGAGAAGCACTATCTGTGTATTACACCTCACCTGCCAGCAGCCATTTCATTCAGCCTTCTTCCTTTTCTTCCCTCAAGTGCTTTCATTAATCCTTCCCTTCTCTCCTCCCTCCATCCTTCCTTGCCACCTTGCAACAGGGAGACAAGAGATCATCACAGCTGGCAGGAGAAATCCTTTCTTCTCCATCCTCCCAGGGGACCTGCCACCCCAGCAGCAGCTTGTCCCTAACCAGCGAAACAGCCATGGCACAGCAGGAGACTTTTTAGCCCACAGGGTTCCTGATGGAGCTGGGACAAATAGTGGGATGAAAGACCGGGGAAACAACTAAAAGAAAAAGTGTCTCTCACAACAAGCTGCCATCTCCATGTCTCACAGCTCTCCCTAACACTGGCCTGTCTCAGGGGCTTATCACCTTTCCCCCCTCCTCTGTCTGCTCTGTGGCAGCTAATCAGTGATCCACTGACAGTCTCTGTCCATCACTCGTCTATGCACGCAATGGGGTAATTAAACCCTGACCCTGGGCTCCTTTTATCCATTTCCTCTGCACAGTCACTCCCCGAAATGGCAGAGGGGAGGGCCTGCTGTGGAGGCTTCTGCATCAGTCTCCAGCTCTAATGAAGATGTGAAGCACAGGAAGGACTCATTGAAAAGAAAGATGC
Source organism: Trochalopteron elliotii (assembly GCA_024734555.1). NCBI lineage: Eukaryota > Metazoa > Chordata > Aves > Passeriformes > Leiothrichidae > Trochalopteron > Trochalopteron elliotii. Next base: position 2,681,269 of record JANPWX010000111.1, read on the forward strand.
TGAGGAGGCAGCCAAAGTGGTATTGAGTGGTACAAGGCTTCCTACATGATTGTGCTGAGCTCTGCTGACCTACCTTCACCAGGCAACGCTTTGTACAGCTTCAGTTCCTTATCATCATGCCCACAGGTTGTCCAGCATCCTTCCCCACCCAACATACCTACAGAAAACCCACCACTCCTCTGCATGTCTTCAGTGCAGTGCCAGGTGTGATGCCCAAAAGTCTCAATATATCCAGCCCTGGGCTTGCATACCCACAAGATCAACTCAGTTTCTGCCCTCCCTGATGTGAACCCATTGCCTCCACCTGGACTAAGCCAGGCCTAATGCTCAGGCCTGACACAGGACTTTCCTCGTTAAAAGCCTGTAGAAGGGCAGAGGGAGGTCTCAGTGATGGGATGAATCCCATGGAGCACAGTGGATGGACGCAGGAGCTGGCCGGGACAAGGTGATGTTTGCTCTTGTCTGCACAGAAGGACAATGGAGGATACATGCAGTGACAGATAGGACTCACAAAATGCCAGGAAGTGTGTTTTTTTTTTTTACTTTCTTTCTCTTTCTGCTTTCTGGCACTCTGCAAAATTTACTACACAGATTGATAAAGAGCCAGAAATGCTCCTGAGCAATCCAGACTCTGCTTTCTCCTCCTTACTCCGAGTGGGGAAGCTGCCCCCCTCCCACGCATGAGCAAGAAGGGCTGGGGCTACCCGGGAAAGGGCATGACGGGTAAAGCAGTGCCCTCAAACAATTAAGCACTGTCCCAGGCACTGCACACCCTTGTCCTGGGAACAAAAGAGTCACACACAAGAGACCTGACTGTGAAGCCTCCATCCGCTTTCATCACTGACCCCCAGGGCAGTCAGGGCACAAGGTCAGCCCACTTAAACTCCAAACTCGGCCAGAAATAGAGCTGGGAAGTGGGCAAGGGTGGTCAACTGCAGGGGTCCCCAACCACTTGAGGAGTTCTTTGACTAAGCCATTTCATTTCATCAAAGACACATTTTTTTCTGGAAGGAAAATGGAGAGCAGTGGGTGTGAAAGGAGTAAGGGGGAGGCAGGGTGTTCACCATGAATTATGACCACTCTCAACAACAGTCTTTTACATTGCAGAGGTGAGGAGAGGATGGGGTAATTGGGCATGTTAGACCCACACATAATGAGAGCAAGTCTCTGCCTGTTTCCCACCCCTCACTCTGCTACTGCTCATGACATGTGGTTCTGCATATGCCCTGTCCCTATTCTGCTGTGGAGCTCAACATCCCAAGGGCTCATCCCAAGGACCAGAAGCTTTGACAGCGCCTTGCCAAACCAGTAGTGCCTCTGGGCTGTGCAATAGTGTGTAGTCATTCCCCTGGATTGGGAAGGCTGAAAGTTGCCTTACAAATGAAAAATTATCAGCCAAACCAGACCTCATGCTTTCTGCCTGCAGGGTCTCAGAAAACCCATTAGGCTTTAAGTTGCCTTAAAGGTTTTTCAGGTTGCAAGTACTGATTTTGCGAGTAATGCATTCATAGTGGTAACTGCTGCACCAGATGCCCCTGAAACCTATCTCCTATTTCTTCTCCTGGGAGAAGAAATCTGTGGGAACAAAGTCCAGGGGCACTGAAACATATTTGGTGCACGTAGAAATACAATGCATCTGCCACAGAGTGTTGTCCATTTTCCCCAGCTTCTCTCTGGATAAACCTCGGAGAATCCTAAACACAGGAAATTCCAGAGGAAGGACAATGAAAACACACACTGAAAGCAATTCCCTGTTCCACCCCAACAGGGCCATGTCCCACCTGCCCTGTATAGAGGCTGCTGCAAGTGTTTGTGGCACCCAGCAGAAGTGGGGTAGGGACAGGGCAGGCAGGCGGTGCAGTGATGGGCAGGGAGTACAATCCCCACACTTACTCACTGAAAGTTCCCTCAAAAACAGACAACATGGCTCAAGGGACAGCAATCAAGGATGTTAGTCCAGAGTAAGTTGTGTTGACACTGAAAACAGTAGCAGAAAAGCAGCCAGAAACATGAGATTCAGCACAGCCCCAGTACACAGAAATACATCTGAGTGCCAAGAAGCTAACCAGTCATGCAACATGTGATCGGCTAGCAGAGTCCTTATTACACGTGATGAAAGACAAGCAGAAGGGAGTTTTGACTCTCAGAGTTAAACTTTTCATGGATTGTGTACGTGGGTATAGAAAAATCTCTGTGTGTGCAAACTAAGCTCTCTTGATTGAAGCCATTTTGGTAAACTGTAAGCAGTGAGCCCAATATTCAAGAGAAAGCTGAATTTCAAAATTTTTATACAATTAATTAGACCTATTATTGAAAATGAACAGCTTCCTGGGATTTTTTAAAATGCTGGCTAACCTTACTTTTTTGGATTTTAGGTAACTATTTTCATCAGCAATTTATTACTTTTCCCCTTGGGAGGAGGCAATCGGCTGGATTTCTACTATTGAGACAGATGTGGCTTTAAGGCGCTTCCAGATTCATTCTCCATCTCACACAGAGAGAATCCAATCAATCTTGGACACTTTGGGGCAGCTGTGTACAAAAGGCAGGGTCAGTCATCACACATGTACAAAGGCTGATGCTTTGGGGATGTACTGAAGGACATGCACAACATGCACACTTCACTGGAGCAGCACAAAACAAGGCTCATCAGACCTACAGGTTTTGGTCTTGTCAGTGTCAGCAGGTCTAGTTTTTCACCTTGGGCGAGTTCTGCTATTGTATTTCTTTTGAGTGGCAGGAGATGCCAACAAAGGAAACATTCACTGCTTGTTCATCTCCCTTGCTGATCTAGTAGCAGAAGTGGACAGCAGGAGAAGTGAGGTCCTGCAACTTCTTTTAACCAGTCTGATACCCAGCCAATGCACAAGGCTCTGAGCAATCCCCCTTGGGCGCAGGCAAATGATTCATGTTATGCAGGTGTTCTCCTATGTGTGTGAAAAGCGTCTTTTTCCCCTTTGCAGTAAAAGAGCAGAAATATCCACCTTTGCAAACCCGGAATCCAGCCCCTCTCCTGCAGCAGCAGTTCTGGGCAGTGACCACACAGTAGCGCTCCACCCCTAGAAATGGAGCCCAGCCGGTGGCCCCCAACCTTGTCGAGCCCACGGGCGACAGCGCGGGGCCAGTGCGGGACACGCGGCCCCCGCCGCACGGAGCAGTCCTGCCGGGGAGTGGGACGGACAGCGGGCTCGAGTTCTGCCTGTATGACATCTGCTTAACCAGCTCTCTCTATTAGCTGTCAGCTTTGGGGAGGGTTCTGCGAGGTGACCTCTTTCTGTGTTGCAGGGTCTCTCAGGACTGCAGCATCGTAGAATCTGTCCAGCTAAATTGTCACTGTCTCTAGGGATAGATATTCCACCACCTCTCTGGGCTGATGCAACAGTGCTTACCCACCCTCATAGTAATTTTTATTCCTTTTGTTGCACTGTAATTCCATGCTGCAACTTGCAACCCCTTACTCTTTTCTTTAGCTGTGTGAAAACCCTCAGAAGAGTCTGACTCCATCTTCTCTGTATCACCTGCAGCCACAGTCAAGTGCTGTTGCACTGCTGAGCCCCAGCAAACTCTTCGGGCAGAGATGAGGGTCTGGCTCATCAATTCTGGTGCTTCTCTGATGTAAAACTCCTGTCAGTGGCCAGGGTCAGGATGGTAGTCTCTTTCTTCAGAGAGCTCCCACCTGAAGGACTGCATCTCTCATTCAGCTGCCTCTCGTAAATAAATCACATCTTAGACCCAGGACTTCAAAATAATTATTAGCAACGCACTCTTGCCCTTGTAGTCCAGCATTGTGGGTGGCTTCAGCCAGTGTTCTGATGTATGCAGAAAAGAGGCTCACAGTACTGCATACCACAAGCATTAACCACCCTCTCAGTCAGCAAGGGAGGTCATTGCCATGGGCCAGTCCTTGTTCCTAGTCACGGAGGTGTTTTCAGTTCAAGGAGTACAATGTTGGGGTTTGGTGTTTTTTTTTTTTTTTTAATCTACATCAGTAAATTGGGTTGGGCAGCTTGGTAGTTGCTCAGAAGCCAGGAGCAGCTGGAAAAGATGACACATAATGCAACAAGGCAACCACATTTCTTCGGGAAATCAAAGCATTCTCCCAGTGGTGGTGCTGTCATGATGGAGGCAGGAAAACTATTTGCATACCAGTGCAGTGGTTACTGCCCCCATGCACATCACAGAGAAGAACTCGCAGAAGCCTGGCGATCCTGGCACACAGACGGCAGTGCAGTGGTTTTGCACACAGCTGTGCTGACTGGCTTCCACATCCGCTGGCATCCAATGCTTCCTCGGGTCACTGCTGGCCTGCCAGCAGTAGGGGTGATTATGCCAACCAATTTCACAGAATCACTGAATCAATTAAGTTGGAGAAGCCTTCTGAGATCATGGAGTTCAACCTGTGAGTGAACGCCACCATGTCAACCAGATCACGGCACTGAGCGCCACGTCCAGTCTTTCCTTAAACACCTCCGGGACGGCGACTCCACCACCTCCCTGGGCAGCTCATTCCAAAGCCCAATCACTCTTTCCGTGAAGAAACTCCTCCTAATGTCCAACCTAAATCTCCCCTAGTGCAGCTTGTGACTATGTCCTCTTGGCCTGTCACTGGTTGCCTGGGAGAAGAGACCAATCTCCACCTGGCTACAGCCTCCTTTCAGGGGGTGGTAGAGAGCGACCAGGTCACCCCCGAGCCTTCCCTTCTCCCGCCTCACCAGGCCCCGCGCCCTCAGTCCCCATGGCAACGCGGGGGGGGCGGGGCTCGGGCGGGCCCTTCCGGGCGGCGCCGGCGGTGACGTGGAGGACGGGGGTCTGACGGCGCCGCGCGATACCATCTCTGCGCA
>JANPWX010000111.1:2686472-2736221 GCA_024734555.1 Trochalopteron elliotii
GCCCCCGGGACGGTCCCCGCGGGAGGGCTGGGGCGGGGGCTGCACTCGCCCCCTCCCCGGGCGGGCACTGCCCGCAGCCCCGGCCCGGCCCCGCCTAGGGGGCTGCGGCACGGTGAGCTGTCGGTGAACTCCTGGTCCTTCAGGGTCGGCTGTGGTGAAGGCGACCACCTGCACGGCATCACCGTGCCTTGGGTGCTGTCGGAGGGTGGGCGGAGCCCAAAGGTGCCAGCTAATTACTGCCCGAAATTAGATGGAAACGGGGTGTGTGCATGGGGAAATAATGAGGCTTTCGGTGGAAAGCTTGAACACGGCCTGTCGAGACAGGTGGTGAACGTCAAAAAGTGACGTGACTTGCTGTGAAGTCAAGAACATGGAGACGTGAAATGGATGTCGGGGATAAAACTGAGTATCTTTAGCAGCCGTAGCGCAGGTCGAGCGTGGGAAGAAGCAGCTTCGGGAAGGGACCACGTTTTGTTCTGTGCTTTGGAAATGCTGCACGTGTGTCGGTTTTGGGTTTCGAACATGCAGCATTCTAGCTCGAGGACTTTGTCCTGTCTCACGCAGAGCAGAGAACCAGGGACACTTGACTCATTTTTCATCTTTTGATATAAGAGCAGAGATCACAATGTGGCATTCCAAAAAAGAACAAAGAGATTGGTAGGAGTGACAGGTTGCTTCTCTGTGTTTTTCTATTGCGATCATTCATTTATTTGGTTTATTCTGTTCTTTCCTTCCAGGGAGTTCAGAATAAGCAAGTTCAGACAAACGGACTCCACTGAACCAAAACAATGTTTGCAGATTTGGACTATGATATTGAGGAAGATAAGCTGTGAGTATTTCACTTGTCTTTTCCTGGTGTTTCTTAAAATAGAAGTAGGCTTTGCAGCCAAGATCTAGTGAGAGTTGATAATTTTACCTGTGCCTGACACTGTGTGCTGAGCATCAGATTTCCTGTTCAATGGTGATTTCTTGCTCCCTGCGGAGACTGGGGATGAGGCATTGCTGTGCTGGTATGCAAAGGAGAATGTTCACGTTGGTCTGCAATGACTGCCCTGCATTTAACAGAGCACTTGGTTTGCATCACATTTGTGTTGTGCAAGTTGTCCTCTCACTCCAACACTAAGTGCAGGTGAAACAATAAAGCGTGATAGTGTTTCTTCAGTGCCTAGCGACGGATCAGGGTGTCTCTTCCACCTCTAGTCCTTGCATGCAATCCCAAGAAAAAGGTAGCATAGAGGGTCTCCCTGCTGGCCCATGCTGATAGACTCTGTGGCAGAGGTGAAGGAACGATTTCAGATGTGCAGTGCCCATGATGTTTCCCTTTGTACTAACTCAGATACCAGAGTTGTTTCATATGCAGGCAGCTCTGCCTGTGTTCAGTTATTCCTTTCTCTTTGTAGGGGTATCCCCACTGTACCTGGGACAGTGACCCTGAAGAAGGACTCTCAGAACCTGATTGGGATCAGCATTGGAGGAGGAGCACAGTACTGCCCCTGTCTCTACATTGTCCAGGTGGGCACCTGGGGAGGAAAAATAAGCCATCTTTTTACAACAGTGTTGGCCTGAGAGGTGGAAAGTGTGGAGAGAGAGCTCTATGTTGTTTGTTTTTCTCAAAGTGGGAGATGGTGTCTTGCTTTTTGATTAAAAGATTTCATTACTGTAGTACCTAGTAGGTGTGGAAGAATTAAATTAAGACTTCTGGAATTACCCTTCTTCTTGGAGAGCATATTGGAATTCACAGGGGAACAGTGTGACACTCCCAACGTCAGGAAATCCTATGCTCAAGGAAGCACATCCTAGGGGCAAGAACGTCCTGAGGGAGCAAGGTGATCAGCCCACCTCTTGGTTTGGAAAGGGGGAAAACTGCAGCTTCACCACAGACAAAGTTTAAGTGAATTAAATAGGAGGAATGCAGCTGTTTGGTTTGTGCTCTTTAGCTCTGCGTTGACCTTCCTCCTGACTGCAGATTCCCTGTGCTCTGTCTTAGGTGTTCGATAACACTCCAGCAGCCTTAGATGGCACTGTAGCAGCTGGGGATGAAATCACAGGAGTCAACGGGAAATCTGTCAAAGGGAAGACCAAAGTGGAGGTGGCCAAGATGATACAGATGGTAAAGGTGAGAGGTAGGAGGAGGCCACTGGAGCTTCTGGGTCGTAGTTGGCAGCTTATTGTCCTTGGGTAAAGGGAGCCACTGCTGCCTGGATCCAGCACAGCAGTTTGGGATTTTCTCTTTCTTCAGGGAGAAGTTACAATACACTACAACAAGCTTCAGGCTGACCCAAAGCAGGGCAAGTCTTTGGATATTGGTAAGACTGGTTTCTTTTTCCCTAGAGTGTTAAAATGATGCAGAAGGGTGAAAGATCAAACCAAAGTAAAATTCCATTTTCTTTCTTGCTCTTAACTCGGTTGTTTTCAAATGGATACTGTCAAAGAGAAGTACAGGTTTTAACAAAAATCCTTCCCTGACTTTTTGAAATAGGCTTGAAAGTTGAATCAAGACTTAACTGTTGTTGTGGGAGGCTTGTTTTTCTGTGTTGTGTTTAGCATGGATCTTGAATCTCAACTGCATAATAATTAAATTAATACATGTAAGTTATGCTGACCTGTTTTTAGATGTACACAGAATTGTGTCAACTGAAAGGCATTGGTGGTGATTTCTAAGCTTGGAGAACAGTGATGAAGTACCTATCTACCCTGAGTTTTATACAAACATAAGTTTTATGGGAGACAGGAGAGCCCTTATTGCTAGAACAAAGTGTCTGGTTTTGAACTAAGCCTACACAGTTGTCTCCATCGTATGGTCTGCCTTTCTCACTTGCAGCACAATGTATTCATTCTCTTTGCTCTCATTTGTTTTCCGGGCAATTATGGTGCTAATAAATTGACAGGAGATCTGAAAAATTGTGAATGGTGAGATGGATTTCTGGGAAAACAGAAGTGTGATGAGAATATGTTGTTTTCCAGAACACTATGGCTTCAGCTGAGTTCTTGGGATCTGCAGGCAAGTCTGCCTGTAAACAAAGGTGACTGGCTCATCTGGTTCCAAGGAGGGCATAGATGTCTCTAGTAAATTGCAGGGTATGACCACCAAAGACACAAATTCCATCAAGAGGTGGTGAAAGATTTTAACTAGGATTCAAAACATAAAAGTAAGGAAAGAGACAACACTGAGCATTAAGTCCTGATTGTCTTTCAGCCTCATCTCCTGACTTCAGCTGAAGTAATACAGCAGATAACATAAGCAAAGTTTAGTTCCAAATAGGAAGGTAAGTGCTTTGCTTATAGCAAAGTGATTGGCTGGGACAGTCTTCCAAAAGAATTTCTGGAGCTCTATCGATTGACGTGTTTAGGATGTGAGAGCAGAGCAGGTAGGCAAGTTAGAAGATGTGTTATGCATGGCTGGACCAGAGTACCCTGTTTCTACGGTATTCTTTCTTCTTGATGCCTCAATACTGAGTTAAATGCACTTTATCCAGTGCCTGGAAAACTAGTGAAATGTGCTGCTGAGCTTTTCATGCCCGTGAAAGTGACCCTGATGTTGGTTTGTAATTTTGTTTTGGTCTTTAGTATTGAAAAAGGTAAAGCACCGGCTGGTAGAGAACATGAGCTCAGGGACAGCAGATGCCCTGGGGTTAAGCCGAGCCATACTTTGCAATGGTAAGTATTGTCCAGGAGGACATTTTCCTAATGGAATGCTTGCTCCCCTATGTTTGCCTAGTTTTTATTGTTGCTTGCATGGTCCACATTCTTTTCTCCTGCTCTGCCTTGCTGTTGTGATTGTCTCTGCCCTTCCTGAGTGATATAGCCTGTCCTTGTGGCCACTTAAACGTTATCTCAGGTCAGATTTATTTAAAGCAGGGGCCAACTTAGTGAATGCCTATAGGTCATGACCTCACCCTATAAAATAAGTTTGCAATCATTTTAAAAGCTTCTCATGTTCTATCACAGGACAGGCATTAAGGGATGAGGGAAATTTGAACCAAATATATGAAACTGGTATTTTTCCACCCAATCACGTCTTAACCATGTCCTGAATATGACTGTTGTAATTCTGTATTCTGATTCTTGCTTCTATTTAGATGGACTAGTGAAGAGATTAGAGGAGCTGGAGAGGACTGCAGAGTTATACAAAGGTAAACTTGCTATTCCATCAGACACCAAATGGGAGAAAACAATGCATTCATTGTGTTTCAGTGAAGTGACTTACATGTTTTTTCTGGCTTCCATCACAGGCTTGACAGAGCACACCAAGAGTCTTCTCAGGGCTTTCTTTGAGCTATCTCAGACACACAGAGGTAAAGAATCTTGAGCAAAGGGAGCACAGATCTTTGACCTTTGGTTTCAGGAGTTTTTTCAGTACTTAGATGTGTGATTCCCTTACTGAAAGAAAACTAAGGGTTGCAGAAATGAGCTGGGAAGGGCTGCTCTCCTGAGTTACCGGTCATGGTACTAACACAGGTGCTGTCCTTCACATGAGACATTGGAGAAATGCCCTGTCACACTCTGGTCTTTAGGGAATATGTAGCGTCATTCCCCAGCTAATTGTAAGGTTATGGGAGGGAGTTCTATTACTGGAGATAAGATTTTTCTCAGGGTTCACCTCTTCATTCATCTGTCTGTATTTATTCTGTTCATGCAGCATTTGGAGATGTTTTCTCTGTCATTGGTGTACGGGAACCACAACCAGCTGCCAGTGAAGCCTTTGTGAAATTTGCTGATGCCCATCGCAACATTGAGAAGTTTGGGATCCACCTTCTGAAAACAATTAAGCCAGTAAAGAATTTAACCAAAGGAGTAAAGGGTTTGGAGAAGAGGGGAGTCTAGAAAGACAGAAGCCTGTCTTTAAAGATGTGATCTTAAAAGTTCATTCATTGTGGGATGAAAGATCCTTGTCTGTTTTCCTTCAGGGAATTCTTTTCATAATGAAAAGAACCTGAGAGGTAACATATTGAATATATCAACCTTGTCCCTATGACTTCTGCACATGGGTATATTCCTCTCCTTTTCTTTTGGGGGTGAGGGAGTAGTCTGACCAGTGTGGTGCCTGATATTGGTACCCATAACTGCATTGTGTCACTAAAAGAGTTCAGATAAGCAACCCAGGAGCAATGTAAGAATTTCAATCAATATATTTGAGTGAGGGTCTCCACGGGATCCTTACACTTAGTTTAGCAAAGAGAGAATTTAAGTGTTGATTTGGGCACCACTTTCAGTGCTGTGTTGGATGGATGATGCTGGGTCATGTAACTTTGAATCAGGAACAGTTGTTTCCAGGACCAGCTGAAAATAATACAAGTCAAAAGCAGATTAATCCAGGCTAGAAGTGAGGCAAGCATTTCTAGCACTGGAACCACTTGCCAGTGATAGTAATGGAGGCTCTAACCATTCTGAGTCACAATCAAACATTTTCTTTCAAATGTGCTGTAGTTCAAAGAACAGTTAACTTGAGGCAGCCTCATGACCTGTGCTGGGTAGAAGGTTGCACTTGAATTGTAGTTATGCTTTTTAGTCTTAATTCAGCAGCAGGGTGTTTCCCTTGCAGATGCTCACTGATTTGAATACCTATCTGAATAAAGCCATTCCTGACACAAGGCTGACTATCAAAAAATACCTGGATGTCAAGTTTGAATATTTGGTGAGCTGCTTGTTTGGTTTTTTCCCTAAGTACTGGTTGAAATTAAGTTTCATAGAATCATTCTGAAAGTCACATCTAGCCTGTATGATCACATATCCATCCTTCCATAATCCATGAGAGAATGCCCTGTTTTTTCCAGTTTTTTGTTTACTGCCAGATTACTCAGATTCAGACACCTGCTTTTAACCTAACACTTCTCACTAGTAAGAAAGGTTTTACAGTACCTACATGACTTATTTTCTACATGATCAAAATTGTTTCCTGATTTATTTCTGAAGAGTTCCTCTGCAACTTAGGCTCCTGAACTCCTCTAAAGAGCTCCCCAGTCCATATTTTTCAGGTGATTTTGGACACTCTTTCGTTAGCCAAAATAAACAACTGTCAAGTCGTATGTGCTTTAATTTAGACTTTGCCTTTTTTTTCCTCCTTCATTCCACTCAGCCCTTGTCTCCTACCCAAAAAGGGTAAGGTTGCTCAGTGCACCTGTTTTGTAAATGTAGGAATCTGTTTCTTTTTACCCATTGAAAAAAGTACTTGGAGCTGCAGTATCATTACTATTCAGGACAGCTTAATTAACGATATGTAAAACTCCGATTTCTTCGGGGGGCATTATAGAAAAATTTATTGAAAGACAGATTCTTTTTATGCAGTGTTTCAGTACAATGAATAGGATTGGTCCTTTAGAGCACCACCTGCTTGTAAACATCTTTACCAGTAAACAAACACCAGGTTTGTTTTACCAGGAAAAACACCAGGCGTCAGGAGGAGGCTATCTACAGGGATTGTTTTGGGTTCCTCCTCACGATTTCCCAGGCCAGAATGAGAATGTTAGGTGCCCAGCTTTCTCACAGGCCTCAAGCCATTGCCTAGAGCCTAAAATCTATTTTCTGGCCACTCTCAGTTCCCACACTGCAGCCCTAAGGCAATGGAATATGCCAGAATCTCTTCCTACATCAATCCTTCCTTCAATTAATCTTTTTCTTTCCCTCTTTATTTATTCCTGTCTCATACTTTTCTTGTACTGTCTTTACCCAAAGAGTAGATGAACACAGGATTTTTCGCATGTGCTTTCTTCAGAGTCTGTACACTGAAGTAAGGCTTGGAATGGTACAGCCTCATGGGCATGGGTGATGATGAAGTTGTTTCAAATTTTTAATAGTTCCTTCTTGTTTCGCTTTTTTTTTTTTTCAATCTTTAATTCTGTAAAGTCTTACTGCCTGAAAGTCAAGGAGATGGATGATGAAGAGTACAGCTGCATTGTGAGTATCAGTATAATAGCAAAAGTACTCCTGTGCCTGTCAGCACCCAAACTAGTGAATGCATCCTAAGGAATTACATACATTTGTTCTTAATGTATTAGAAATAGCTTAAATGCTACCTGGGCAGCACTGCAGCTTGTTTGCTCAGTGGTTGCCTTTCTCAGTGTTTTAAGTACTTTTCAGTTATGTAAGAAGGATTAAGGTGTTATCTTCACAAATTCCATGGGTGTGTCATATACAGCTTATCATTAATTCTGGACTTGTTTCAGAGAAATGGAGATTTAGCTTCTCTGCAGCAAAATGCATGTGAAACTGCATTTATAAATGAAGAAAATTGATTAAAGGATCTCTCTTAACAATAGGGGGTTTATAGTTTAGAGTTTTAGGACTTTAATCCTTAACAGCTCTATTTAAAAATAGCTGAAGGTATCCCATAAATTCCAGTTTCCCAAGTGCCAGGAAGGAATCAAATGCCTAACACAATCTTTCATTATATGTTTCCTTCTAAATGGGAAGGAAAGAATCCCAGTCTTGCCCAGCAGAGCGACATCTTTGGGTTTTGGCACGTGCAGTGTGTGTTAGTGAGTCGGAATCTGTAATACGGATTTTTCTGTATGTTGTGATTACAGGGGCAAGGGAAGGATGCTTTGTTGCTGACAGGCCTAACCCCTTTCCAAACTGTTTTGTAGGACAATGTATAGGTCCTGGTGGTTTCCGGCATTGTGTCTGGATGGTTGTAGATACCAGAAGGTTCCCATACAGGGGAATGTAATTCATTATGCAATCCATACAGGGCAAACCTTAAAGAGGAGGGCAGAATTTTTGTGTGCTTGATATACACTTGTTTGTTCTTAATGCCTGTCTTACTAGTCCAGGTAAGAAGCCATGCCACCTCTCCATGCTGGGCTGAAAGGTGCCTGTCCTTTTGTATTTGCTTAGTAGCGATGCTTTTCTTTACCATGGTTGGTGTGTATTTGGCCTTCAAAGTGGCCCCACTGAGTGCCAGTTTTTGACGTGGCTCAGTGTTCCTCATGATTCCTGCTTCCTGACAGCAGTTCCTGTGTGCCTGAGAGGTCTGTAATAACCCCAGGTCATTGTGAGTCCACATTGGTCAGGCAGACTGTGTGTACAAGCACTGTTGTGGGAGTCTCTAAAATGGCGCCGTGTTTTTGGCAGGCTCTGGGTGAGCCTCTCTACCGGGTGAGCACTGGGAACTACGAGTACCGCCTGATCCTGCGCTGCCGTCAGGAGGCTCGCACGCGCTTTGCCAAGATGAGGAAGGACGTGCTAGAGAAAATAGAGCTTCTGGACCAGAAACATGGTGAGTGTCACTATTGAGTTCAGCAGACGTGGCTTTGGCCTTTGTGTTGCTCCTTTGTCTCAGCTCAGAAGACTCAGTTCTTCTTTGCTGAAGAACTCCTTTGTGGCTGTACCCGAGACATCAGCCCTGAGGGGCCAAAAGGGATTAATATGTAGGAAATGGTATCTTACACTGGTAAGGGAGGCTTGATCACGGCCTTCACGCTGTTTGGGAAGGGAATTTTCGCACATTTTTCCCCCCAACATGTCTCCACTACAGTGCAGGACATCGTGTTCCAGCTCCAGCGTTTTGTCTCCACAATGTCCAAGTACTACGACGACTGCTATGCGGTGCTCCGGGATGCAGATGTCTTTCCCATCGAAGTGGACCTTGCCCGCACCACTCTCAGCTATGGGCAGAAGGACACGTACACCGATGGGGCAGAAGAAGAAGGAGAAAGCGAGAGAGAGGGTAGCGGGAGGGAGGATGCAAATGAAGAAAAGCTCATTGATGATGCCTGAGTGTGTCAGCATGGCCAGAGGGAGGACTTTGCAGACTTCTGAGAACATGTATTCCACATGGCCATTCATCCTCCATGATTTCTGTGTGTCCAGCCTGGGATTCCTCCTCTGCTTTGGGTGGGGTAACTGGTTGGATTGGGACCAACCTCTGCTTTCCTTTCTTTTCCTTTGCTTGTTTGCCTGGATATTCTTTTTGCCCCTGGAGGCTTCTGCTACCCAACCTGGGTACTGCGGTATGGGGAGGAAAAGCCGCTCCCATGCTGCTGTGTGCCTCTGTGCAGGCAGGACTCTGCTGAGCGCATGGGCAGCACTGCTCCCCTCTGGCACATGGAAGCTAGTTAAGGGTTTGGAGGTGATTACAAATGGTGAGAACAGCTCCCTTCTGTCCTCCCCCTGTGCCATGGTGCCATGGGGAAGTGTTAGCATCACTGCTTGTTGTCTTTAAACTCCTTCTGAGGATCCACCTTAGGACCATGATGGAAATATCCCATCTTTAAGCTAGAAAGGAGACGAAAAGCCTTGTGGAGAGAGGAAGGCATGCTTTGGGATGTTTTTACTGTAAAGTCTGACTAGCATGCTCTCCTCTTTGCACAACTGTTTTGTGCTGCCTCTGGGCCAGCCAGCAACAGTAGCCGTCTTCCCATTCCCTCGCACAAGGGAAGGGGGAAAAGGAAAGCTGAGGTAAGTGAGACTATTTCTTTCCTCCGTCCTTTTCTCTTCCCCTCCCTCCATCCCTATGGGACAATCCCAGATGCAGATGGCACTTTGTCTGTTAGTGGGCAGCACAACGCCAGGAGTGGTGTGCGTCTTTGGGCAGGGGTTTTGACTTCTCTATTATTACATTCTAGTGGTCGGGGGAGAAGTTATTTAAGGGCATTAATTTATGATCAAGATTTTTTTTTTTTTTTGGATTTGTGTTTCTCTTTGATTTTTGGAGCTTCTTCATCTCTGTGGGTGCCTGGAAAAAAGCCATCCGTGGTCAAGCTGCTCTGGAGAATTTAGACAGACTGATGTAGTGACTATTGTCTGTAATAAAGAAATACGTGATATTTCATTTTGTGTCCTTCATGCCTTTCCTATAAGAGATTTGTTTGCTTATCTTCCATTGGTTTTAATCTTAAATTGTAATGTTGGGAATATGGGTGTCATGTGCTGGCCATTTTTTTCTTCTCATACTGGTGCATAATTTCAATAGCAAGCTGTGATGGTCAGTGCAGTGCAGATTTCCACAGGAAGAGGGTTATAAATGCTGTAGCAAGGCCAGTTTCTGGTCATACCCAGCTTCTTTGTGTTTTAGCTTCCCAGGGGAACACCAGCCTTTTAAAGGCCACCAGGTTCCACAGTCCTGCCAAGGTGGCATCCCTGTGCCCTTCCAGGGCCAGCTTCTCCGCACAGCTCAGCTGTTGCATTACAAGCTTCAGCTGATGCTTAAGTTTCTGATCCTCTGTCAGAGTTGTTTGTTGTGCCAAAACACGGAGCAGTTGAGAGGAACTGAAAATGCTTCAGTGGAGTCTGCTTGAAAGCCATTGAGGCAAAGCGTAAAGCAGCATAGCTGGGTTTTTTAGGAGAAAGTCTGGGAATCTTGCAGCACTGTCTGTAGTGAGATCTCATACCCTAAGGGCTTTTATTTGCTTTTGTGAAAAAAATTTAAGAGCGGGAGGCTTAGTGGGAAATGTTGACTTGTGACAAGGAAACAGACGGAACCTTGTTCTAGTGACCGGCCTGGCTGACAAGGGCAGTTGTTTTCGTGCTGTGGACCTCAGACCTCTGGGAAGTTGTGAGCTCCTTCTTGGAGGGCATGTTAGTGAATAAGGGAAACCCAGCCTGGGGTTACTGGGGAAGGAGTTGCAGAGCAACTTGGTCAAGCAGAAACATCAATCTTACCTTGTGGGGAGGGAAAACAAGCTTTGAGAGTACTGGATGAATGCCTGCAGGGCCCTGGCATCCCCATTCTCCCAGAGCTTTGCATCTGCGATTTGTTATGGGGCTTAGTCTTGTTTGGGGTGTTTCTAAGTGAGTTTGAATAGGAAAAAGCCCAAAGTCACCACTATGACTGGCTCGAACAGTGATGTTAGCTATGGTGGGACAAGAGTACAGTGTCATGGGAGAAGGGTTTACCTTCTCCTCTCCAATTCCCAGTTCTTCTGCCTGTTTTTAAACTGATATTCTTCAACAGCTCTATTTTTCTCATCATTTACTGCTGTTTTTGTTAGGGAGCACCTAGAATGAAACCCTTTCCTTCGTGTCCCCACTCCCCTGCTGTGTTTAAATGGCTTTATGGATCCTGCAGACTCTGCCAAGTACCCATTAGTTTGTAGTCAGTCTGGTCTGGAATGAAACAAAACTTTTGGTGGCCCCACAAGCTGCCTTCCCTGCCTTCCCTCTGCTTAGTTTTTGATCCTTTGTTATAGTCACAGGTTCCCCCAGGGTCTCTGAGGTGAAGCAGTTCAGGAAACCGGAAGAAAGAGCTTTGGCCAAGGCTGTTTATAAAAGATCCAGTCCTAAAGCAGATTAGAAGTGGTTTAAGCATGCCAGGGAAGGTTGTCCTCTCTGAATCTAGAAATCCACCACTGCAGCGGGGGGTGAGGGGGTCATGCCTGCCTTACCACGTGCTCCAACACCCTCCTTAGCGGCACTCAGGGACTGGGGCTTGTCCTTCTGCCTTACCTTTGATTCCTTTATGTAAGGAGGTTTTCTCTATTTAAGAGGAAAACACAGGCACGTCTGGTGCCATTCCTGCTCAGTGGATAATCTCTTGGGACATGGTTATTTACCTGTCTTGAAACCCCCACCCCCACAGGGGCCAAGTTGTTCCCTTCACACGTCAATGGGACTCACTTGAGCCTAGATAAAGCTGGCTTGGTGCTATTCCTGTCAGCGAGGCTCCGTACTGTAGCTGCACACCTAATGGCATTAGCCTTTCTTAGGTGTCTTCTTGTACCTCAGCAGCAGCCTCTAGCACAGCACTTCCCTGCTTGAGGAAGCAGCATTAGGTGTCATTGCCCCAGCTTTACTGTCCAGAAAAGATGTGCCAGGCAGAGGTGGTTGGAGCTGGTGGCCTCCTGGTTTGGCAGTGCCTAAGGGAGGTGTTACAGAGAGCCTGGTGTCTACCCCCATGCTGGTGACCCCTGAAGGTGGCTGGGTGGTAGCTATGAGTTACACCGCCTCCTAAACGTGCTGCTAGTGAGACTGACACTATCCGGACTGTGGAAGTGGGGTGAAGGAAGCACTGACACCAGAACAGAGCATACCAGATCTGATTACAAAGAGTCTCTAATTGTTTGTGTTCTGTATTGTGACAATGCAGAAGGAAAAGGAGAGTCCTTGCCAGCCTCTTTAGAAAATTTTCTCCAGGGCTGGTTTGAAAGTGAGGAAAGAAGATTATTATTTTTTTCTTTTTGGTGTTTTGGCTGCTCTGAGCCTATGTTGAACCAGCATGGGTGCAGGATGCAAATAGACGTATCACTGGGTAGGTTGTGGACATATGTACATAAGGACCAGATATTCTTATACCTCTTCCTCTTATTTCTTACATCTGCCTTTGTCCCAGCTTTCTGCTCCCCACTTCCCACCTACTGTCCCATGCTGAGGTGCTTGCAAACAAGGCCAGTTTTGTACATCCCTGTTCTCTGCCCTGGCTAAAAACTGTCCCTCTCCACCATCTGGTCAGCATTGCAGCCGTCTCGTGCCAACACCTCCCCATCCCCTGCAGGACAGCCACCTCCCTCCCCTCTCTGCTCCTCTGCCACATGGTTGGCCTCCTCGTTGGCCACCACCACAGCGTTGTCAGTGCTGCGGGCTGGCTGGTGGTTGTCGCTGCTGTGCTCCTCGGCTTCCTGCATGTCGGACTCTGCTTCCTCAGTGTCGCTCCCACCTCCTGCAGAGGGATTGTTCTCTGGGAGAGGCTCCTTCTTCCCTCGGTTGAGGCAGCAGTAGCTGGCAACACCCAGGAAGAGAGCGGAGAGCACAACCTCTGAGCCCGCCAAGTAGAAGATCACCTCATAGTTCTTGAGAGCATCGACCAGGCGGCCTGATGGTTGGAGAAGACATGAGATGGTTAAATTCAGCCTACTCACTCCTGAATGGACAGCCCAGTACAGGTGGGCAACACCTGCGTTTGGCTGAGGACCCATTCCTCAAGGGAAGAGCAAGAAGCTCATATCTAAAAATCATCCTGGGAAAGAGCCACACGGTACTTCCAGGGTAGGTACAGTAACAGTGCATGGTTGGTGTTTCCCCTTGTTCGCACAAGCTTAAATAATTGTGTCACCCTCATCTTAGGGTCCCACTCCATGGTGGGCCATCATCTACTTACCAAGGTGGGAAAAGCTGCTCATGATTTGGATTGGCCAGTCTCAGAAAAGAAAGTTTGAGAGGCATTGCTATTTCTTAAGTTATTATGCCAGGAAAACATTCTGAAGCGAAGAACAAATTTCTTTGACAGAGAAATCCTTTTGGTTGGCCCACACCTGATGATTTCTGTGCCAGAGATATTCTCAATATATTTTCTGAATCCGGTGGGGTTGGCAATGGAGGAAGAGTTCCCGGTCCTTGGTACTGGGGAGCATGAACAGCTGCCTTGCTGCTGTCAGGATGCAGCCATGGAACTGCATTCTTCATCTCGCATGCTCCCAAATGCACATGTGACCCCCAGTCCCTGCTGTGCTACAGTGCATGCCCTGAAGGGCACGCTGAGGTGCCTCCTGGAGCAGTCGTGGGAGGCACGTGGCAAATTCCACCACAGGTGAATGTGCCCCTGTTCAGCCAAGCCGGATGGCGAGCAAGGAGCCTGCGTGCCCCAGCGTGTGTGTGCGTGTGTGTGTATGTGTGTGTGTGTGTGTGCGCAGCTTATCCTGTGCCAAACCCCCTCGGCTCGAGCGGGAAGCAGCTCAGGAGGATTACACCAAACAAAGCCACTTTGTTCAACCCCCTTCTCCCAGCTGAGCACTGTTCTCCCTGAGTCCGAGCCATTAGGATTGTCAGAGCACTCGAGCATCCTGCACCAGGGGAGTCCTACAGCCCCCAACACAACTTGGCTGCCCCCAACATGGTTCTTCGGTGACCCTGCATTGTCTGTGTGCCATTGTACATGCACACAGCACCAAGGCTCAGCTGAACTGAGGCAGGAGGGCTAGGGATATCCCTTGTTAGCGCCCCACTGGTGTACCTTGCTTCTGGGGGCAAGGTGCTGTTAAATCCCCCTCTCTCTGCAGCTGCTTCCAAGACACGTATTTCTTGATTCTCCCTGGCCTGGGACTGCCAACTGCCCCACAGATTATAAAGTGAGACATTAATTGTTGTTAGAATTTAAGAGGGTATTCTCTTGGCTGCCAAATTTTACTTGAGAACTGGTTGGAGTTGCTGGGGGCGGGTTTTATTTATAACTGGTGATTTGTGCTGAGGAAAAACTATTCACACCAAGGTCTTCAATGATGGACTTTAGCCTGTGTGTTGCAGCTGAAGGAAGGGAGTGCAAGAAGCAACAGAGTGGCTCCTGCCTGGGGATTTTCCATAGTCTTGTCCCGGACTCTTCCTTGCAGATCAGGAAACTGCACTTTGTTTGGAAATAAGCC
Organism: Trochalopteron elliotii; assembly: GCA_024734555.1. Taxonomy (NCBI): domain Eukaryota; kingdom Metazoa; phylum Chordata; class Aves; order Passeriformes; family Leiothrichidae; genus Trochalopteron; species Trochalopteron elliotii. Next base: position 2,700,761 of record JANPWX010000111.1, read on the forward strand.
TTGGGCATGATTTGGCTTTCTCACACGTGCTCAGACACTTAACATTAACCTACACCGACCTCCATTCAACAGCCTGGTTTTTTGGGCTGTTTCTGAGGCATGGACCTTACCAGGGACTGTGACCTAGACTAGACTGGCTGAAAAGCTGTGAGTATCTTAATCCTCTTAGAAAAATTACCAGCAAATGCCTCAGGGCACTGTACAAACTGTTTTGACTTGACTGACAGCAAAACACCTGTGCATTGGAATTGGGATCAGAACAAATTGCCATCACTATTCACAGTGCCAATCAAAAGGCCATGGACACCAAGGAGAAATTGAGAGACCCTTCCTTTGTCCTAATGAAGGCTCTCAAAGGTTTGCCTGCAACATGTGCCTGATCCTATCCTTAACGTGATTCTATGCAACAATTGTAGTGAAGGCAGAAATCAGCTCTCAGCTTCTAGAGCAAATTTAAAGTTGAGAAATAGGGTCCTTCTTCAAGTGCTGTGTCCATGCCCAATATCTGCAATACCGGGGAACAGTGGCAGCCAAATGAATCACCTGTAGCAAGACACCTACCTGCAGAGGGTGGGCCAATGAGCACGGCGAAAGCCTCGATGAGTAGGACCAGCCCAATGGCGCTGGAGAACTTCTGGGAGCCAACGATGGCCATCAGCACCTCGAACTGCAGTGCCCCCACCATGCCATAGGAGATGCCAAAGAAGACACAGAAGATGACCAGCCCTGTGTAGTTACTTGCCCTGGCACTGCAGATGTCTGTCAAGCCATTGAAGAGCATGGAGAAGCTGAACAGATATGCCACATGAGGGCGGACCCACTTCAGCCCTGCCACCATGCCACAGGCTGGCCGGGCAAAGATGTCTATGAAACCAATGATGGAAAGCAAGAACGCAGCCTCTGTGTCTGGTACACCTGTGTCCTTGGCATAGTTGACCAACAATATGGGGGGCACAAAGAGACCCAAGACTAGGATGAACTTTGAAATGGTGTAAATGATAAACCCTCGGTTGGAGAAGATGCTAAAATCCAGAAGCTTCTTTCCTTTCTTGGGCTTCTTGGCTTTCTTGCCTTTCTTGGTTCCATCAGTGGTGCTGATTCCCTCCTCTGACTTCCCTCCTATGGGCAGCATCTCCTTGGCTTCATATTTGTCCTGAGCTTTCCCCATCTTCCTCTTCATGCCCATATCCAGGGGTCTCATGACTGCCCCACAAGTGCAGCAGTTAAGCAGAAGGCCCCCCATGATAAGGAACCCTCCTCTCCAACCAAACTTCTCCAGCAGCACTTGCCCCAGTGGAGAGAGGGAAGAAAGGAAGACAGGGCTCCCAGCAGCAGCCAGTCCATTGGCGAGAGGCCGACGCTTGTCAAAGTAGGTGCCCAGCATGATCAGTGAGGGCTGGAAGTTCAATGCCATACCCAGACCTACATGGAAGTGAGAGCCAGGAGGGAGACATGGAGGGCAAGAACATGAGATGTGTTTTGCAACGAGCTGAAAATTCCCCTCAGACTATCCTAGTCCTGAAGTCCCATGATGGGACGAATGTATTCCTCACAAGCCTCTGTGCCTTCATGTTGGTGGATTGCCCCCGCAGAGGAGGGGCTAAACCAGCCTGTCCACCTGAAGTGGGTTTGAATCAGGTAATTGTGCTTACTCTTAGGCAGGACCTGAGCCTTATACAGGAATTCTGCCTCTTTCCCCTGCCACTGTGTACTGATGCCACCTACCACAGTCGCCTTGATCACTGACCACCACTTAGGCTTCTTCTGTCTCTCAACCACAGGCCTGGCTGTTTAGATCCAGTAGATGTATCCCTCATATGTGCAACATTCAGGACTAGATGCTTCCCATAATGTATGCAAATAGGCGAGGGAGACCTGATACTAGATACGGCAGTTCTAAAGGGAAATATAACATGGTCTTGGCTCTTCCCCAGGTAAGCCTGTGTTGCCCCCCCTAAGTACTGGGGCTCTCACCTGTCAGCACACCAGCTGTCAGATAAAGCTCAATGATATTGGTGGTAAAAGATGCCAGGATCATCCCAGCAGAAGCTAGCAGCCCGCCAATGAGCATCACAGGCCGGCAGCCAAACTGGTTCACCATGATGCTGCATACTGGTCCTAGGAGGAAGTAGAGGAGACAGAGTAGGTGACCAAAAGGAGACAGGACAACTGGGAAGGGGCAGGCAGCCTAGGCAGGGCACTCAGGGAAGATGAAGCTATAATGATGGAGGTCACTACTTGGCTGCTTAGATACACATCTGTTGGGTCTGGCCAATGTAGAGAGGCTGATGGCGTACAGACTTTTGTTCTGCCCTGCCTTTGGAACCCTATTCCCTGGCACTTGATGTGATAGGAACAGCACTTCAGCAATGGGAGCAAACCCTGTATCAATTGTCTAGGATGTAGGTGGGGTGACCCCTGAGGTCTTCTGGGGCAGAGGGTTAAACAGGGATACAAGATGCAGCACACTTCCTGAAGAGAAATGGTAGGACAATTGTATTCTGCATCGTGGTTCATGACCAGGCCAGTGGGCATGAGGAGAGTCCATGGAGACAAGGTCAGGGCCCATGGCAGGGTGGGAAAGGTGTGAGCTGAGGAGGGGGAAGTGTGTCCAAGCATCACCTGTCCCATAGAGCATGGCCAGCATGATGGAAGAGATCCAGGCTGTGTCACTGTAGCCCACGTGGAAATCTTTCATGAGCTCCTTGAAGTAGACACTGACGGCTTTTGGGAAGGCATAGGAGAAGCCGGTGATCACAAAGCAGCCAAGGAGCACGATCCAGCCCCAGCCACCATCTGGGGGCTTCACAGGAGCCGGGAGTTGCCCTTCTTCTGGGTCAGGTCTCCCCATCTTCTAACCTAGGAATGGAAAGGCAGGCCGGGAGGGAGTAGGGCAACAGAGAGAGAAAGTGTGCTGGTGCTCCAAGAAGAGACAAGAAAAGCAGAGCAGCAAACATTTGCTACAAGGTTTCTCTCCATGCCAACTATCTCCAAGCTCTGAGAGGCTCGTTGGAGGACCACATCTGCTCTTTGTACCCTGATCCTGCCCAGGCGAGGTAGGATTGCTTTGGGGTGCAAGGTTGTGCCTCAGCTGGGCAGAGGTGGGAAGCTCCCCCTGAGACTGGGGCAGCCCAGAGCTCCATAACCCCTGAGCAAACACAGCTAAGCAGTCATGGCTCCCAGGTGAGCCTGGGGTGCTGCATCTGATGCAGCATCAGGATCTGCATCACCCCCCTTGCTTCATATCCAGCCTTGCCTACAGATGGTGTGAGGCAAAGACCAGCAAAGTGAACCCTTTTTGCTTTCAAAAATCTGCGTTTGAGCCTCTCCCATGCTGGTCTGCTCCAGTGGGGAGCCTCCCAGACCTGCCCTGCCACAGAAACCTCTAGCAGTGAGGCAAGGAGATCCATTAAGCCCTCTGTGCTTTCCTCTAGGAGGCCCCAGTGCATGACACTCTCCTTCTCCCTCCCCTCTCCTCCCCCCCATCAGGGGACAGATTTCCAAAATAGGTGAAGGGGGAGAGCACAAAAAAACGGTGGTTATTTGCATGCCAGAGAGATTAGGGCTCTCTACATACACGGAGGGGCCAGAACAAAGCCTAAGTGGGGAGAAGGAGGGAATTAGAGGGGATGTCTTGTGAGTTGCTCTCAGGGCTCTTAAGCTGCCCAGGAATTTTGCTCCAGCTGGCGGTTATGGGTATGCTTTTCATTTCTCCCTTGGGTGCCAGGTCTCTGCCCCTTCTAGCACCATTGGCCACAGTTTCTTGGCCAGCCAGGATTATCTTCACACCTCTATGCAAAGCCATCACTGGACCTAGAGTACAGATGCTCCCAAGTAGATGAGACAGGTATTCTCCACGCCTGAGCTGAGCTTTTTTGGGTCCAGTTTATCTCCTATCACTGCCTTGCTGGCAGCACACTCCTAACAAGGATCGGCTCTCCTGCCCAGCTCTCTTGGCTGAAGGACTGCAAGATGGCAGCAGCGTCCTCATCTCTTGGCACCAGCAGCTGTGGGAAATGCCAGGAGTCACATACCAACTAGAGAGTGCCAAGGGGACAGGGACTGTCTTATGGATGTGACATACATAGCTAGAGCCTGGGAATTTTGGATCTGGGTGCATTTCTCAAGGAAATCCTTGTTCTTGGTGTTCTCCAAGCAAAGGGGGTGATTCCATAGTTGCTGTTGCTCTGAATGTCAGAGAAGTGCAAATCCTTTAGACAAAAGTGTGGATGGCACAAGCTGGGGCAGACCCCAGGCAGAGGGCCCTTACTTGGCAAGAGTGGTCCTACCCAACAGCCACCCTCAGCTGTACCCCTCCTTCCCCTCTCCAGGGGGCCTTTGCTCCTGAAAACAGAGTGAAGCACTCAGATGCCTACCACCACCATGGGTCCCTGCAGCAGAGTTCCCCAAACTTTCAGGATGCTGTGAGCCACAAAAAAAAGGGAGCTGAATCTGACTCTGAGCATGGATTGCAGCAACTCTTCTGGATGACTGTTTCCTAGCAGCTCTTGGGCTGAACCACTGGGGCTGACACAGGCTACTCTAATCTCTCCCTCCCAGCCCAGGTCTTAAGGGACTGTGGCAAGGGACAGAAGCATGAACTGAAAACAGGGGACTATAAAGATTTTAAGGCAAGGAATCACTATAAGGAAAAAAAAAAAACAACAATTATACACTCTCCAGCTACCCATACATCCCCCACCTTACTGGTCTTTTCTGGATCACTGTCATCCTGACAGCCAGACTGCATAGTCTCGCTCAGTTTCTGCTATTTTGCCCACTGTTCCTGTGCCAGCTCCAGCTGATTGACAAGCTAGATCCAGTTGTAGAAAAGGTGAGCTGCTGTCGAGGCACAGTGATTTCTCAATCAGTGCTGGTGCTCCACCACTGCACCATCTGCTGCATGTTGCTACTTCAAGTAAGAGATGCCACCAAATGTAGCCTGAGACTTTTTATCCAAGCCCTTCTCCCAACCTTTTCTTGAGCTCATCCTGCACCACAAATTTAATGAATCAGTCAAACCACTGCAATCCATCTTTCCCTCAATCCTGCCACTCCCTGCCAGCATCCTAGCGAGAAAATGTTTCTCTGTCTCTGACATGCTCTCAAGAGATTTTGTAGTGCCACCTGTCAATGATGAGCCCATGGCAACTGATTTTGAAGAGCATGTTGAACAAATACCCGTGAGTACTTGTTTGAGTTTGGAGCTGGAGGCCACCTCTGCAGGAGCCACCTGCTCAGTGCTACAGAACTGTGTAGCAAAGCATGAAAGCACTTTGACTTGCCTGCAGCTAGATGTTGGCTGAAAAACTGAGGTGCAGCAGAGGAGCTCACCTTTGGAGATGCCTCCAAAGCCAATATGCCATAGCACACCTCTGCTGGAGATTTATCCTAGCTGTGAGCCATGCAGTTCAGAGCTGCCTTGTTCCTAACACCGTGACATACGTGCTTGTCTGCTCACAGCTGCACACAGCGGTCACACAACATACTCTGCACCTGCTTTTGCACACTGCAGTTCACTATCATTTTGTCCCCAGTTAAGGAGCATTATTCACAGGTGAAAACACCATGTGTGAGTTCACATGCACCTAAAAGCTCATCAACATGGGCACCTGCCCTTCCCTGTGCATCACAGAAAGGTGGGCCAGAGCAGGCACTGCCACAGAACTTGCTGCAGGTGGCTGCAAGATTTGCTCTGACACCAGGAGGCACAAACCCAGCTTGGAAGGGTGAAGACCACAGCAGGTTCAGCTGTGACTGCCAGTCCCTGGGCACACACAGAGCACAGTGCAGCCAGTGCTGGATAATGCCCAGAAAATCTCCACTGTGCCAGACAAGCTGCACCCACAAGGGTCCACATAAATGCTCTTAGTGCCTCCACGCAGTCCAGATGGGGTGGGGAGTCTATTGAGTGCAATGGAAAACCTTTGCTCATACCATCAGCCTCTCCAACCCACAGACAACCCCCTGGGAGAGCATCTGTTAGAGAATTAAATGAGTGCAGGCCTGGGATGAATTGTCCTATTGGTTGCTGGAGCGAGGGTGCAAGCATCCTTCCACACCACTGACCTGTGCAATGAAGCGATGACCTCCCAGAGAACAAGCTGAGGGTTGAGCAGATCTGTCAACAGCACTTACTTCCCCACTGGCTGGCACTTTCCAGCTGTGGATGAGGGATGCCTGGTTAGATGGTCCTGCTGGATCTTTTCTCCATGGTGGGCCAGCAGGAATCTAGCACCTGTCAAGCAGTCTCTTGTTCTCCCCTCCTTCCTTCGGAGCAGCTACGTCCTCACAAGAGAGCTAATCCCCCTCTCAGCTTGCTTCCCTCCAGTTCCAGGTGATGCACAGCAAAGCTGTCTGTGGCAGATATGGAGGGACACCCTGTGTGGGGCACCCTCTTGCCTTCTCTGGGTGCGAGTAGTGTCCCACGGCACTTCCAGTGTGGATGTGGGTCAGGAGCTGCTTATGGTTTCAGGTCGGCAGAGACCAGTGGGTGCTGAGCGGGCAGAAAGCACTTCTCCACTTTTAAGAGGCTTTTCCAGCCAATGGGGATGAAGTGGCTGCCTGCCACAACCCGAATCCCCCAGTAATCCCGCTACCCAGGGGCTCCTTGCATTTTCCGCAGCAGAGCAGGACAGGCTGGCAGGGGTGGATTCAGTTGGAGGGATCAAGACAGGAAGAAGCAGGGTGAGAGGTGTTGGGTGCTGGAGATAGCAAGGATGCTGGGGAGGGAGGCAGTGGAGGAAGAGACTATGTGCCCGTGATTCAGTTAGGGGCAAAATAGGTGAAGCAGTTGCTCTTGAATCTTCCTCAACTGCCAGTCACAATGGAGAAGCGGTAGCATGGTTTTACAGGGCATGTGCCCAGCAGAGAAGTGAGACAAGGTGGAGCAGCCAAGGAGTTGCTGCCAGCTATGGCTCAAACTACCAGATCCTGCCCACCCCAGGCATCTCAATAACCCGCCCTCAAAAACAACCTCTCCAGTGGCTGACTCACGGAAGGAGGTCTGGCAGGTGCTGAGGACAAGCCAGTCTCTGGCTGCATGTGGGGGAACTCTTTTCCTTCCAGGGAGGGGGCTGGGACTCAGCCCGGGTGGTGTTTTGGGGAGGAAAAGGCCTGGGTTGTAAACCCCTGAAGCCCCTCAGGAGCAGGGGGGCTGCGGGGGCTTGGTCACACTCACAGCCAGGGTTTAATGTCTATTAATAAGGCTAATCAGCTAAGCCCTGGCCATTGCTAGCACTCCATCCCTCACTCACATTGCCTCTCCCGTGAGGGCTCCCCCAGCACACATAGGGTATTCCCAGATCAGTAAGGCCCTCACAGGCCCTAGGGGAATGTTTTTCCCCTGCCCTGAGCAGCCCTGGGGTGCCCACGGCACCTGTTCCAGCAGAGGGTGAGGAGAAAGCGGCCACAGGTCCTTGCTGCCCTCCAGCAACAGGACAGACAGGGGTGCTCGGGGACAGCCAACAAGGGGCAGTGCAGCCCTCCTGATGCCATCCACATCCACCCCAGACCCCTGGGCTGGTGGCTGCCCCATCCGGACTCATGGCACTGCAGTGTCCAACACCACAACTGTGGGCAGCCATCATGGCCCCAGTGCTGGTGGGGAGCATCTGCCCTCCTCCCCCTGCATCCTGTGACTGAGGTGACATCCCAGCCGCTGAAATGGACACAGAAGATGCATCCTCCATTTTATTTTTAAAACCCCATATATTTTCCACAGGACAGCACATGAAGGAACAGGGCAGTGGTGCTGGGCATTGTCACCTGCCCCTGCCTTGCCCCAGCACTGCCCAGCAAGGTATGGGGCTGCAGCTGGGGTGAGAAGGGGCAGGTGCTGCTACAAATGGACACAGTTGTCGAAGGGGCCAAGACCAGACCCTGTCAGCTGGACCACATCCCTGGAAGCCTTCTTGTAGCCTTCTTTTTTGGGGTTTGTTCTTCTGGTGGCAAAGGAACTGTTTAGTGAGAGTTTTTCTCTGCCCACAGCAGGGATAGCCAAGGTTCACCTTCAACATCCCAACAGCACTGCCCTGGCTACAGATGATCTTAGCCAGCCCTACCTCCACCTCCAGCATCATCCCCTCTCCCAGGCCACCAGCACCAATAACACCAGTCTGCTCCCTCCCACTCAAGTAGAGTAACACCACAAGGGGAGGGAAGCAGGGATCAATCCAGAAAGGGCAGCAGAGTTGTGCTTCTGGCTAAAGCACACCAGACATCCAGCTGAGATGGGTCCCATTGTCCCAGAGGTATGGGAGAGGAAAAGAGAGCTCAATCCATGAGTGGTAGCGCTAGGTTGCTGCCCGGCTGGAGGTCACAGCATTATCACTTCTCCTCCTCCTTCTTTGCTGAAATTCTTCACTGCCCATGACCATGTTTCATCGGATGATGGGTGCTGAGCGGTCATTGGTGACTGTGGGGCGCAGCTTGACTGTGGCAAAGGGGTTGGTACCTCTGAAATGGGAAAGGAAGCAGGCGGCTGTCAGAAAGTCTGCAAATGCCATGCAGGGATCTCTGTGACCAAGCAAACCCTACTTAGTCCTGGTGCAATCACCTCGATGCCAAGGAGGAGAGTGTGGTAAACTCATTCCTGATTATAGTTTCTCCATCCTTAACACACTTTGCTGCACATTCTCATGTGGTTCCCCTTGGCCTCTCCTGAGGGCTTCTCACCCTCCCTTTTCCAAAGGATGAAGAAGGGACACTAGCACATGGCTGTACCTCATGATAGTACTCTACACTTGTAGAGTGTACACTGACCCTCCAAGAAAGGAGTCAGGGAGCAGAAAAAGGCCACAGCACCATACCAGAAACACAGAGACACCAACCCAGCTGCAGGGGGATGAAAACCAGGGATTTATGGCAAGATTCATCTCCACAGACCTGATTCATCAGAACTCAAAGCCACGTCCTTTTATGCCTCAGCCCTTTCCATATGCCTCAGCCCTTTCCAAGCAGGCAGAGATGCACAGTCGTGTAGCTCCACACTCAGGCTACAAGCTGCTATTGTGACCCTTCCAGGATGGATGGGAAGGAACCTGTGGGTCTGGACATGCGTTCAGGGTGCTCAGGTCCTACCTCATTTTATCTGACTCAGGATAGGACCTTCCCAGTCAGCAGAGGCCAGAATGGACCACCTCTGCCTCCTGTCCTGGAAGGTAGGCTGTGCATTGCTTTTCCCCAGACAGTTCTTTGTTTCTCCCACATTTGATAATCCAAAAGATTAAATAATAATAGCATTGTAATAATACTCCCCTCTGTCAAATGATTCAAGAGTGGAGTTCCACATCTTACTCACCGTGGGAAGAGTTCAGGGGGCTGGTCAAATGCTCCGGATTTCTGCAGTGAAAAGAAAAGCAGCAGTAAGAAATCTGGAGTGAGGAATGGAGAGAAAAAAGTAGGGTGGGAGACACCGCACACATGGAGGAAGATTTCACAAAACACTTAGATGAGTTAGGAGTGCAAGCCCTCTTAACAGGGCTCTGACTCCTTATTCATTCCTGCTTTGCAGAAGAACACAAATTCCCCACTGTAGATAATATCCTGAATTTTGTTGTGGGGGGTTGTCCCTGCACTGTAAGTTCCTTACTCCCCTAGGACATCTTCCTTTGTTTTGAGGAAGAAAGGAGATTGCTCAGATTCCCAAAACGTCATATCTGAAGAGCACAGCAAACAGGGACAGTCTGAGCTACATTTCACTCTCCAGCACAGCCAGAGATGCCCCCTCATGTTGCCCAAACATCCTGGCAAAGAGTCTGTCATCCATGCCCTCATGTGCTTCCTGCATCTATGGGGAACTGCAGAGCTGTACCTACCTACCCTACTCCACATATTACTTAGAAGTAGACAAACCTGATGAACGAAGTTGGACCTAGGCCCTGTGGCCCTTATTCTTGACCAGTTAAAGTACTTATTCTGACCTGCTAAAATACTCTGGTGGCAGACAAGAAAGCCACACATGGTTATCCAGGATCCAGTTAGGAAGTCACATCCATTTGTTTGTGGCTCAGCTGGGGGATGTCTTGGGCATACATTTAAAGCAAGGCTGAGTCTTTCCCAATTAGCCTTTCCCTCATTTGTAGTGAGGTTTCACACTCTGCCATGCTACTCCAGATGCTGCACACAATTCGTGACTCAGTCCCAGGTCTATCCCTACACCCTAGCCCTGGGACAGGATGTACCAGTGACCCAGAGGGACAGAAAGACTGTTCCCCTGTGTTGTGCAGCCTCAGGCTACATGAAACCACTGAGCAGGACATAAAGGGAAAAAAACAAATAATTAAATGTTGCAGTTTTCAGTTCTTTGAGACATCCAATTTTTTGCAACCTTGTGCTGGCCTGGAACCAGTGACCATGGAAAAGGTTTTCCAGCCCTCTGTGAGACTGAGCAAGTAATGCCCCATGGACAACACTGTTCTTTCTTCCCCCAGGTCCTCACCTTTAACTTGGTTCTCCCCTGCCAATTCCCTACTGCTGGTAGCAATAAGTGGAGGACGTCCTTCTCAGTATGCCATCCATAAGCCATGGGTTGGACACAACTTGTTCTAAGGCTCTCAAAAATAGCTGTGCCCTCAGCCTTTGCTCACAGATTTTCCGTACCCCAGTTGTGACTTTAAGCCAACCCTCATCTGAATTTAGAAGAGGAATACTATTCCTCTCTATTTTCTGAAGGGAGAAGGATGGCATCTCTGTTAGCTGGTCACCCACGCCCAGACCAGCCTGGTCACTCCATGGTCCTACTATTAGCAGAAAGAAGTGCTGCCCTGGAGCCACCAGAAATCAGGCTGGGAGGTCATGGAGAAAAGGACTGAACTGAAGGGTTCCTGGTGAGCAAGAAAAGAGAGAAATGAGAAGGGCAGGGGCAAGCAGTCCCTTGGGGGAGCAAAACCAGGCACAGAGGATGTGCACACAACAGGAAGACTGGCAGGGGTCATCAGACAAGGTGGCATGTAAACAGACTGGATGAGAAAGACTGGTGCTAACAAGACTCAGGAAATCAGCAGGTCCCTTCACCAACATCAGAAAGGTGATTTGCTCTCTCTTCTGGCCAAACCACAAAAGGTGCGCCTTGGAGGATGAAAGTCAGCTGTGGCCCACTTCACGCACTCCTGCCAGTCACTGCTCCTGCACTCACCTTGGAGCCAGAACTGCCTGGGGTGACCACCTCACTCTGGTGACTGCTGGCACCCACTGAGAGGGGAGGTGGGTTCGGCAGGCTGGGCTGGGCAGCAACAGGCCAGTAATTGCTGGAGGACGGAGTGCTGGGACGGTCCAAGATGTCATCCATACTGTGGCTGCTTCGCAGTGGGAAGGACCTGGGCAAGAGAAGTCAGTGAGGTGGCAGTCAAAGAGCAAGGATCAGGGTGCTAGCACAACATGGGATGTCTCTGGAAGAAATACACGTGTCTTGGACCGGCCCAGTTGCAAGAACCTTTGAGATGACATTGCACATCTTATGGGAACTGCCTAGGGAAGCCTGTGAGATCCCAGGGCACAATGAGGCTCTTGGCAGGTTCTCCAGCATGGGACCCCTGCAGTTCTCCATGGGGCACACTCTAAACAATTGGTAATTCGTGGTGTACCAGGAGCTCCTGCCTGGCCAATTCCCATCCTTTTACCTGGGGTCTGGCTCCTCCATCTCCCTTGTATTCTCCAAAGGCTTGACATAAGCTTCAGGGAACCAGCCACACCTAGGGCACAGGAACAGAGACAAATGAGGTCCAGGCAACCATGGCTTGTGGTTCTTCAGATCCAGTTGCCAAACACTTCTGACCTGCACCCATCCTTCACATCAATCAAGCCACATTTGCCACTACCATATGTGACAGGGTTCCTGCACTTCTTTCACCCATAGGTGGGGCACGGGTTATTATGAGACAGACCTTGAGCTTGGAGCAGGACTCGTTTATCTTGGGACCTGAGCAAAACCTGTGCTTCTGGGAGTAATGTTGGTGCAATCCAGCAAGAGACACTACAACCAACCGCAATCACAAGGAAGCTGTGGAAAACTCATCCAGGGATTTTACAGTAGCTCCACTCCAGAAACAGCTGCCCAAAGAAAGGCACTGCTTTGGTTTATCTCACATCTGTGAGCATTCTTGGAGACCACATCCTGTGTGGAACAGGGCAGGCTTTACACACAGATGTTAGCTGGCAGTGCCACAGGGACTAATTCAGTAAGTGCTGGGTGCAGCAGTTTCCATGCCCTGCCTGTGCTGGAGGCTGTGGCAGCAGTTACAGCATGAGCTAAGAAATGCCAGGCCTCTCAGGTAACTCCAGCAGTTCATGGCCCTGAGCTGGATCCCATGACAGGAATCACTGAGTCATGCAAGCCAGGAGTCACTGCATCCCTGACTCTTCCACTCAAAGCCCCTGGAGGTTTCTCAGGCAGCCCATCCATGCCGGCCCTGCCACACTGCATCTTCTTGGCATAGAGAACCCCCATCACTGAAGACACAACGTTGTCCCACTGAGATGGTGGGACACAGTGCCCAGGCCACATCAGGAGGCAAGGGGGGTGATAATTTTTGGTTTAGCCCTTCCAGCTCCAGACTCAACAAGCCCACATCTGGCCAATTCACAGCAGCAGAGTCACGTACGTGGATGAGCCCTCCAGTTTGCCGTAGAGCCAGCCATTCTGCGCCTCCAGCATCAGCACTGTGATGACATCCCCAGGTTCAAACCGCAGCAGGGTCCTGTTGGCACCCGGCGTGTGGGGCACAATGGCCTGAACTCTTGTTGTGCCACTCCTCTTTCTGCCCTCGCTGCCACTGCTGGCCTCACCAAAGGAACCCGAACGGGACGTACGGCCCGTAGGAAGCAAACCTGTGGGGAGGAATCCCAAGGGTCTGGCTGGAGTCTGGCATCCTCCTGCAAGACCCACACTGCCTCAAAGGGACCAGCGCTTTCCCAGTCAAGTAATTACCCTAGTGGAGGAGCAGATAGCCTTTCAGGGAGAGGGGAAAGCATAGCATGTGAAAAGCAGGGTAAGCATCCTGCAGGAGACAATTAACTCAAGTTAAACACATTTGTTTTGCACTTCTTTGGCCAAATGCCTAGAGCATAAGTACTGCATGCCCTGGTTGATGCCCTCCCTTGCCTGACAGTCCTCTTCCTGACCTGCTAGAGCTATGGATTATTTGGGTAATTTCTCTCTCTCCCTGTCCTTTTTTAACTTCTTTTAAAAACTTTAAGCTGAAATTTCTCAGCTGAAATTTCAGGAAGGAAAAGCAGGTGTGTCATGGATTAAGTGGCTAGGTTTCATAGGGCAAGCTAATATTTAATCTGGTAGTATGAGAGAAGGTGCTTTACTCAAATGAGAATTCTAGCAAGAACCAGTTCTTGTAGTTCAAGGAGCCTTGAAAATTGCACATTTGTAGGTTCCCCACCTCACACAGCCTGGCCTTGCTCTGGATGGACTCTACCCTGAAGGCTGAACTCACCTTCTATTTCAGCCTTGCTCTCTACAGCTCCCATAGGCACTGTCCTCTCACCATGCCCAGGAATGCATCTGAGGTCTGGTGGTCTGATAGAGTGGTGATCCCTTCCGAAACCCAACCCTCTTCTCAGGGAGCTCCCACCCATGTCTCCCCACAGCACTGCTCCCAGATATGGGTCATACTGGCTGCTGATGGTGTCCTCCGCAGTGGCCGCCTGGGAGACTCTGGCTGAGGAGACATTCTCATTTCTGGAGGGTCTGGAGAAAAGACGCTGGATCTACTCCCAGTCACAGAAGAAGTGAAGTCCCCAACGGGTCTCTGGGGCTGTTGGAAAGAAGGGGGCTGAACACACATCCACAAAGGCTGTGTTAGGCAGGAGATGTTCTGAGAGATATGGAGTCCCTCTTAGAAAGCCAAACTCAGCACATTCCTCTATTGCAGCCCACACACAGGCTACTCTTCCTCTTGGCCAGAAAAGGCCACTGGACCTGGACAAGCACCATGGTTGGCCAAGGACTGACCTTGCCCTGCAGCCTCACCATCAAAGAACCATTGAATATTTTGGGTTGGAAGGAACCTTTAAAGGTCATCTAGTCCAACTGCCTGCAATGAGCATGGATGTCTGCAATCAGATCAAGTTTCTCACAGTTTATTTCAACTTGACCTTGAATGTTTCCAGGGATGGGGCATCCACCACCTCTCTGGGCAACCTGTTCCAATATTTCACCAAACAAGGTTAAGCTGTCTGTGGGCTCCTCACCATCTCGAGATGGGTGGGTGTGAGCCGTCCTGATGGATACCCCTGGCCATGGGAGGCTGAGAGCAGCCCCTGTGAGTGGCTGTTTGAGGGGTTGCGGCTGGCTTCCAGCTGCTCCTTCCACCATGGTGCCTTGGTCTGGATCATGCCCCGAGCCTGGGAAGAAAGAGAGAAGAGGGGGTGATGGACAGGGCAGACCAGCTACAGAGGAAGCCTGTGGTTTATACATACATTAGAGACCAGGTTCTCCCACAATTAGGCTTGTGGGAATGGCCAAACAGCTCCCTGTAGGCAGGAATTTCCAGGATGGCACCCTCCAGAAGAGATTCCCTGGTACCAAAGACCCTGCTATAAACACCTACAGCACCCTTCCCTCCTCCATCACTCACATACCCAACTAACCCCATGCCAGCACCATCCTCAGCCCCAGACATGTTCTCCCAGCCTAGTACAGCCAGCTTGAACCTCACAGAAAGTAACAAAATAATTTCCTGCCCAATCCATGCACAGATGCATCCTTCACCTAAGGGATGATTCAGCCCTGGCTTCCCCCTGCCTGCATGCTCCCCCTCCAGCTCTGCTGTCTGCTCCCCCAGCTATGCTCCCCAGCATGTCAGGGCTGTACCCTGCTGTAAAACTGGAGGAGAGTGTTGTAGAGCATCTGGTGCTTTTCAGCCAGGAAGCGGTAGCGGCGTTTCTCCTCCAGCTCAGCCTCCCTCTGGCTCTCAGAGACGAACACCTGCATCTCGGAGCGCAGCCGGATCACATTCTCCTGTGTCACAGGGAAAAAAGGGAGGAAGTGATCAGTGAAAATCCAGCAGAGTGGACTCAGGGGAAGGGTTGGAAGGGGTCATCATGTCTATCAGCTTCCCAGTCCACTTCAGTGCTGGAGCAGTAGAGAGGAGCTAGAGCAGAGTGCCGAGGATGAAGTCCTTGTTCCCTGAGAGTTCCTAAATGAGGAAAGGGCTTGGCAGGAGTGAGTACCACAGGTCAGTAGCACCCTGTAGAATAGGAGTTTCCTACCTTCCAGATAAGCCTGCTGCCTTTTGAACATTGGGGCAACCCCTTGGCTAAGGCTGCTGAGAAATCATCCAGTTCTTATTACCACCACCCCTTCCTGCAATCACTGCTTACCTTCATCTCCCGGGCATTTTTGTCACGAACCCTCTCCATTCTCCACAGCTCTGCCATGCACTTATCCAGGTTGGTGGCTCTTCGTTGGTACTCCAGCTCATACTGCTTCTGGCTCTCCTGCCAGGGAGAAACCAGGCTCAGAAAGGAACCAGAGACCCACCCACACTGTGAGGCAGAAAGGGTCCTGCTCTGATGGGTGGTTGGACATCTGAGTCCACCTGCAATCAGGCATCGCCTGGACCTCTTATAAAATGTCTTTCTTTGCCTTTCTTTGAATTTTAAATGGCCCAAGAGTGCTGATGAACCTCCAGATCTCAGGAGGAAGGACTGGTACCCAGCTGCCCCAGCACTGGATCCCTCTGTCTTCCTCTGTGACACTAACCACCAGCATGGCCAGCTGGGCCATGGCAGCACAGGACCCATAGTCAGGCAGAGCCTGTGGTTTAGGGAAGCTGGGAACTCTGCTTTTGGAATGCTGAGTCTCTCAGCCCTGCTGTAGCATTTGGCAAGTTCCACTGCACAGAGAAGAGTCACCTGCCCTCTTTAGCTCTCCATCATCAGCTGAACAAGGGGAGTTTGTTCCGTGATGGGAGAAGGTAGGACCCCCTATCTCCTGCTGAGAAGAATCACAGAAACACCTCAAGTGTTGAAGTGAAAACACTTGGGTGAAGGAGAGAGGGAAACAAAAGAGCTGAGGAGGAGAAGGGAGTTCATCACTTACACTGATAAACTGTACATCCATTTTGCTGTTCTTCTCCATGTGCTGCAGCAGGTCCACGTGGAAGGTCTGAGCCTGAAAGAGGCAAAGGAGCCATCACCTTTATCCCTTTACCATATGGCACGTTGCACGCACTGTGATAAGGGGTGGCTCATAAAATGTGTTGAGCAAGTGACTCAGAGCCAGGCTCTGGGCATGCCAGCCCTGTAACCCTCCTCTGCCACATGCAGTAGGGAGGCAGACACCTGTCTGCAGGCATGTGTGAGGGCAGCTGATGGGGTGAATATGGTAAATGCTGATAAGCTGTATTTAAGGAAATCACTTTATTCTCCACCTCCAACAGCCCTTGGGAAAACCACTCACCACAACTTCCAAATCAGAGCTCAGTAGTCTCTGCGTGTCAGACATCTGCATCAGAATTTCACCTTTGGGAAAAAGACAGAAGGTGAAAAAATCCTGTGGCCATTTTCTCATGTGGCCAAGGAGGCAGACCAGCAGCATGCAGCTCAGGCTGATGATACACAGCTGTGAAAGTCCAAGAGCTATCACAAAGCACTGCTCTCTGCACCCCCGGTAGGCTTCCTTCCCAGGCACTGCCAATGCAGGGCTAATCCAGCCCACGTGGCTGCTGGACCAGTGCTCTGCTACAGCCCCAGGTGTCAGCAGGCAGCCATGGGCTGCCACGGGCTCTGAGTGCTGGGTTTCTGCTCTGCCACAGCCCCTACAGGCCCCATTTCTAACCCCAATGGCTCCCCAGCTGCAGTGCAGATTTCTGGCTGTCCTATGGGAAGGCAGCTCCGGCACCCACTCCAATGCTGTGCATGGTCCCGCTTCACTGGTGTTAGCATTATGAAACCAGGAAAGGAAGAGACTGATGACAGGGAGCAGAGGAGCTAGCTGGGAGGTGCAGATGACAAAAAGAGTCTGCAGAAGGGGCACATCTGCTAGAAGCTTTATTCTAAAATGTTTAGCATTGGAGCAGTTCCCTGAGCACATTTTCAGCAGTTGTCACCAGGCTGCAGAGTTATTTACACTGGTGAGTATGAGTCCCTCAGCCTGAAGCTGCCATTCCAGCTGGTTGCAGGCCCAGGAGGACAAAATGCCATCAGTTGTTGTCAGTGCATGCTCCCTGGCTTTTCCCTCACACCTCCAAGGAGGAGAAAAATGCTTCCTCCTTGATGAAAATTTCATCTCTGGGGGGAGGATGCCTCAACAGGGACTGGTTTCTGTGAGTGATCCATGGCTGGAGGTCCATCACAGGAGCTGAGTACACCCACTGATCTTAGAGAGATACAGGGAAGAGTGCTGGAACTGTGAGAAATATTCAAGGACACAGTAAATTTGACTGCCACCATCTGGACAGGGCCTGTTACAGAGAGACACCATTTAGAGGAGCCGTCTTTCCTGCCCCAGTACCTGGAAATGGACCAAGTAAGGGAGAAGGTAAAAAAATCGTAACTGTGGCTCACCACAGGAGAGATGACATGCAGGAGAGCCTTACCCAGCATGTGTGAGGTGGAACTCTGCAGTGCTTGCTCCCCAATCTTCTCAATTGCCTTAAAATATACTTCAGCTGCTTTGGATAATGCTGTGGGGAGAGGAAAGGGGTGGTAAGGGCCCAGCCTGCCTTCCCACCATCACCAGCTCCAGCAAGCAGTACAAAGAACAGTCACTTCCTGGTACTTCACCTATATAGGCACCCCATCTCTCCTCATCAGCAGTGGGTCCTGGAGCTGAAGAGTGCTTAAGAGCAGCTCAGGACACATCAGAGGTGACAAACTAGCACCCTTGTCCTGGGTGAGGGGATAGGGGATGCCCAGGCTGGATGCAACACTGTGATCCAGAACCCTGGCTGTGTGGGACCCCACTCACCATGGAAGGCACGCAGGTAGTTGTTCCCCAGGTACACCAGGTTCTCCAGCGCAGGGTTGAACTGCTCCAGGATACTCTGTGGCCAGGCAGGAACACATTAATGCCATTCTTCCTCGTGCCCAGAGACCTCAGCAGGTCAAGGCCTCTGTGCTGTGGTTTGGCTGGGTGAGAGCCCCCTCTGGAGCACTGGAACAGAGGCAATGTACTGCCAAGCACAGCCAGCTCCCGGCATCGGGACTGGCTAGCAACTTTAGCTGCCCTTAGCCTTCCCAAGCCAGCCAGGAGCGAAGTCATGCCAGAGGCCAAAGTAGCCCACTGCAGAGCCAAGTGGTTGCCTAAATGAAGATGGCTTTCTCCCGAGGGCCCACACCCACTGCAGGCAGGGGAATAACTGCAAGGGGATCTGAGCAGCCTTTTCTCTCACCCCACAGCCAGCCAGAGAGCCACTGCTTATTATCCAGGCATGAACACAACCTTTTCCTGGCCAGGATGTGTTGCTCTGCCAGACTCAGCAGCTTAGTAAGAGAAGGGATGGACTTCATGCTTTAAAAGCTTCCCTGCTTTTATTTGCAATTATCAAAAGTGTCCATTGACTACAAAGACAAGAGACTGGAGTAAGCAATTCCCCGCTTCTGTCAGCCCTTCCCCCTCCTTGGTTCAGGACTGATGTACGTAGGGAAGCATTTATGAAATCAGAGACTCTTTCAAGTGAGGAGCAAAACGGCCAATCAAACATTTTCCTGCCAGCAACCAAGGTGTGTCACCCTTCATGCTCCATGTCCAAACCACTCTGGCTGCCCAGTTCCTTTCCAAATCTGCCATTAAGACTCACACCGCCCTCTCTTCCTGCTCCCAAACACAGCCCAGAACCCACAGGAGCTGCTGCAGCACAGCCTGGGAAGAGATTCAGCCCTCAGCTGTCCACCCAAGGGAGCCTTTGGCAGAAAACACTCATCTCCCACCCAAGCGTCTCCCTTATGCAGTCAGGAGCAGCCTTAGATACCCATACTCACCTTATAAATGGAGATGGTGGATCTGTAGGACAGATCCATCTCTGGAACCTATTCAGTCTCCCACAGAGAAGCAAGGAGCAAAGGTGAGTACAAAGTGCTATTCTGGCCTGGAGGACTCTGCTTCTGCACAGCCAGGTGGATGGAAAGAGCCTGTCACCAGCAAAGAAGGACAGCAGGAAGACAGACGTGGTACAAAGGGAGCGCTGATGCAGTTTAATAATTCACCAGCCGATAGGCTGGAACTTGATCTCTGGAAGTAACCAGACTCTGGGGGAGAGAGGAGTCCTGCGACAGCCAGCAGGGACATGTGACTAGCTCTTTGCATTATTGATTGCCAGCTTGGTACCCAGCTCTGCCTGTCCTGACACCTGCAGCGCCGGCCACCTGCCCGAGTCACTGCCACTGCCACAGCCTGGCTTGCTCAGCCTTGCTGTGTTGACCACGTGAGGCCTCTTCAGGTCTCTCGCACACAGGTACCTCACAAGTCAGGAGATCCCTATCAGCTTGTGACTGCAGGCAGCAAAGAGCAGCAGGCAGGGGGGAACACAAGGAAAGCTCTACACAAATTTCAGCTCTCCCCTGCCCATATTCCCCCACCCCAGGCTTCAGCCCTCTGGCTTTTAGCCTCCCTCCCACTCCCACTCAGTGAAACTCTCTTAACAGCAGGAACAGACTTCTGTCTGAACCAGGTTTCACCTCTGGTGAGCTGGGACCAGCACTGGCATTGTGATTTCTTCTGGGCATGTGCCTAGGAAGAGATGGATCAAGCAAAACCCAATGTTCTGGTTTTTAGGCCTGGACAGCTCCAAGAGGATACTCATACTGCAGCTGGTCCAAACCCTCTCTACTCTGGTTGCAACTGCTGTGGGGTAACTCACATCACCCATGTGCCCCCAGGGCTGGCTACAGGGACAGCTCATTCACCTCTTCAGCCAATAAAAAGGGTATAAATCCTGTGTCTCGAACTCTTTTTTTCTGATTTTCTATCTGTAAGAAATTCAGAGTCTGCAAGCCTAGAGCCTCTCTGGGAACTCGTAGGATGGAAAGAAAGACAAGACCACCATGGACTGCATGACACTGGAACCAAATGCAAATCCCTCTTTATTTTAGGACATGTCAGTTTCTCACAGAAACAGGCAGCAGCAGTCCATTCACTCAAAAGAAAACCATTAAAAATTCAGTTTTTCAGGTTACTCCTCAAAACACCTCCAAATAGATACATAAATTATTTATAAATATGCAAAAATTACTGCAGAAACAACAAGTGGTGTAGCAATCACAATACAATTTCTAGTCGTAATAAAAAAGTAAATCCAAACTGT
This sequence comes from Trochalopteron elliotii, assembly GCA_024734555.1. Classification (NCBI taxonomy): domain Eukaryota; kingdom Metazoa; phylum Chordata; class Aves; order Passeriformes; family Leiothrichidae; genus Trochalopteron; species Trochalopteron elliotii. The sequence goes on from JANPWX010000111.1 coordinate 2,721,019, forward strand.
CACAGGGTTGGCTTCTTTGGTGGGAACTGATCTCAGAGCATTTCGGTTTCATGTTAAGAATAAAGAGAAGTAATCTCTCTACAAAGCCAAGGCTTTTGTCCTTTCCACTGAGATTGCTGTGAGTAAAGACAGGCTTTCACATCTCAGCCCCTGAGCAAAGTGCAACGCAGCAAATCAGTGGCACAATAAAGTCCTGGGTGAGGGAGGCTGCTCCCTCCCCAGGCACAGTGTTGCCAGCCCATCTCAGAGAAGAGAGGAGAAGCTGTTGCAGAAGTTGACTGTCTCAGGAAAGGCCTGCCCTTCTCCTAAGGTCTGCTGCAACTTTCTGCATCATATCTACTGCAAAAAGTTGCAGCATTTCTGCTCCCCTCCAAACTGGGTGTGTTGAGGGAAAAATAATCCCTTTTCCCCATACTATATACACTCTGAAATACCTTGGGCCCAGTGGGCCAAGCAATCCCTGAAGCTTTATCAGGCTTAGGCTCATTCTGTGACATAGGAAGGTGCACGGTACTTTGTCAGTGGAGTTACTGCACAGATAGGAGACATTCCAGCTGTTACAGTTCAAGACAAGTAGGTGAGGGCTCTGGATTCTAGGTCAGAGAGCAGGGCAGCAAAACCAAGCACAGCAGCAGAGATGGGGTCACAGCACAAAGATAACTGTCAGCATTTCACAGCTGTCATACATTCTGTGTCTGGGAATACATGTGTACGTGCACTGTTTACTATTTAATATTAATTCCTCTTGATTATTAAAAGTCTCTCCCCCACCTCAACACCTGGCTCAAGGGCAAATCTGAGCCATTTCAGTATCTGCTGCTCCTTGCCTTCAGAATGCAGAATGGGAACTTCCAGGTCAGTCATCGGCAGAGATGTCGCACCAGCTGCTCAAACTGCTCTCGCTGCTGGTAGATGTAGAGCTGAGTGTCCCAGAGAGCGTTCACCAGCACGGCGTCATTCACCTCATCCAGCATCACTTCTGTGTCCAGCTGAGGGCTGAGCCTGCGGACAGCAAGACAGCATCAGCAGCTGGGCACAGACACGGAGGTGATCAGGCATGAGCCTGCCAAGCAGGACATTTCCACCAAGCGGCTCCCACTGCTGGGGTGCTTGCTGGCGCTTGATCTGTCAGGCTTGCAGAGCAAAGGTCTTCCCCGTCCGTCAAGGCCCAGACATAGTGAAGCAATTGCAGCACATGAGGGACAAGTCTAAAACAGGCTATGCAGGGTAGAACAGGGCAGGATACACATCCCAAAGGACCATGCAATATAACACCTCCCGAACCTCCCTTAACTAGCCCAGGCCAGGCGTGCTGGGTGCCTCAGCTTCTGTGTGGGCCAGGGCAAGCTCCATTGTGTCACTGAGGCGTGTGCAGGGGGCCGGTCTGGGCAGGCGTGCCTCTGGAGGGGATGCCATTTGGGATGATGCATGCCACAGCCAGGTCTGAAGTGAGAGGGATAAAAATAGGTCTGTGCAAGAGAGTGGAAAGGAAGCTCCTACCGGAAATATGGGACATCTGTCATCTCGCACCAGGCCCTGGCACGATTCACAGCTGGGCCATCTGCGTCAGTGCACTGCAGGAAAAACAGGCCCACAGTTACAGCCTGGCTGCTCTTCCTCTGCCTACAACAGGCTTCCCTGGCACCAAGTCCAACTGCACAAGCCCCAGAGGTAAAATAAAAACCAGGAGCAAGAGCATCCTGGACGGCACTGCTTACCACCAAGAGTTGGGTGGCTTTTCTTTTTATTTTTAACGTAAGGACAGTGCTCCTGATCATTGGGACACAAGAATTACACCCTACAGATCCTTCATACATTGCAGCACAGAATGGATTGCCTCAAGGAAACTCCCAGGATGATCTGAATGACAGCCTCCTTGGGAATTCATCTGTATCCATTCTGTCTGTACAACAAAGCCTGTGATTACTTCAGGCTTACTGAAGTATCCTGGGACAGCTTCCCTGGGAGCCCTGAGATAAAAGACAGGAGAAGCAAAAGGACTCTGGGCATTTTCTCACTTCACAAAGCTAAAAAGAAGATAAAGCAACAGCATTAAAATCATAGTCAGAACTTCAGTTCTGATCTTTCTGGCTTTCATCCATTTAGAGCGTTTTCATGAACAACATGTAATGAACTTCTTCCTGAAGCACACAAATGCATATGCCAACTACACACGCCTAACCACAGCTCTCAACTATTGTTTTTAATTAGTGACTCTCTCACTTCTCTAGTATTTACTAATTTCCCCAGTGGGAAAAACAAAGCTTTTCTAAAGAAAAATGAATTGCTGTTTTCTGAGGCATGATTAATTTTTTTTTCCCAGGTTGCTCAGATGATAAACAATGCTTCCTGGAAAGATACTGAGTTTCAAAAACTCACACCTGCAAATGTTCCTAAGAGTCACTGACCACCGTCCTGTCTTTAGCTCCTTTCAGCTCCAAGAATATCCCTTGGGGATCAGTGTCCCTTTGGGGCACTCAAAACCTCAAAGAATCAGACAAGATTTCAGGCCTGCAGTGCTCCTGCAATTCTTAAATTACCCGCTACATCCACGGTCAGAGCAGTCCCAAGAAAAAAGAGTTTACTTCCAAAAGGAAGAACCTGGAAGCCTCTTCTTCCTCCCTGCAAGCAAGACCAGAGGTCTTCTGCCATCCCCTCCTCCCAGTACTCACACAATCCACCACCATCTTGCCAAGCTCCCTGGCCCCAAAGACGGTCTTCGCCAATTCCCAAGGGTTTGAGGGGCGGAAAACATCCACAGAGCTCACTGGGACTTGCGGAGGCTTCCCTGTTCCCAGGGAGACCACTAACCCCAATTTTCTCACTTCCTGCTCACGACCCTGAGGACAAACAAAAGATCTGTTTGCAATGACCAACAATGAAAGTGAAGCATGTCTTTCACAGCAGCTTACCAGGGAAGCTCTGAGAGCCAAGGCAAAAGGCTCAGCAGCCTTGTCATCCCCCATCCTCCCCTCCTCCTAAGTATGGCCTGGTGATACAGCTGTAACAGGACTTCAACACTCTGCCCCTTCTCCCCTGAACACACCCAAACCCATGGGACCACCTTGGAAATGAGTTCTAGGACCAGATGACCATGAAACAGTCCAACTCTTCAGTCGTTCTGGCAACACACCTCCCCTTTCAGCTACAGGGAGCAGTAGCTGCCACTGGTTATTCAACTTTTTGAAGAACTTGCCACACCACAGAAGGCATTCACTCTTCAGCCTTGCTGAGTACCTTACCCTTGTCTTCTCCATTTATTTTTGGGCAGAAAAAAGCCCTGCAGAGCCATGTCAAGGGACACATACAACCATCAACAGAATCATCCTTGTTCAAAGAAGCATGGAGAGGCTGATGAGGCTGTCTCCCTCTCTCACGCTCTAGTTAGAAGAGGCATCTCACCCTCCAGCCACTATTCCCAACACATATCCTCCTCCATACTTGTTTATCCACTGAGATGCATCCACTCTCACTACTGCTTCTTCTTCAAGAGAGGCTCAGTGGGGCCATAAAACTCCAGTTACCGCTCAAGGCTACGATCTCCCTCACCTTTTTGATCAGTGTCTTGTTGTACTCGTGGATCTCTGCCAAGGCATCAAGGGTGGGGTTGTTGGCCAGGAGCCCTCCATCCAGGAAACGGCCAATGGGCCGGAAATAAGTGGGAGCTGCACCACTGCAGCGGGCAGCGCGCCACACAAGCTGCTCTGCAAGGGACAGAGAGCAAAAGGCCTCTTGCAGCAAACTCTGCTGCAAAAAGCACCCCAGCTCCACCAACACAAATCAGGATGGCTTGCAATCCCAGGAAACCCTGCCCTACATGGTTGTGCCTCTTTCTCCCAACAGCAGGGCTTCTGCTTGGATTCACAGGATGACTCTGCAGGGCTTTAAAAGACGTTCTCACCATTTCCTACATATCCTGGGTCAAATTCACTCTCTATCCATTTTCTTGCTGCTCTTTTGACAGTGAACCAGTTATGTGTGCCAGACAAGGCAGCAAGCTGGAGAGGGCTGCACACTTTGCTTATGTGGCTTTTCCATGTTTTTCTGTGGAAGCCCAGGGAAAGATGCTGACTGTACACAAGACTCCTCTAGCAGACCCCTTTCCTCATGAACCTCGCTAGCCAGCCCCTGTTCCTGGTGCAAGAGAAGTCAAGGTAAGAGGAGAGAGGAGAAATGGGAACCACCACTAGGACCTAGTTACAAGTCAAGACCAGGGATGAGCCATTGCTGATTTTCAGAGCAATGGGAGGAAGAACATGAAATCAGTCTCTGAGGGATGAAACCTCCCCAGCCAACCAGCTGGACTTTGTGTACCATCATTTACCTTCTGGCTGAGTGAGTGGTTGGAAAGATGCACTTGTCTTGTATTCAGTGGAGCGTTTTGTCTCTGGTACAGGGTAATTTCGGAAAAGGTGGAGCTCAGCTGGCTGTCGGTCACACAATGTCCCTGTCACCATAACCCTGGAGAAGCGGACATGAGAGAATAAAACCCCCGTATGGTTTCAACAGTCTGCACATCACACTCCTCCCAATCTGCTCTAAGGAGAGGCTGAGCATCTCTGTTGAAACAGGTCTAGAGCACATGTGGGACAGCATCAACCAGCACAGCCTGAGGCAGGACTTACTTGGGTTTTCGGACATCTGTCATTTTGGTGTTTTCCCCAAATTCCTTTTTCAAGAACTCATCCAGGGGCTCCGACTCGTAGGGCCGAGACCCCCGGAACACCATATCCTTCATGCGGAAGTAAAGGCAGCGCATGTAGTCCATGGACTTCCCTGAGATGGGCAATAGCATTGGCAGGAGCAGGCAGTGGGAGGAAAGGCAGGCAGAACAAACAGCACATCAGAGCAAGAATTTCCCAGGACAAGTGGGAGATGGGAGGCATCACTCCCAATCCAATTCTCTTCCCAAAGTGCCTGTCATCTGCTTAGTTCTCAGCAGCATGACTGGGAAGAATTACAGAGGAAGAGCAAGCTCAGAACAGCTTCCTGTTACCAGAATGTATCAATCACCTTGCTCTAAGGCCTCCATAGAGAGCACAGGAAGTACAGAACATTGAACTCTGCCACCATGCACTCCCCAAAACCCAGAAAGCTGCTCAAAGCCAGCTGACATGAGAAGCAAGTGCAAAGCCAGATTGAGGCTTTCCTTCATTAAGGAACATCCCTTCCCTCCTTTGGCAGGTAGAAAAGACCTGTCGGGACTCAGACAGGCAGCCCCCCCCATACATCTGCTCCCCTGAGAGGAACACTCAGGCCCACGGGAGTGAGAAGGGACCTGTTATATCCTTACCATGTACAATAGCCAAGGCCAAGATCCCTCCGGTGCTGGTCCCCGCAATCCAGTCAAAAATCTCACGAATGGGACAGCCTGCGGCCTTTTCAATAGCCAGGAGAAGTTGGATGAGCACAAGGCCACGGATGCCCCCTCCATCCAAGCACAGGAGCCGGTCCTGACTGGAGAGAGACAGACACAGATGACTGGGAGCTGTGCGACAGATTACAAATCACACAACACTCCATGGGAACATGGCCCTGGGGACAGGAAGCTATGCCAGTAAGTAGACTGCTGCAGACAGCATAATTGGTGAATAAATAAATCCAGCAGTGCCTTCCTTCTCAGGTGCAAGTAAGACATGTCCAATAAGCCTTGTCAGAGCTGGTGCAACATCCTTTGTACTTGCATAGCCATCTCTAACCTTTACACCAAAGACATTTTACTGCCAAAAATACACCCAAGTCCCTCACTACACAGTAATGGGTATTGTGTCATAAATAAAAAATCCAGACAGACCTAAATCCTGCCAGCAGCACTTCAGTGCCAACTCCTTCTCCACTTCACACAAGGCGAGGTGCAGGCACTGTCAAGACAGTGCAGAGGAGCTGAGTGAACATCAGGGCATTGTGTAGAGATGGGGAAACCACAAAGCCAAAACAGTGTTGGGTGCCCAGTAGCAGAGGGGAGGGACAGAGCAGGGTTTCACCTCCTGAGCTCAGGCTCCACTGCAGCTCCAGGCAGGACAGGAGTCATGTATGGAAACAGAGATTTCTCAAAAGATGCTGGAAAAACTGCAATGTTGATGGACACGAAATAATGTCAGCTTTGTAATGCCATCCCAATGGGTGTGGGAGGGGAGAATTCACACACAGATTTCACCTTCAAGTTGCTCAGGAGCCTGGACAGAAGCTGTTCCTCACTTACTTTCTTCTAGCTTCACTGGGCATGTCCACAACATCTGGTGCCTTCAACAACTGTCCGAGTGTTGTGGAAATATACAGAAGGTCCTTGTACCCTAGAGGGCCATGAACATGCAAAAGGAAAAAAATAAATTAGAGATCATCAGTGTGGTAACTGATTTCCACCATAAACGAAGAGAGAATATCCAACTCCCTTCCCCATCAAATAAAGGTCCCTGCAGGAGACACAAGCCATCTTACCAACAGCCAACAGGTACCCCCCAAATTTAACTCCACACCAAAGGACAGCAACACCACCCTTCAGAGGGGGCAGCTGTACATGCACTGGAAAAGACAGGATTTGGAAAAGCAGATGATGTGCACAGTAGGTGAGAGAAGGTAGAGCCCAGCAGCATGCTCACTATGCAGTTTACTGCAAGCTACTACGATAAAACCTAAATCTACTCCTCAAAGTAACCTAGGCAGGAGAGCTGTGGGGACAGGGTGACTTGTCATTACCCCTCAGGTGACGTTCACCCAGGCCACCCTGGGTGTGGGGCACTAATCCAGGCTAGGTGAGAAGCCAGCCTGCAAAACCAAAAGAAGAAAGAATGGGGCGAGAGAAGTCACAGACTCCTGCCAGCACCCAGGCCAGAAGGTGGCTGTGGACAACAATGAATTGTGGTGAGGAGTTTCTTCAAGGGTCAGAGTCCATGATAAAAAAGGGTTTTGCTCTGTCACTGCATCAGAGCTGAAACTGGGCATGGGTTGCCTTCATCGGGCTGTGGTGAGAAGGAAGTCCTGGTGCCAGCAGCCACTGAGATTTGTGGTGACACAGACACATTCCAGGATTGTCCTCTAGCCTCACAGGAGAGCCTTTGCAAAGAAAACCTCCAACCTGGGAGATGGGAAGTGGTTCACAAGCAGATGTTAGCTGCTTGCATGCTCTTCTCATGACCCTCCAAGTCAACTCCCCCACTACCTAATCCACAACCTCTCTTGCTGCCTCTTACTCAGCTCTGGAGTTCCCTGGAGGCAGAAAACCCATCGCTTAAAACAGACCTACTTGCTTATTCACAGTCTGGGCAGCATAGACCACAAGATTCAACAAAATCGTATGTCCCAAGGTAGGCTTTTCCTATGCATAACAAACCCCACAATCAAAGTTGCTTATCCTGAGGCTTCACCCTTTCCCTCTCCCAGACGCTGGCCTCCAGGATCTGAATAAGTGACACTTCTAAATCTCCTTGTGCCCAGCACAACACTGGGAGGTCCTCAAGGCAGACCAGCAAGCACCTTCCCTTCTACACATGACCCAGCGGATAAAGTACCTGTAGGCTAACTGCACCCTCTTGCAGAGGTGTGAGGGAATCAGTCTTTCTTTTTACAGAGCTACATTGTGTCAGGTCTATAAAACAAATGTTTTGTGTACAAGAGTTTAGAATACACACAGAAGAAAACCAGAGAAAAGAGATGGGATCCTGCAACAGGTGAATGAGGACAAAGTCACCACAGAGTCACCAGACAGTGAGAGCTTTGACAGCTTCCAGAGCACAACCAATCTGAAGAAGAGGTCTGAGACAGCACTGTGAAGCAAGAAGGGAGAAGAGCAAGGGAGGGCGAGGGAAGGCTTTACCTAAGCTGTTGAGGTTGCTCCGTGAGGAAGGTTGGCCTTCCAGGAAGGAGGCAGCAGATGGTGCCAGGCTTGGGGAGTCAGGGTTGGGTGGTGGGTGGCAGCGTTCAGTCCCTACAGTTTGCAGCAGGTCTAAGAGCACTTTCCGGTTCGCACCTTAGGCGACGAAGGGGGAGTTACAGATCAGAAAGAGAATCAGTGCATGGGCACACCACGGGGGAATGTGTTCTGCCAAATTCACAGCAGGCCTGACCCTCACAAAGCCTCTGGGATGACCTAGGGAAGGGCAAAACATGTCCCAGGTATCTCTCCCCAAATGCCAGGCAGCAGGAGTATCCACTGCTGTGCAGCTTCAAAGGCATGTGCCATACGCTTCTTGCCCCTGAAGAACTGCCCATGTCTGCCTGTGCCTGGGCAGTTTGGCAGTGCTACGTCATCCTGTTGTGAGCCTGCAGTGCCTGACATGGTGACCCAAAAGAGGGGGAGTGCGTGCCAGCTTTTCCTCTTGCATCTCTGTGCCACAGAAGAGAAATTCATCAAGGGCTATTAACAACAAGCCTGAGCTGCTAGCAAAGTAGGTGCCTACTACATCAGCAATTAGAAGCTGGGAAAGCATGTTGGAGAACCATCACCCATGCATGGCATGTTTTCACCTCTCTCCAAGACACTGTTTTGGTCACCAAGGAGAGACAGGATGCTGGGCTCAGCCTATAAGGCTGCTGACATACTCCCTCACCTTTGCTGCTCCTGGCTGCCAATAATCCTGGTGTCTCCCCAAAATCATTGGGGATCTCGACATCTCCTCCAAAGACAATGATTGCTTTGATCATATCCAGGTGGTCATGCTACGGGACAAGAGAAAGCTCAGTCGAGAGCCGCTATATGATTTGTCATTCCTTCCCTCCCCTCTTCATGAGCCAAAGCACCCACAAGGGAACACCACAAAAAACAGCCAGAATTTCAAAGGATCCTTCAAGAAAATCGTCTCTCCTTCCCCGCAGCCTCTGCAGAAAGCTCACCTTCATGGCCAGGTGCAGTGGTGTGTTGCCATCGCGTCCCCGGGCGTTGGTGTGGGCACCATGTGTCAGCAGGACCATGGCGCAGTCCAGGCGGCCCCTCTGAACTGCAATGTGCAGAGCCATGTCGGCCGTGCGGCTGCTCACGTTCACTTCCGAGCCGTACTCCAGCAGCAGCCTTGTCATCTGTGCCCCAGCGTGCAGGGGCCACACCAAGAAGAGATAAAGCAGTCGTGAAGACAACCAACTAGGCACTCAAACCATCCAGGTCTCATGGCAAACAAAGCAGGGGAAGAGGAGGAAGCCTTAGCCTGGATACAGTTGGCTGGCAGATGCCAGCTGAATTGTTCCAAGCACTGGGGTTTCTGTGTCTTTTACCACAGAACTAGTTGGTGCCTGCACAATCTGGCTGGAGCTTCTGGATCCTTTGGGACTGATAGACAACTATAACAAATGGCTGAGATCAATGGAGAAAAAACCAGTTCCTACTCAGGCCAGGATCCATGCAGACTGAAAGAAAAAATTCTGCCTTCTGAGCTTCTATTTATAAGCCAAGCAAATTCAAGTCTGCTCTGAAACTCCACAGGACATTTCTGAGAGGAATGGGATACTGCAGGAGGGAAAAGAGCCCTGCTACAGCAATGCCCTCTGCCTGCAACAAGCGTCATTCAAGTGCTCCAGCATGGCATATCACCATCCTGTCCAGCTCTGGCAGGAGATGGACTTTCACCCACGTGCCACCACTCTGTGCCTACCTCACACTTCCCCTGCAGTTTCTATGGCATTGATCTGTTTGCTCCCAAGAAACTGACAGGTAATGAGAAGAGAGCTCCCTCCAGGGGCAACTGCACTTCAGGGACAGTGCTGCAATTTCTTCAACAAAAGGGAAAATGGACAAGCTGGCAGCTTCACAGCCATGGATGAAATACTAGGCATGAGCCTACCAGTTTATTTCACTGTGAGGCTCCACTGCTCTATTCCCTGTGGCAAACAGCACCGACTGGCACAATGCAGAGAGAATCAAATGCTGGGCTGCTGGCTGGACTCTGAAATTCCCAGGGCTCTGCACATGCACTCGGAAAGGGACAAGGTAGCCACAGAAGGAATTAACTGGGTGCTGAGTAGCAGCACTGGCCCTCCCCATGGATTGGCTCTATATACCTCTGCCTTCTTTGCCCAGTGGAGTGGAGTGGCATCGTAGCGTGGGTCCTTGGAGCAAACCTGGCTGGCATCTGCCTCGAGAATGGCCTGGGCACACCTGGGAAAGACAGTGAGATGACAGAATGGCTGGCTGCTGGTCTTGACTCAAGACCTCCAGCTACATCACCATCTGCCTTCTGCCCAGAGATAAACCAGGAAACCCTACAGCAGCAGCATCTCTGCGAGTTCCTCAGCTGCACTTTTGTTTTGCTCTTCACAGAAAGTGTGGGCACAACAGGAAGCATACAAGCCAAATGGTGTTGGGAGCAGGAGAATCTCTCCAATTACAAGTTGTGGAGCAACACCAGGGTGCTTCTCTAATATAGGAATATGACATTTCTGGAAACCCTCCAAACCTGAGAAACTAAATACTTCTTTTCTCCTCTCTTTCCATGGGAAACATGGGGATGGAACTATAATAGTTAAATACTTGCTGAAATTAAGAACCTGTGTACTTCTCTCTGAGTGAAAAACCACTCCTGTTGTGAACAGACCAGTATCTGGTGCCTAGAAAATAGGGTAGGTAGACTTATGAAATTTGGTTATCTTCTGCCCTAACACCAAAAAAAACCTGTACAAGAGATGGAGCCCCAGTGCAACCTCAGTGACTAAGCCCATTCTGGGCTTGTGAATATGCATCTAATGTTGGGAAGTACTTTTCAAAATGCTTAAAAATCAGCTACCAGCAGCTAATGCTGCCTTGAAAGCCCTGTTTGTAGAGCTTGGACACTCTCTGAACATTAACTATTATAAAGCATATACAAAGGGAATTGAATTTCTCTAAAGAAAATAGGGAGCAAATATTGAAATTAATTAATATATAAGTACTGTGCCTCTTTTGATTTGGTTCCAGAGTGTGTTATTAAGAGTCAAGAGTATCTCTGGCCTACAAGAGAAAGGAAAACTAAGCTTTGAAATGAAAGCTTATTAGGATCAGAGCACTCAAAGACAGAGATACAGCAATTAATACTATCTAAGCATCAGCCAATCATCTTCTGACAGCTCATTCTGAGAAAAAGTATTTCACAAACATATCTTTTTATATACATGTCTTTCTCCTGATGTCTGATACTGAATGAGGTATTAATTCAAGGACAAAAATGTTTTATTCTGAAAGCATTTCTCTGTTTCCCATACCAGCACTTCCCTGTTCTTTTGCCAATGACTATACACAAGACCTGTCCTACTGAGCACAGCCCTGGACAATGGCAAGTACACAAGTCCCCAGAGTAGAGGAGACACTACATACCCCTTCTGGGAGAATTTCAGTGCTGTGTGGATGGGGTAGCCCAGTGTGCCCATGACACTGCAGCTGGCACGGCACTTCAGCAGGGACCGAACCATGTCCTCCTTGCCCAGCTGGCACGCAAGGTGCAGAGCTGTCAGCCCTTCATGGCTCAGATGGTCCAGGCCAGTAGTTGGGGTTCTGCCCAGGAGCTGGAAGGAGACGGACAAACACGGAAGAGCACCATTTCTTCTTGAGCTCTGAGAACAGACTCTGGAGCACTGGACCCCTCACAATGCTACAGCCTGTCCCCTCCATCCCTGCTCCCTGTAAATTGTAGATCTGTTGTGTGCTGACTGGTTTGTTGCAGAAAGTATCCCACTGCCACGCTGGGGAAACCCTGCAAGCTCTGGTGCACACATGAGAAGTGGCAATTTAGCTTCTTTTCTTTGGTTTAGCAAGGAACCAATACAGAAAACAAACAAACATGAGACAGATCAGACAACAAGCCAAGTTGATGCCACCAGAGAAACAAAGAAGAGGATACCTTTTTAATACAAAGTTCCTAACTGCCCACTCCACAGCATGGCAAGCCCTGATCCTCTTCCTACCTCATCATGTATTAGGAAACTCCAACATGGACTGGCAGGCAGAGGGAGAGATGTCAAAACAGATATTGGGCAAACACAGGGGTTGCAGCTGTGGGAAAGAGTCAGTCTCAGGCTCGCACCAAGTCTTGGGGAGCCGACAGACCTCAGGAACCATGTGCAAGGCCACCCACACCTCACAAACCCCGTCACTCTGCCCAACACTTCTCAGCAATGGAGAACACCTACGACTTCAGACTGTCTCTGCCTCGAGGCTCTGATCACTGTCCCCCAGGCAAGGCCATTCAGTTCAAACAGCAGGTCCTGCAGCTCAGGAGAGTCCAGGGCAGCTCTAAACTGTCTTTCAGCCTGTGGGCAACACACAATCCCCCATGGCAGCCTCAACACACAGTTCCCCCTACAGGAGCACCCTGGCCAAAACGAACACCCTGTTCGTTTCAACACCCTCCTTGCAGGAGAGAGGGAGCAGACAGCCATGGGCCTGAGGAAAAGTGGGATGAAGGCCTGATGCAAATAGGAAAGGATTACTTTCTGAGGAAACTTGCTTAACGTCCTTGTTTGTGTGCTGGGTGGAATCTGCACTCTGAATATGGGAAACAGCACCAGTAAAGAGGGGATACAAGCCATAACTCAACCGAGGGAACTGACTTTCTCTCCCCCTGTCCACAGCTGTTTTCCCATCTCTATCACAGCACAGAGAAGACCCATTCCAGTCCTACTTTCTCCCAAACTAGAAGTCGCTCCCACCTCAATGATCTGGGGGTTGTTCCCTCGCACAGCATAGTGGAAAACAGTCTCCCCATTCCTGTCGGTGATGTCCACCCGTGCATGGCACTCCAGCAGCTCCAGCAGGCACTCCATGTCCCCCTTGCGGCACGCCAGGTGCAGCGGGGTGCAGCCATCCTCGCTGTCCGTGCTGTTCACGCAGCTGCAAGGGACGACTCAGTGTGAGGCCCAGGAATGGCCACGGGAGGAGGAGGAGGAGGGCATGTGGCTGCTCCCAGAGCTGACACAGAGGTACCCTCCACATCTGTCCCATCTGGTGTGAACCATGAAGCTCAGTAAAGCCCAGCCTCTTGCTAGGGAAGAAGCAGAGGGAAGGGCCATCAAGCAGCCCCACCCTAGACTCTCTCCGTGACATGCTGCTCCTTTTTCTGCCCTCCATATGGGATCAGCTCCCTCTGCCCAAAGGAAGGCAGGAGACAGGTTACAGTCAGCAACCTGGTGACGGTGCTGCTATATGTCCTTCAGTCCCCTAACTCCTCACCAGTCTGCTTATGCTCAGTAAATCTGTGCTGGTTTTGGCTCGGGTAGAGTTAACTCTTCACAGTGGCTGGTGTGGGAGTGTGTTTTGGATTTGTCCTGAACACAGAGCTGACAATAAAGAGATGTTTTTGTTATTGCTAAGCAGGGTTTACACAGAGCCAAGGCCTTTTCTTCTTTTCACACTGACCCACTGGTGAGGAAACTGAAGGTGCAGGGGAGGCTGGGAGGAAATACAGCTGGGACAGGTGACCTAAATTGACCAAAGGGATTTTCCAGCCCATATGAAATCATGCTTAGTATATAAAGTGTGGGGAGAAGAAGAAAGTGGGGGACATTTGGAGTGATGTTGCTGGTCTTCCAAAGTCACCATGATGTGTGATGGGGCCCTGGGTGTGGCTGAAGATCTGTTTGCCCATGGGAAGCAGTGATTCAATTCCTTGCTTCACTTTGCTTGTGTACATGGCTTTTGGTTTCCCTTTCTTTATCTCAGCCCAGGTTTTCTACCTTTTGCCCTTTCGATTCTCTCCCCACTCCATCTGGTGGGAGAGTGAAGAGTGGCTGCATGGGGCTTGCCTGCTGGCTGGGGTTAAATCACAGTAGAACTTCCCCTGAAAGAAATGCAAGGCCTTGTGGCCAAAAACTGCTTCCAGACAGTCCTGCTGTACTTCCACTCTCATGGCTTAAAAATGAGCCAAAACCTCCTCTAAAAATCTGCTCCACAAGGGCTGCAATAACCTAACCAATGTGTCTAGCAGGACACTTCAATCCTTTACTTCAAATACCAGAGCTCCAGGCTCTGCAGCAGCAGGTTGAAACCCACCAAAGAGCTTCCACAGCAAAGAAGGGATACCCTAATACAGCCCAGCCTGCCCTCCCAAGCTCCTCCCGAGCCCTGACCCCCTGGAGACACCTGCTCCTTGCCTCAGGATGTGGTTGTGCCGGAAGCTCTCCCGGCGGCCAAACTCCACAGCAATGTGTGCAGGGGACCAGCTGGGGTAGCTGCGGATGCAGTCGCTGAGCTGCTGGAGCTCCTCCAGGGATAAGGGCTGGCATGAGCTCTCGTAGAAAGGGCGCAGCTGCCGGGCATATTGCTCAAAGTACACCAGGGCATCTGCTTCATTATCCAGCTGGAAGAGTCTGGAGAAAAGACAAGCACAGGATTTATCCTGTTCAAAGGAATAACCCAAATCCTGTGCATGTGAGGGAAACAGCTCTTTTCCAAACGGCAAAGCTGGGAACTTTCCTTTTCTTCTTCAGCTAGTGTCATCCTTGTTCCAAGAGAAGCAGGGAGAGTACTTCACTAGAAGAGAGCATCCCTCTTCCTGAACAATGTTAAGTTTTGCTCGTAAGTATCCTCTAGATGCTAAACCACCAAGAGGAACGAAGAGAAATGCATGGGACCCTATGGATGCCCTGAATATATCACAGCTGCCTGTTGTTGCAATGTTCCGACCCTGTCCTGTTTTCACGACCTGTTTTGCGGCAACTTCTCCACCAGCACACGCGTGGGCTTTCCACCCCTCCCAGTTCACCTGCTACTTCAACACAACACCCCACACCCGCGGCTTCGAAGCAGCCTCGACATCAGGAATTTGGGGTCCTCGGTTTCCCACGTCAGCAGGGATGGCTAAAGGTTTGTCACTCACCGGAACGCCACCTGCGGGCTCTGGGGATTCACCAGCAAGCAGTCCCAGGAGCGAGAGAGGCTGTTCTTGTAGAGGGCCACCCTGCCCTCCTCCTGCAGGCAGGCGTGACCGGCGTACTCGGCGGCCGGCACCTCCCTCACGCGGTACGGGTTGGAGAATATCTGCGTGACGCTGTTGAAGGTGTCCAGCAGCCGCCCAAAAAACTGCATCTTCCCAGAGCCTCGGGCGGCTTCCCCTGGGGGAAAGGCTGCCACTGGCTCCGCCCAGCCCCTGCCCTTCCACGCACTGTGTGACCCGAAGCGCCGCCGGGTGACACCCCAGGGCCGGGAACGGGATGAGGCTGGACCCGGGGATGGCGCCGGGCAAAGCACGACGGGCCCCCAGCGCCCCCCGCGCGCCGCCCCCCCGGCGCGCACCAACAGGTCTCATCCG
>JANPWX010000111.1:2736294-2771470 GCA_024734555.1 Trochalopteron elliotii
CGCCCGCCAATCGCTGCAACCCCTCCCGCGGCTGGGCCAATCAGCGGCGCCGCTTCCGGGGGGCGGGATGAACGCCGCGCCCACCGCCTCCCGGGGAAGGAGGGTGGAGGAGCGGGAGGCGCCATCTTTGTGGGGGGTGGGGCGACAGGGGTGGGGCGGCCGTTCTTAAAGCGGTAGCGGCCCATTTTGGTGAGGCGTTCTGCTCCCGGCAGGGCCGTTCATCGGTCGTGCGTTACCCCTAAAGTCGAGTTAAAACCAACGCTGTTGGAGCGCGGCCGCATTCACACCACTGTGTGCGGTGTGCGCTGGCAGAGTGCGAGGAGGGCTGGGCACTTTAAGGGCAGCGGGGCGCTTTAAGGACAGCAGCCGCCCCGCGCGGCAGAGGCGGCGGTGGGGCGTGGTGATTGTGGCGTCACTGCATGACTGTGTTTTTTATGAATGAAAAGAATCCGCGGGTGAGTAATCGCGGGGAGTGAGGCTGGAGGCGCCGCCCGACGCCCTCACCCGGCAGCGGCCCCGCGGGACGCGAGCAGCCGCCAGGTGAGCGCCGGCCGGAGCGGCCCCTCCGCTCCCGACTCGGCTTTCCCCCACCGCGGGGCGGCCGGGAGAAGGGGGCGGCCGGGAGAAGGGGGCGGCGGGGTCCGGCACCGGCTGGAGGCCTCTTTGCCGCCTCCGAAGGGGGGAGATCGGGACCCGGACTAGGGCTGGGGGGAACGGGACGGGAGGGGGGCCGGCCGGCTGGCCGCACTCGGGGTGGTCCGCTCTTTCTTTCCAATTTCTGGCCACCGCCCTGGAGGGATCTGCCACCGCTCCTCCGGCTCCGGCGGCGAATCCCCGGCCCGGATTGCATCAGCTTCCAGCGACTTCGGCTCCACCTTTCCCGCCGCCCCCCTCCAGCCCCTCATTCCTCTCAGGGCTCTCTCGGACCTGTCCCGGCTCCCCTCGTCCCTTCGAGGGCTCTCCTTACGCGACCGGGGTTCCCCGGGGTGGGGAGAGGCTGCTGGGCTGCAGTCCAGGGTCCCGGACCCCTCCTCACTCTTTGAACCCAGGGTTGGGGAGGGACAGGCCGTCGGCGAGGGGCAGGCACCGCTTCCGTGACTTTCACCCCTGGGCTGCTGAATCACGGGGCGGCCGCTTCTCACCCGCCTGCGCTGCGTGGCCGCGACCCTTCGTCCCCGGAGCCTGGGGACACCCGACCCTTGCACCTCGAGGTGCTCTCGCCGGGCGGTGGGGCGGCACCTCCACACGGGTCCCGGGTGGGTGCTTCGACACGGTATCACTCGGTGGGGCTGCTGCTTTTACTTTCCCTTCAGCCTCGGGCGGATTTCGCCTGTGTTTCCTCCACGCAAGGAAGGCTTGGCTTCCCAGCAGGTGGCGGGGGCATTTTGGGGCCCCTGGGCAGAGCAGCATCCCAGCCATCTCGTGATGGGATGAAAGAGGGCAGGAGATGCATCCTTGCCCCATTATTATTATTGCTTTTAGTCATCATTGCTATTAATATTATTACAATGTACTTTTTTAAAAGGAGTGGGATGAGTCATGTGGCCTGGGGTGGGGGGGTTGTGGGCAGAGGGCAGGAGACCAGGAGGACCAGTGTCCTCTGTTCTGAGGTGAGGAACATCGGGCTGACAGTAACCAGCTTTTCTCCTGGCTGCTCAGCAGGGCCGGAGTGAAGAAAGGATGGCTGCAGAGGGGCTCTCCAGCAAGGCTTTGAAGGTGAGCAGCAGTGGGAACAGGGGCTTGGGAGTCAGAGGCCTGGTTTTGAGGGTCTCAGGCAACTCCCCCTCTCTCTGGCAGGTGAAGCGGGAGCTGGGGGAGAACACTCCACTGCTGTCAGATGAGGAGCTGATGGGGCTGTCAGTGCGGGAACTCAACCACCACCTGCGGGGCCTCTCCAAGGAGGAGGTGGCGAGGCTGAAGCAGCGTCGTCGGACACTGAAGAACCGGGGTTATGCTGCCAGCTGCCGGGTGAAGCGCGTCTGCCAGAAAGAAGAACTGCAGAAGCAGAAGATGGAGCTGGAGTGGGAGGTGGACAAGCTGGCCCGGGAGAATGCTGCGATGCGCCTGGAGCTCGACACCCTCCGTGGCAAGTACGAGGCCCTGCAGGGCTTCGCCCGCACCGTGGCCACTCACGGGCCCCCCACCAAGGTGGCTACCGCCAGTGTCATCACCATTGTCAAGTCTGGCACCAACCAGGCTGCCTACTCCTAGTGCTGGCCTCCGTCCCCCGGCTGGAGACACTCCTCCCCGGGGTGCCTGCCTCATGAATTGCCTCCCAGCCCTTCCCCAGCCTCTTCCCTGTCAGCACCTGTGCCCAAAATCCTCTTTCTCCCATCCCTTGACCTCCAGGTCCCCCAGGTAGGGAGGGCTGCTGCTATGTGGGTGCTGGGGTGGAGGACAGGACCTCACTGGTGGTCCCCATAGTCCCCTCCCCTCTTGGGTGTGCAGACAGGAGAGAGCAAACCCACACAGGCAGCAGTGGGAAGCATCCCACAGCTCCAAGCTGGTAGGAAAATGCCAGGTGCCTCTCTTTTGTGAGAGGGTATGGGAGAGCTCTCCCATAAATGTGGGCCAGGCAGTCCCAGAAGCACGTGCCAGAGAGGGAAGAGGTTTTGCAGTGTAGGGGAAGAAGGCATGATAGAAAGGTTGGGCATTGGGCAGACAACCTGGATCACAGCTGCAGCAGGGCGGGGGGTGGCAGCATGTCTGAAATCTCTGGGGATGCAGATGGCAAGGGAAGGTTAGCAGGTCAGAGGGGGAGATAAAGTGGCTGCATGTTAATGCCTGGCAAGGGTTAATGGAATGGGAAAGCACTGTGGCTGTTTGTGGTGCTAGGGGACCCCAGAGGTGACAATGATTGGGCAGGGGGAAGCTGGGAGATGTGAGTGGGTCAGCCCAGGCTGTTGTCCGCAAAGGGAGAAGCAGTGGTGCTGTTTTATCTTTCTCTATCATGCACATCCTTCACACCTCTTCCTGCTGACGGGACACTCGGCCTGGCTGGGTGTCTGAAATGCAGCAGCACCAGCAGGAAGGAAGCAGAGGCAGCTGGAGCAGAGATAAATACTGTTTTGCTCAGCACAGGCCAGCTTATATGGCCCTACCAAGCCCTCCCCAGTGCCCCACTGCCTACAAAGCCTATGGAAAAGTGCTCCTGGCCCTCAGAGTCAGAGATGTGGAGGCAGAGAGAGGGGTGAAGGTGCAGCAGGTGGGAAGTAGGGGCAGAGAGCATCCCTGCTCCTGGGAGCTGCCTGGCAGGCAGGTAGGCTCCTCCCTTTGGTTTTCCTCCAGTTTGGACACCAGTGTGGGACAACTGGCTCTTGAGCAGGCTGAAAGGCTGGAGAAGAGCTGGGTTTGCTAAACACAGGCAGCACAGGGGAGGGAGCAGGAGGCAGGTCTATCTTGGGATCTGCTGCTGTAGATGATTCCCCTGCCCCTCCGTTCTGCCCCTGCCTAGGTATTGCCATGCCAGCCACCCTCGGCTGCAGCCTCCATTTTTCCCTGTAGAGAGGTGCCTGCCACTCCTGGATGGGGCACTGTGGTTGGCATCCCCCACCCCAACTCCTCTTGGATTTATTTATTGCACGAACATAAGTTATTTTCACGTCCTCTTTGCCATTCTGCCTCTTGGCACAGCCAGGATGTTGGTACAGAGCCGTACTTTATATTTTATATATGCAAATCACATTTTATCTTATATAGAGCAAAAAAAAAAACTTATTTATTTTCTGACTTACAGTATGTGTCCTACCTGACTCCTCTGTATTTTGTAGACTTTACAAATAAAGCAAGTTCTTTTTTTTTTTTCCACAGTGAGAGTGTGTTTGGTCATTCTTGAACTTCGGACAGAGTTGTGTCTGAGACCAGGTTTTCTGTCTCCTTCTGGCTTTGCTGCAGGACATGCTCAAGAATGTGCCCAAAAAATATGGGATGGGGGACAGCTCATGGCTTTTTAGGACAAAACCAGATTTATAGTCTCTGAGAGAAAGGGCTAAAAAACCATGCTCAATGCTGAATACCACCCTCCCAAAGCACTTACTTTCAGGAGCAGTGCAGCTGTGCTGAATCTTTCCTGGGAAAGATAATGCTTTTCACTACAAAAATTCCCTCCAGGCTGTCCTTGGACCAGGTGCAGGAGAGGCAGGTGCAGGGCATCTGTGCCCAAAAACTTGCCTGTTGAGTGACCTTATCACCTTACCTGGGAACAGCAAAGACAAAAGCAGTAAGCTTCTGCCCATGGATGGCAGGAGAAGGGGAAGAAGCACGGAAGGCACCTTATCAGGACCTGAAGCCAGACCTCCTCCCTGTGTGGAAAAACTACCCTTCCTCAGAGCTGAACTGCAAGTGGTGAGCATGTTCCAAATGCCCATATCAGCCAGGTCCCTAGCAGGCTGCAGCACTCAGGATGGTTTGGGGGGTTTGACATTCCTATTCCCTCTGCCACTGCAAATGGCCCCAGGCCCAAACACTACTCATGGAAGAAAATCCGAAAGCCATTGTTTGCTGGGGCCCCCTCCTTCCTGTTCGTGTTTCACAGTGAGCACCTAAGGAAGGATTCATCTCTACTCCAGGTTTTTGACACATGGGTTTCACTCCTGCCTTGGGCCAGCAGTGGTGTCTCAGCCCAGGGTGCTGCAGTGATGCTTCTCCATCAGTTCCTTCCTATATAGACACATGGAGCTTTCCAAGAAGAGGATGAGAGATCCTGACCCACCAAGCCTCAGTCCCTGCAAGGAGGAAAAACTCAAGAGAAGTCACCCAGACAGCACCACACAGAGGCAGTTTAAGTACAATCTATATTATCTCTATATTTTTTGTCATCATATTTGCTCATTTCTGCAGAGTATAACGTCACAAAGACCAAAATAGAGAGCGGCTTGTCGCTGAGCTCACATCAGTTAAACACAATAGGTACAAAACTAGGTGACTCTGTCTTATTTATCATACTTTTTTTTTTCAGTCATTTATATACAAAGAACTACTCTACATGGAAAAATAATAAACAAATCCCATGGGTATGTTACAGGGTAAACAAAAAAGGAAGGAAGGAGAGCAGAAGCAGGAGAGGGAGAGCAGCTCCAAGGGTCTGGCACTCCTGGAACTGGCACATTTCTTGGATCCTGCGCTACCATGAGCAGACCTACAAGACCATGGATGCCTTGGCCTTCTTGGTCTCAAGCTTGGGATCTCATATTTCTTCCTCCAACACAAAGAGGCTTCAGAGCCAGTGCTTGCTCTGGCACTTACCAGTCATGGGGGAGAGCAGGAAGCTTAGCAAAGGATGATTTTGTGTGGTGTTAAAAAACACACATACATATAAAATTATGAAGTAGGGCAGCTGGCTTGTTGGGTACTAGTTAACCAAGCTCCTCTGAGGGTAGCTGGTGCAAAAGAGTTATACTTGAAACCATTACACACAGGATACTTTGAGAATATCCAGATCCTCTGCACAGTGTGCATGTGTGTGTGTGTGTATATATATATGTATATATATATTTTCAGGAGACATTTCAAAGTAAGTTCTAAGAAATGCTTCTCTAAGCCTGGACCACCTCCATGCTCAATGGGGCAATCACACATATTTCAGCCACCCAAATGAAACAAAGATTGAGGGCAGTCACCAAGTGATACTGGGACATCATCAAGGCCTGCAAATGCAAAAGGGAAGATGGGATCATGCCTCATGCCCCACTTTCCTAAGAGAGAGAGTAACATCAGTATCTCACATTAAAGGACTATTAATCAAAGCCATAGAAAACAGAAGCAAAATCTGTTTAACCTTCAGCCCTGCTTTCCAGGTGGCTTATGAGGAAATTTTACACCAAGCTCACACAAAGCCTGGCAATGTGTTTGCATGTCTAATTAAGCAGTCACAAACTTAGGAAAATTAGTAACCAACAGCATGGCACTGCAGGATGTGTGTGAATGGGGAAATCCAGCAGCGGAAAAGCTGCTGGATCCACTGACTCTGCCTCCAGCTCCCTCAACAGTACTGTTGCTCTCACCTGCTTCACCATCCCCCAAAAACATCAGTACAGGAGGAGGCACTATCCTGAAGCTTTTTTTCCTGTTTCATCCTCAGAGCAGGGAGCAAACCTGCCTCTCTTCAATTCCTTTTGCCCAGCTTGGGCAGAGGTGCTGAATAAATGAGGTGCTCTTCATTCACTGTTGCTTCTGAGACACTCTATGAACAAGCAGATGGATTAGGAAACAAATGGAAAGGTAAATTCCAGTCAGCAAACCAGACTCCACTTCTCCTAGCAGAACAGCAAGGAGCAATCTGGAATCACACAGGTCTGCTGTTGGCAGGGGAGGCATCAAGCAGGAGAAGAACAGAGAAACTATAGCTGAATGCAGCAGCCTTCTCCAAAGTCTCTCAATTTTGCTTCCTGCTGGCAGGTAGGAGCATCTGAGCTGTAGCACTTAAGTGTGCTGCCCACTTTTCCCCTAGATAATTTTAAGCAAGCAAGAGGCATTTTCTGGTCCCTGGATACATCTACACAGGGATCATTTTTGTTTTGGTTCCACTAAGTACCCATGGGTTCATCCAAAACCCAACAGAAGCAAGGGGAAGCATCTCCCACTTCCATGGATGCTGGTTCCACCCTTGATAGCACTGCAGGTGCAGCAGAGCCTGTGAAATGTGCAGCAGCAGCAACAGCAACAATTGCTGCCTCAGAAAATAAAAGGGACAAATTCGACCAGCCAGGTCATGTCAGGTTTCAAGTCTGCTCCAGCCTGCCCCAGAACAGCTACAGAGATAAAAAACAAAGGAGTGTGCAACATTCCTTCCTGAATATTCCAGCCTAAGGGTGAAACTTGTGTAGCTCAGGGAAAGTCAGTGATGATGAGCATGGGAAAAGCTACCTGTGAGAGACCAGGACCTGCTCTGGCAGCTACCTCTAACAGAGGCAGATGTGATGCTGGGGGACAGAAAACAAGAAGAAAAACTGGTTTTGTGTTTACGTATCTTCCCTTCCCAAAAGAAGGGTGAAGGGGCCAGAGTTCTACAAACTTCCACCATCTATCATAGTCAGTCCTCAGTCTTGTTAGCAGGAGACAGATGCTCCAGGGAGGCTTCCTGCCACAGGAAAGCCAGGGACATGGGAAGCTTGGACACCTGGTGATTAGAAAACTCCACCCTTGTGAAAAAGTAATTCCATCCCAACTGAGCTTCAACAAGCTTTTATAGCAATTGGGGAAGCAGGGAGCCAAGGAACACAGAGAAAGCCATGTCCTTTCCCCCTTCGCTCCCTCAAGGGACTCATAATTAGGTGCTCAGGAGGGTGGGGACAGATGTTCCTTACTTAGCACTCAAGGCAATGGCTATACAGAAAGACCAGTCTCTGGTCTGGTCCTCAAGAATGCTTATGGCTGCACCCCCATCCCATTTGCCAAGGATCACAGAGATGTTAGTACCAGGGAGTTGGGGAGATAACTGGGCCTACACCAACCATTCAGGAAAAGAAATAAAAAGCAGTCAGGCTGTCCTATTAGAAAAAAACCAAAAACATTTTTGGCTACAACTCTATGCTCTGGCCAGTCACACTCCACACCAAGCTGGGCAGGCGTGGGAAGCCAGAGCCCCAAATCCTGGAACTTTGCTTGAATCAATTCAATTCAATTGCTGCTGTAAGGAATGGGCTCGAGCATGGAGTCCCGGCCATTCTGCCACCTCCACATTGCTCATCGTGTCTGTACCCACGAAAGCTAATGGGAAGTGCCCACTTCTGCAGTCTTTACTCTCTAGGAAGTGATATGACTTGTGTGTTTCAGCATTAATAAATTATTAAAAAAAAAAAAAAAGGAAAACGACAGCCTGTGCTGGCAGTTTCCCCTCCTAGAATTCATCATCAGAGCTCAGCAAGAGGGTCTTCTCATTGTCACGG
This sequence comes from Trochalopteron elliotii, assembly GCA_024734555.1. Taxonomy (NCBI): domain Eukaryota; kingdom Metazoa; phylum Chordata; class Aves; order Passeriformes; family Leiothrichidae; genus Trochalopteron; species Trochalopteron elliotii. Next base: position 2,744,181 of record JANPWX010000111.1, read on the forward strand.
GCACCGGAGCAGCTGTGGGAGCGCGAGATCACGTGGCTGCCATTGCGCCAGGCAGGACCGTGCTCCAGTGTTGACTGTTGGGTGTACTGCTGGTAGGCTGGAGAGAAGTTGTGGATCGCATCTTGGACAATGTCATGGGGATTCATGGTCTCCTTGAGGCTGCTGGAGATGCTCTTCATGGGAGCACAGCGACCTGTTTGGGTAAGAAAGGAAGAAACAAGTAAAGAACACTGCTGCCTTCCCCACACCCCTTAATACAAATGTAAGAAGAACGGGAAACATGCAGTCCTAGATCTTGCAGAAGGTGCACTACAGACTTCCTTAAGCAGCTGCTGAGGAAATGCCACATAAATAGTGTTGAGTTTTACCAGTGGTGCTCCTAAACCCAGACACTGTGAGCCAAGTGAGTCCACCACAGCACCAAATGGGGGACACACCATGAGAATGGGATACATCCACAGTGGCAACCTCCACTACACACTACTGGTGCTGGCCTGGATGTGCAACAAATACAGTCAAGTAGGGAGGTGCGCCTTTTCTTTAAGAAGACATAAACTAAGTAAATTCTAAAAATATAGGAGAAATGGCATTTGCTATTCCACTCACAGGAAATTAAGACTGCTAGGTGGTATCAAAGTGCCCATGGGAACAACATCATATGAGTAAAAAGCAGCGCAAAGTTAAGGAAAGGATGGAAACAGACAGTACTAGAGGCAGAACTGCCCCATGTGTCATGATGATACCACGAAGAAAGCAGCAGTTGGAAAATGTACCACCCAAGTGCTAATCACAGAGGGAAGCTGTGTCTCCTTCTAGGAGCTGCCATGTCTCATGGCTTCTAGGTTCCATTTCCAGTGTGGGCTTCTGGCTCTGCTCAGTTCTGGAGAAGAGCTCCCCAGAGAACCAAAGTATGCTGATCATCTGTGGCAATTATAAAAGTGAAGGGAGGCTGGGGTGAGAGCAGCTCCTTTGAGAGCCTACACAACTCTTTGGAGAGAGATTCCCACAGCTCTAACACAAATGCTTTAAAGCTACGCGTTAATGCCCACACGGCTGTTTTACTACTTATAATCCAGACAGCCCTAAAGCAGCTGTGTGAGGCAGTGGAGTTACAGACTTGCAAGGAAAAGGGAACAAGGGACAGGGCATGTTGTAGACATGCTGGGAATCGGGAGAGAACAGCATCCCACCTAAAAACCAACTGAGACAAACACACAAAAAATGCTGTACCTACCGTATGGCCCATATGATGGAACAGCTGCATCAGGGACCAGTGGCCAAAGCAAGAGAGAGATAAAAGGAAGAGGAGAGAAAGACAGAGACAGAGAAAGAGGAAATAACAAGAACTGAACAAGGCCCACTGCCGAAACATTCCCACTGTACTGACCTGTAGTTTACCCTTTCATCACCCACAGATTTCATCTCCCCCCACTGCAACCACTGTTCTTCCAGAACCTCTGGGGCTGGCTGGGATGGAGGTGTCACCTACATCAACACTGCCTGAGGACTGCTGTCTTCCAGCACCTCGGCACGGATCTCCCCCAACAGAAAGGAATTCCTTTATTTGGAAAACACTGCATAGATTAGGCACAAAACCACCTTTTCCCAGAAATAACATCCATCTTCCTCTTCCCCAAAATAAGAATCTTCCTTATAGCAGCCCAGCTCTCACAAAGTCATTACAGGAAGATCCTCCTCCTCCATGACAAACATATTGCCAAAGCACAGCCTCATCTTCCCAAGCCAGATTCAAAACAGAGCCTGCTTTAGGCCCTGGCCCTCCCGGCCTTCAGTCTGTTGCACAATCTGGAGCAGCAGAGTTCCCCTTTGGGGAGACAGGAAGAAGGACAAACCCACTCTACCGGAACAATGCAACACCTTACAGCCCTCAGGTCTGCAACAAGTTGTTGTGGGTGGCATACTAGGGAACTGAAAAGGGAACAGCGCAATTCAGGCAAGGTTTCTGTCCCAGAGAGCTGTTGCACAATAAATCTGTTCAGACACCACGCAGGAGGGGATGTGGCATTTACCAAACTACTGGGCTGGGAGTCATATCAATGCGCTGGCTGCCTGAGGGACCAGTCTCCACCCAGTCTCACTACCAAAGAGACATGCCACATGCACTGGCATACTTCCTACCTTGGGCATCAATTCTCTTGTCCACATACACCTTGTATGTGAAGGCATGGCGCAGGGCAATGGCTGCAAAGAACATCTCCACACAAATGATGAAGTCCTGATAGCCAGCAGCTACTGTGCCTTCACCCACAGACACATTAGCAGAGTGGATTTTGGGGATGGCACCACACTTTTCCAAGATGGCCAACAGCATCCCTAAACAAAGTAATAAGTTCATGTAAATGTGCAGAAAACATGGTCTCACAGTAACTACAAAGAATGGAAATAGCTGTTTGTGCTGTATGCCTCAGACACAACCCCACTCACCACAGAAGCTACAAACAGCATGCAATACAAACACCCCCCCTATGGTCACTTGTACAAGAGAGAAAGGAAGAATAAAATGTGACAAATACATTTAGGCAAAGAATGTTCAAACACTGATCCTCTTCTATTGTCAATTGATACATAAACTGTGGAACTAACTGCTGCAGGACTTAATCAAGTCCAAAAGAGTAAGAGGAATCAGATATTTCTGTAAGCAATCCTGTGATGTCAGTGTTGTCCCAAAATAGGTTCTTTCACACAGTGTTGAAGCGGCCAATCCACCCAGAGTCAAGGTATTTGGCTTATTTACAGATCTGCACAGAAAGGAGTGCTGGCTGGCAAATCCACAAAGCCAGCATGATGACTACCAAAGCTTTTTGCTATTTATACATTTTAGCAAACAAAGCCACTAATGTTCCTTGGCTAAAAATTACCTAATTCTCTTTTTAATTAGTATTCTATCTTCTATTGGCTAATGATCCTCTCACTGCTCATGCTAATTAGTCTGCATGATCAGTCTTTCTCTCCTTTTGAGTCAGTGGTTTCTTGGGTCAGTGGCCATGATCTTCCCTGCCAGAATTATCTTTTACTCTGTTGGAGCTGATTCAGAACAGTTGCTGACCTGTCTTTATTAGTTTCTTCTTTACCTTGGGGGTTTTGCCAAACGTCTTTCTGGCCTGTAAATTCTGCATTCTTTGCATCCACTATCTGTGGGACATCCTTCTTCCCAAGCTTTGTGAACCCTAAACCTTAACAAGGCAATTCTACTGTCAAGTAACTTGTCTTTCTAACACCTGGATGTCACTTGGAGCTTGTTTGTTAGCTGCTGTTTCACAGATTAAACCTCTTTTCTTGTTGATTAGATTTGAAAGCATACAAAGATCAAACACCAAAGAATATCCTTTCTTAAGAAAATATTGACATATTCCCCATTTTGCAACACCAGCACTTGCATTAGCTAGAACAAAAACTGAAGTAACAGAACTTTTCATTAAGCATATTAGTGTTTTTGACACATCACTGTAAGAAAGAGGTTTCTTCCTGTCCACAGCCTAGTGGCTGAAGAATTTCAGAGAAAACAAAGTGTGTGACCAGATGCCTCAAGCTGATAAACTAGACAACTTATTAGTTTGTCTGTAAACAGGGAGGATGGGCTATACTCCAACAGCCTAAATTCCACCTAAATTCCTACTCAATTAGTCTTTGAAGTGCAACTCAGTAAACCTAAGTAGGGCATTGAACAGGGAAATGCTTAGAGCCAATTAGTCAGAAGCACTAAGCTTAGGTGGAATTTCTACTTTCTGACTGTGCCTCTGCTTCATGTGTATGAACTCTGAATGTCCTTCTCCCAGTGGTGGTTCTGTGGCAGCACACACTGCATCCAGCCAGCTTGTTGCTTCACATACATCACAGACATACTACCATTAAGATTTTATTTATAGAGCACTATAAAAAGCACTAAAATTTTTTGGATGTGCCGCTTTAATCAATAAAATGGCAGCATGCAGATAAAATATTGGCAGCTTATCCTTTATGATTGTTTCAGGAATGCAGAGGACTCTTCACCCTATCAGCTGATTTTTCCAGGTACCTATTCTTGCGCGCACACACACACACAGGGATAATAAGGATTCAGGAGCCTATAAACAAAAATTAAACTGAGCAAAACAAGTTTCCCAGAGAAAAGCAATGAATGACTATAAGTCAAATGGAATACAGAAAGACATTCTGTCTCTTAATAAACATCTGCTCTATCAACTCTTGTGTCTGAGCCCCTGCAGAGAGCTCTTTGTGCCTACCAAGGGAAGAGAAAAGCAGCTCACCTTGCCAGAAGGACAGGAAGATGACAGACTTCACCATGAAGAACTTGAGGACTGGGCTATAGGGACTGAGCAGCTCACGTGTGGCAAAGTAGAAAAGGAAGAGGGCATACAGTGCCAGGCTGACAGAGATGTTGTAGATGATCGTCACATAGAGGTAGCCACTGGTTACACTGAAAAGAGAAAATAGATATAAGAATGCCTGAAACTTCAGCATAATGTTTTCCCCTTGCCACTGTCACTGGAGAGTTTCAAGAGTCCATTTTCTTCCTGCCTCCCTGTCCCATTCCCACCCCCAAAACAAGGTAGAAGAAACATTAAACTAAAAAGAGGGGTACCTCTTCCTTCTTTTCTCATGCACATCAGCCCATGTAGTCCCATTTTTTCTCATTGCTCAGCACACACAAGGACAATAAGCAAAGCGAGGCAGAGAAGGGGCAGCCAAATCTTGCATGCTGAATAAATAAACTTACTCAAAGTCACCATCCTGGTACTTGCCAAAGGCCTGAAGGATGACAGTGCTGATCGCCATGAGGGGCTTCACCACACAGAACTGCAGGGTAGCCTACAGGAATGAGAGGGGAGGAATGAGAAGGAATGGTGCAAAAGCACAAGCTGCCAAACCAGCGTCACAACAGAGTATCCACGAGGACCACTCAGCATGGCGACACAATCCAGTCCCAGCAGGAGGGACCCTGCCACTTGCTAATTGATTGTGCTTGAGGACTGCAGCACCCAAAAGGAGATGAAGGAGTTTCAGAAGATGTACATGTGCTACCTACTTGTCCAGAATGGGAAGAGAAACCTCTCTGTAGGGTTTTTCCTAGAAGCTGCTCAGCCCCACTCTTTCAGAGATGCTTTTCACAGGCTGCACTGCAGCATATTTATGCACTGTAACAGTATAAAAAACAAAAAACCCCACACTGTGCTGTGGCACAGACACAGCAAGTTTAACAGAGACAGGGGGGAAGGAAAGCAAATTCCGGTCCATAGTTATCACAAAGTTAGCTAAGAAGGTCCCCTGGATCAGAGGGGTACCCTGCTGTCTGAGGAGGAACTTTTGACAACTGCCACAATATTAAGGCATTTTGTAAACACAGCAATGTGTGTTGCCACACACAAGTTAAGTTCTGTTGTCATCCACATGACCTTTATTGAATCTCCCCAATGATTCCATGGCTCTTGGGATCAGCTCTATCCATTCTGCCTGTATAAACTACTGCTCCTATTGGGACTGAGTGTTCTCTCAAAGCCACCACATTCTTCAACTTTCTGCAGATGTTGAACTTCAAAGTCCTAAAAAAGGGAAGACTTATGGCCCTAAAAATGTCTCCCTGAAGAGATGTAACCTGTGTCTCCCTGAAGAAGGCTGGAAGAGCCTGAGTAGGTGCTGACCTGTGTGCATGTGGGGAGGGCTATGTAAGGGAAGAAGGTAAAACCAAACAGTAATAATTGCTTTGGATATGATACAATTTGTCAGTGGTCATAAGACTTCAAGGAGATTAAAAACCCCAGCACATGCCAGTTAGTGAGTCACTTTAAATATGTGAACTGGAAAAGGTCAGGCTAATTGGTAAACAACGCCATCCTCTGAGCTTCCCCTCCTTCCGATCTGGGGACATTTTAACCATTTCCTTGCAATTCAAACCACCATGTACTATTTTTAGCTGCTTCCCTAGAAGATGCCATAGCATATGGGAAGCACATGGATGGTGTGTGACCCATGTATGAGGGTCACCAGACATAGGCTCAGCAAAGAATCTTGATCAAGACATCTTTAAGGAAACAAGCTGTTCAGATTTCACACCACAGACACCAGCACACCACCACACTGTTGGAGGTCCACAGGGAACACAGGCAGACTGACTGACCCACAACGGGCACCTGCCTGAGAAAAGTACGGGGGAAGTCGGTGTGAAGGTGGTAAGAAAAAATGTTTATAACACACAGATTCCTACAGGATGAAAGGGACTGGAAAGAGCAGAAAATGGGCGGATGGTGATGGGAGGCAAGAGAAGTGCCAGAGATGCTGAGAATAGGGCTAAATAGGACAATGTGCTCCTTTCAGCACATTCCTCTTCCTGATCACCATGATGGTGGATACTGCACAGATCAGTGCTGACATTTGTTCTGTTACCCTTTCACACCAGCCTTCCCAGGGGTTTGCCTTGAAAGGTCTTCCCCAAAAATCCCGGAATTCTAAAAGTACCAGAAAGTGAACCTCGGCACCAACAATTTCTCACCAAGGCAATTTTTAAGTTCAAGCCAAGATGGATGGAATTATTTAAGCATCTCTTCGCAATACACCTCCCTCACAGCCTCCACAGCAGACTTAGTAGTTAGCAAAGAACAGGCATGAGTAGAAAAATTGCTGCCAGATACCAGCAAAAGAAAAGCAAAGTATGTACCAAAGACAGAGTTACCAAATGACCTGGGATCTGTGGAGGCCAGCAGAAAAAACACACCTTCCCCATTCCCCAAAATGTGCTTCTAGTCTTCACTGTTGTGAACAAATTTCCAAACACAGACACGTTCAACCCAGGTGGTGATAACTGCAATAGGCTGTGGGACACGAGAAGCAAGAAGTCTAAGGGAAATTATTTCTCCAGCATTCATTCGTTTTCATGGGTGTTACATCTGTTTACAATATATTGAAAAGGTAAAAGTTAACATTAGGAGTAATAAGAATAGGTAATACAGTGACTCAACCAAAGGGTGTCCAGATGAAACCCATGAGAAACAGCTGAAGCAACATACTGGGTTCAGACTAGAAAAGAAAAGTATCAGGCAAGAAAACAAAAAAGCTATAAGGGCAAAATATGGGGCAGGGACAAGTAGTACAGATACACAAAACAAGGGATCCTTTGAAAATGGCCACTTGTGCAGCACAGCTTAACGCTGGATCTTACCATGAGGCTGCACTGTACTTCTGATGTTCCTGCATATTGCTAAAACACAGAAGATGGGCCATGATGCTCAGGAGAAGCAGGGCAGATATCTAGACCTGCTGACTGAAATTACAACGACCTGAGCCCTTTCAAAGAACCAGACCTGCTTCATACTGCCACCTCAGAAACCTCCTGTGATCATTTCAGCAAGTGAGCAAAGCCTTGAAACTGACTTGCTGTTTCATGACAGCCAGAGGTGACTGACCTGCAATGAGCAGACAAGTACTGTGTAGAGGTTTAGGTCTCCCCCATTCACCCAGCCTCGACATACCCAGTTCAGCACAGACAGACACACACATGGTAAGCAATACTCGGTTCCTCCTACAAACAAATGTGTCATGCTTAACCTCCACCCACTCCTCAGCTCCAAACCACAACAGCAGCACTGGGAATTCAGGAGGCTGTTACACAACTGTGGGGTGTCTGCGACACAACACAGACATCAATTTCTTAGAGCTGGGATCTCTGTAATCCAGAAAGGAGAAGAGTTTCTTCCTAGGATTAACATCAGTTCCAGGAGATAACTTGTATCTTAAACTAAGGCCTTTCTGATGTGGGGTTGAGTAGAAAATGTTAGAATCATTCTTAACAAACAAACCAACCCTGAAACATCTCCTCTTCTCAGCAGTCTGCAGGCCTCTCAAAATGCTATTAGAGCCAACAGATCTCAGAAATTCAGCAGAAAAAGGCACCATTGCCACCTCCACACACTTAATTTCTGCAGAATGTCCCAGTCCCTCCAGCCCATACCTGTTTGCAGAATCTCAGGAATCCAATTGAGTATGTCTTTCCCCACAAGCAGCAAGTCCCATACACACAGCTGGACCTGAAAGAGCCAACATAAGACGACAGAGTTCACAAGCAAGATTTGGGTAAGAGTGCAAGATTCCCACCCTCTTTACCTACCTCTCTGTAGCAAAGTTGCAGGACTGGTGCTTTCTCCAACAATCACTGCAGTTACAGCCATACCCTCTTTCAGAGACATGTTTAAAACAACATCCTGACTATACACTGCATTTTTTTTTCCTGTCACTGAGTAGCATGGGGAGGAACATAGATCCCAGAGAAGATACACACAATCAACTGAAGACAGAAAGGATTTAAAGGAGGAGAGGGTCTCCTGCTTTAAAGAGTAAGAAAAGAAACAAAGAAATAGGCAGGTGTCCAGAAAAACTGTTAATCAGTCCAGCTTGCCTAAGAGGATGTGATCAGATCTGTATCAGAGCAAGGTACTGGTAAATCATCATCATCCACACTGCCCAGTTCCAGCAGACACTTGCCACCTGACACAGTTTTTCAGGACAGGGATAGAGAAATAGTAGATGGGCACAGAAGGAGGACAGTGTCATGCTGTAAGCACAATAAATACTCACTCAATTGGTTTCCCTCTGATCTCAGACATGATGGAGCTCTCCCCTCCCAAGTACTCATAGCACAGGCTGAGAAAGTTGTATATTACAAAGGCTGCAAAGACATAAATCACAGTAAAATGACAACCAACTTCAAAACAGGTGCAAGGACGAAGAGTACAGGCAACTGACCAAACATTAGCAGGGACTGCTTATGCAGCACCTTTCCCTTCAAAGCACTCCAGATTTTAACTGCATTTATCATCCTACCTCAGCATTCACAAGACTATCTGAATGGGAGTTTGGCCAAGGTCCCAGGCCAGTTCCATGACTCATGCCAAAAGGGTCACAGAACCATTTAAAACTGTGGCCAGTCTCTGTTTTATTTGGCATCTGTAAGGTGCCATTCTTTATAGGGCTCCTGTGCATTATTCCAGGACATTGCACTGGTACTAAATAATCTGGAAAAGATATCTCTGATGCATCAGCCATATGTTTTTTCCCATATTTCATCTTTTAACTGATGAACACAGTTTGTCTCTGCCAGGTAACCAGACTATAGACATAAGAGCTGGAGAAACAGAGAGTTTGTATCAGTAAAACTCTGTTTTCATGTCTTGTGGGGACTTTTGCAAAACAGGCTCTGTGCTTCATTTTCTCAAAGCGATGAAATTTCTTGTGTGCTGAATAGACTTCTCTTTGGGCCACCTCTTTTCCACCTTCCCCAGCAATCTGGTGCAGATGACAAACAGCCTGACCACTAATGCTCTGCCCCACTTCAGTTCCCCGTAACTACAGATGTATCTCCTTTTCATGGGATCCAAACTTGCTTAAATGTGCATGAAGTGAGCCTGTCTGCCACTCTCTTGACTTGTTATAATTGCTGTCAGACCCTGAAAGTTGTGAGATTTTTTTAGGGCAAGGACTGTGCTTCTGCATTTGTAACAGACAGCCTTGGGGCAAGGCAAAATGACAGACCAGATGATCCTTGCAAGATTATATTCCGTGGTCACCTGCATCTAGACATTCCCTAGAATGACAACACCCGAATCCTGCTTTTTGCCCCAAATAACTGGGATAGAAACAGCAGTCTCAAGGAACTTTAAAATAAGAACAGAAACCAAATAATGTACAACACTGAGAAGCTAATCTCCCCAAGCGGCCAGTTATTAGACCTGAGGTCAATTTTTCCACACAAATGATCTTCCAAAGTCAGACAAATTCTTCTATAAGCATCCAAACTATGTCCTGGCAAAGAAATACTCCACACACCCCAAAACACTTATAGTCTCAAAACACTGTACTTATGGCTTGTAGATGTGTCTAGATGACAAGAATGCTATGGCACATAAAAGCCAGTGGTATACATGCTTCTATATATGTAATTGGGATATTGTTATTCCATCTGTAATCCTTACTATTGAACTAAGTTCACACAGTAATGATTTTGCCAAAGCTTTAATTAGGACAGAAAACACCAACCACAGAAAACTTATTTAAATGGCTGTGGTAACCCCTTTGGCTTTCAGTTTTCCTGCAACTTAGCTGACAGCTCCCAGCACCCAGAGGAAGAAAAGCTGAGCTTTTCCTATTGTCCTCCAGTGACCCCCGCCTTCTGATGTGGTCATTACAACACTAGCTGCCCATTCCCCAAGCACTAGGGAAGAGATGATGTCAGAGGAAGAAAAACAAAACAAAACCAGAAGTATCTGCCCATTCATCCCCAAAAGAAGTACTAACTAGCAAAGCTCACCACACCAGCAAAGAACTCTTCTCCCATTCTCGATCCACATCCATCAGATGGTATTCATTATATCAACATAACAAAAGAAAACCCAAACAAACCCTACTTTGTGTCAGTGATTCTGACACCCTGGTTTGTACAGAAGCAGCCACATGAAAGAGTAACACCAGAACAGACTTCTCCTAACACACACTACAAAATACAGTCCATAAATGGCTTAAGAGAGCTTTCAAAATTTATTAGTAGGGTCTTCCACCATTCCTTAACAGCCCACTTTGCAATGTAAAACCTTTCCAAAAAATAAAGGTGGATGGCAAGAGAGGGAAGAGGACAAAAAGGCTGTTTTGAAGCAATCCCCAGAAGAAGGGAGGGAGAAAACCTCCTTTCAAAAGGTGTTTTTGCCTCCACTTGTAGTTTTCTCACAGGCCAACATGCCAATGTGAACTCTGGAACAAGGGCAGCCTCCTGAGCAGATGCACAAATGTTTGCAAACTCCTAGAGCAAGAGAGGCAGAGGGATAGCAGCTGTTGCTAGGAGAGCAGTAGGCTTCCTGCTAGACCTATACATATGCACAGGGTGGGGAAAGAAAAAAACCCAGGCCCAAACAAAGAAGCTTTCTTGCATCACGTGTGTGCATTTGCCATCTGCTGCTGCATCCAGAGTATTGTTGCGGATGTGAAGGAAGGTCTGCTAGCCCCTTCAGCTGGTTAACTTGTTCTCATGGCCAGGGGCAACTCTCCACAATGCAGATCTCACCAAAACAACTGCACCAATGCATTAGGATTTAATGAGGGTATAGTGATAAATTGTCCTCAAAAAGACACTACTAGAGTGCAGTATCTCCTGCTGAGTTGGGTAGAGGCTTCTTTCAGGATGAGACTAGGAAGGAAGCTACAATAGCATTTACAGGAAAGTAACCACTTCCCTCACATAGAGTGCTAGTGGTATTACATCACTGCAGCAGATAACCAAAACCAAGCAGGTGCTCATCCTGAACATGGCACCCTTGCTTCTCCAGGACACCAAAGCACTTTACACTTGACCAGCCCCAGCCTGTGGCCACTGTGCCATCCTGTGCAAGTGCACAAGTGGCCACAGCATGGGACCAGAGGAATACATTGCAAACAAGCTGCACCAAGAACACAGGACACAGCAAGTGTCTGGCTGCTAAGCGCTGTTAAAAGAGACAGGAGCTAAGCAATACCTCATTTTTTAACACCCAGATACCATCAGATTTTTTGGCTTTACCAAAAGCTTTTACCTTCCTGAAGCAAAGGATCCCAGAAAACCATAAACGTAGTCTCTACAGAACCTTGGAGGAAAGGCTCACGCTCAGAGGCCAGTGAGGGCAAGGGTCAAGCTGGACAGGGCTTTGAGCAACCTGATCTAATGAAAGATGTCCCAACCCATGGCAGGGGTGCTACACTAGATGATCTTTAAAGGTCCATCCTGTGACAAACCATCCTATCATTCTATGATTTTCAGTCACTAAGCAAGCCATGGTTATCCAGTTAGGCACACCATTCAGTAGGTGACAGCGGTGCTTCCCTCATGTTCTCAACCAGAAATAAATCCTTCTTCTTCAGAGACTACAGAGACTTCCCCCCTGACCACTTTCTGTCTGACCCCTCCTTACCTTCATAGCAGTCCCGCACTGTGCCAAAGTAAACATAGTACTGGTCATTGGTGAAGAACAGGAGACTGAGCCATGAGTCAAAGGCATAAATGGGCACAATGAAGAGGATCCGAACGATGTAGCGCTGTTCATTTGGGCAGCTATAGCAGCGGAGATGCATGTAGATCTGAGAGATGGAGAGGGGAGACCAAGATCAGTGGTATATGGAGCAGAGAGGAGAAAGTAGAACTGGTGAGTCAATTGGGCCAGGAAAAACAAACTCAGTAAATCACCCCCTGATTGCCTTCAGCAGCCTCAAAGTGATGACCATAAAAGAAAAGATAAATCACTGTTATCATATGGCATCGATATAGCAACCCTTAGTTTACAGAGAGGGGGAAGGAGAGGGAAGAGAAAATGGAGGCATTTCTAATCTAGTTTCTTATAGGGAATTGATTTATTTTTCCATCACCTTGTCCACATTCTTTTTGTTCACACCTTTTTTTGCCAGTCCTCAGTCCCACATTCCTGCTTTCCTCTTTTAAGTACCTAAGATTCATAACACTCCAGGCTGCTTTTCTCTGAAAAGGGACGGTGTGCACACTTAAGCACATGCTTATTGTGAACACTCACTCTATTGGCTGTCTTGGAAGCTTTCGAGACTTTCACCTGAAACAACCTAAGAGAGCTCTTTACAGCACATCCCAAAGATGATAAGCCACAGTCCATCTGCTGAAAAGGTGTCACTCTGCACACGGGTGACAGCACAGCCACAAAGGGTCAGCCATCATGCAGTGTGCTCAAAGGAACCACACAGTTTGTTCTGTCTGACTGCACACATGCCAATCCCTCTAAGTCACTGGCTGGGGGCAGCACAGCATCCCCACCCTACCTACTTCCACCACTCACACAGTTCCTTAGCCATCATTAAATCCCACACCTAAGATGCTTTTTTACAGAATACCCACCTCCCTGAAAAGGTATTGACCACAAGCACACCCTGAAGATGAGCAAAACCCCTGCAATGCCCTAATAACATGGGCAGAGCTTCAGCATGATTTGTGGGTACACTCTCTCGACCATGGAGTCAGGAGAGGCAAGGCCTCTGTACAGCAATTCTCACCGAGCTGCTGTCCCAGCTGCTGGAATTAGTAACACCCAGCTGATTACATATGTGCCTCACCACTGACTGATTCTGCTGCCTGAAGAGGTATAAGCATTCATCTGAAGCTTCACCCTGCATTTTGGGGTGCTGTGAGGATTCTCCAGAGACTAAACAAGCATACATCGACAATCTCATCTTTCCACTGTAAGGGAGAGGGGCTTGAATGTCCCCAGTTGTCTGTTGCTTGTCCCTCACTGGTCAAAATTGACTGAATGGCTCAACAATACTTCCGATTCCTCTTCTCTTCTTCACAAAAAGCTCATTTCCTGAGGAGAACAGGTTGAAAATAAGCTAACAAACCTTAGAGATATTTTTGCCTTGTGACAATCCCAGTGACACATCTCATCCAGCACAGAGACAGCTGACACCAGAGTTCAGATGACTCCAAGCTTTGCCCTTGGGATGTCAAAAGAACCCTGTGATCCCATGTGCCTAGGAGAGCACAAGAACTGCTGTCATGTAAAAAGACGACAGCGTGTTTCAATCAGCAGTGTCTCTCTGGAACTGACCTCCATCAGTTTCTTCAGAGGAAAGCATTAATGTTTAACTGTGCAATGTTATACTGCAGAGGAAAATTTCTTCCTACGCTCAGCAGGTGATCAATTTGTCAGGAGGATCCGTGGCACTTGTAATTGTTACCCAAGCTGGTGAAACTGCAGGTGTTACTCTTATTCATCTGTGACTAATCCATTTTTTACCTTCAACCTTCACTAGCCCCTGTACTCCATCAATAGGCTGTACTTTTCTAGATTCTAGTCATCACTCTGGAATCTACAATCCAACAGGTACAAAACACAGGTTGATAAATAATAGAGCTTGTGTCTCCCCACTGTATTTTTCAGTTCACATGACAACTGCGTGAAAGAGAGGTACAGAACAGGATGCAGGGTTTGACTTATTCTGGCTCCCAGGACACCTGCCCTAGAGAGAGGGGAGGGGAAAAAAATTAAAATGAAACATTTCCTGCTACTCCTTTCCACAACAGAGTTCAGCCTGTGGAATCCACTGGCACAGAAGATCAAAGGAGGAATGTCAAACAAGAGGTGACTAGAATCTTTCAGCTAACAGCTGACAGAATTTAAAAAATGGCAAGGTTCAGCTAAAGACCTGTGAAAGGACGGCTTGAGGTAACACACCTTTCTGCAGACCTTCAAGAGATGGCCAAATGTTTTACACCTGCTAGTTTTAAAGAGTGTGCTTCCTCTCCATTCACACTATGAAAATGGTCTGTTCCTTCATTCTGGGGAAAAGGAAAGGATGAGAAGTCAAGTGACAGGATTTTACCTGATGGCAGGTGATGAGCAAAGCTGTCCATACAAAGAAACCTGAGATAGCCTGAGCAGCAGTGGTCATGAGGAATATTGGCTGCTCCACAGCTGTAGGGCTGCCATCCTCTGGCATCCAGGAGAAGTTAGGAGCCACAGCTGGAGTGGTGGCAGTTGACCCCAATCTGGGGGCTGCAGTGACATCGGTCATCATAATCATGGTGCCCTTTGGTATGAGGTTCCAGTTGGGATTGCTAAAGGGCTGCCCACGAGCCAAGACCTGTCAGGGAAGAGAACCACAAGCCAATTGAACCCAGCTGAAAGGAGTCAGGAACGTAATAGAACTTTGCATCTCTCACATGCCTTTCACCAGGCTGCTCACATGTTTTGTGAACAGGACCTGGGTAAGTCTGCCACCCCTCGTGATATAACAGATCATGTGGTACTCAGGAACCTGTGACAGCCTCCCAAAGACCATGAAATCTGACCATTGCCATCATCACCACCCTTCTGCAATACAAATACACAAGATGAATACAGCATTCACCAGAGATCACAGAATCATAGGATGTTTCAGGTTGGAAAGGACTCTAAAGACCATCTAGTTCCAAGCCCTGTGCTGTGGGCTAGGATGCCTTCCACCACACCAGGTTGCTCAGAGCTCCAACAAACCTGTCCCTGAACACTTTCAGGGGTGGAGCATCCCTAACTCCTCTGGGCAACCTGTGCCACTGTCTCACCACTCTCACAGCAAAGAATTTCTTCCTAATATCTAATTTAACCTACTCTCAGTTTAAAGCCATTTCCCCAAGCCCTATCACTACACACCCTTGTTAAAAGATCAGAAGAGAGTATCTAAATCATCTGTACGGGAAGATGACAGGCACACCTAAATTAACAGCTCTATTTTCCATAAGAGTACAGGTTATTCTGCTGTGTCCTAGTGTCATGGTTAGCCTGCCAAGCAGCAACAAGCTACAAGAACATGTGCCACCAGTGTCCCTGTGCAGGAAGGGAGCAGGGGGCGAGAATATCCTAATTCCTCCAGCAAGCAATGCCCTCCTCTCCTATAGCCATGTTGAAAACCACACTCAGTACAAAGCACCCTCATTGAAGGATATACACTGAAAGCTCTTCTCACTTTGACAGTATGAACAGCATGAAAGTCATGCTTTTACCAAAATTTGTATGGCATGGTACATTTAGCCAGCCTGTTACTAATTTTACTAACTTTGCATTGTTTTCTACATGATGTGAATTTAACCTAATTGGCATTTAAAAGCCAGCTGACACACAAAAACACATGCTGAACACAATATGCAAGATTTCAAAGCAGCATGATCCTTGGCCATTTCCTGGTAAAAAGCTATCTTCTTCAATGGAACAAATTCTTGAAGGTCTAAGATCTAAAGTAGCTATTATTTTCAACTTGGTCATAAGCAGGCTCTAGTGTGACCTCAGGATTGTAGGAAGATAATCCACTTAAACCAAGATCACAAGCAGGCAGCCATTGGTTCTATCCATTACAAGAGCTGCTTTTGATGTGGCTGTCAAAGGGAACAGTATAATATTCCCTCCTTCTGATAACCTCCTAATATTTTGCAGAATAGCACGTCTATAAAAGCTCAGGACATTGCTCTTACACAGGCCTTTATGATCAGTGGATGGAAAGGGCTTTAGAAAGGCCAATGATCCATTGCCACAGTTTATGGCTGCACCAGTGAAGGACACATCTGTCATCTACTGACAGGTTGTTACAGAACACAAAAGAGAACATATATTCACAGAGGGAACTGCCCCAGCCCTGCTTCACCTGAAGTCACAGCACAAATTAGGGAATAGGTACCCAGTAAAGGCAGACTGCCAGTAGCAAGTCCTTTCCACATGCATACTAAGGCATGAAAATGGCCCCTTTAGCACAGGCTTTTCCAGAACACACACTCGCATCACTGGTGTGCAGCAGTCTGACCTTACCTTATGTCACACTGCACCTCCTTTCTGCTTTCTTCCATGGGGGAAAAAGAAAAGTCCTGGGAAATACCCAGATTTGTTTAAGCACATATTATTATCTTACTATAAGTGGAGCTGCAGAAGTGCTGTGCTTTAACTTACAAACTAATCATCAAACTTGGCTTTTCTTTGTTCTTTCCAGTTGTTCTTCCAAAATACGCCTGCTCCGTGTTACAGCTTTCCATAACTGCATGTACAGTAGAGTAATTCCTTTCCAGTCCTGACCAGTATGGGAAATGGAACTTAAGTCTTGAACTTCTACGCATACACACACACACACAATTTCATTATCTGTACTATATCTAAAAATTTGGAGAGACGGAGGCTGGGTGGAGATGTCACAAGTTAGCAAGAGTTATTGCTAAAGGGATTTCTACCCAAGTAACTTCTGAAGCAACTGAATACGCAGTGCTGAGAGTGCTTCCACAAAGCTCAGAAAGGGCACATCCAAAATGAAATCAGAGCAGATGCACCTGTGGTTAACCTAGCTCTAAATAAAGTCCAGCCAGCTGCAGTCCTGCACATCCCAGTGCAGTTTGGGAGCTATATAAGACAGGAAGCTGCTAAGCCCTTCCAAAAGTTCATGGAAGAGAGGATCTGTACAGCAGACCACGGGTGCCAGGCGGAACAGGACCTGGACCTCCACACTCCAGCTAATCAAACCACATCAGTGGCACAGACCCAAATGCAGCAGCAGTAACATCAACAGAACTGAGAATATGAAAGGGAATTCTTCTGTGTCTCTACATTCATTTTAAAGCAAGTGGAAACAGCATAAAGTGATCAACAAGCATTTTGTCATTACAGGGGTTATGTATTCATAAGCAAGGTCAGTCATAAATTGAAGTGTATGTAATCTTAACACTGCCCCCTTGTGATTATACATCAACAGCCATTAATTACAGGATTGTGCATCATTCTTCACCTCATCCCCTTCAATTCACATAGTCATTGAAATTAGTAACTTTTTCCACCACTGTGTTCTGAAAGAAAATATACAAACTCTCTTACAAAACCGGGCTTACAACTCCAACCCAAACCCCAAACCGCATCACCCATGAGCACTCAGGGTTGCCCCTGAGGACAGCTTTTTGTTTCCTTGACACCTTTTATTGGTTCTATGCATCAGTTCACAGTTCATTCTCCTTGCTAGTGAAACACGAAGGAATGCTGTACTCCAAAATCTGCAAAATTAACATAAACCTTCCAAATTATCCCTTCTAATCTCCTCAAGTCCCACACATCAGAGCTACAGTGATGGGTATAAGCAGCGCACAAAGCTGTTATGAAATATCGTATGCAAGAAGCTGAAGCTGTAAGAGAAATTCCAGTCTATACTTAAGTAACAGGTAACAGCACAGATGACTGGAGCCTCAACTGGGGAAGTGGATTTCAGCTCATTCACTACCACCAACTTAGTCTGCTAGCTCCTCTTCTGCCTTGTTAAAAAGTTCGTTGTGAGGGTGGGCTATGGCAATTCTCTCAACAGGCCTTGCTTCTGAGATGGCTCTTCCCACTGTGCAACAGGACACGAGCCCAGTAAAGGTGGTGTCTGGGAACATGTCACAGCAAAAATACTGCCTTAATAAACTGCAGATCCAGTACCTTGGTATCAGCAGATTCCCTCTTACCTGACACTGTGAATGTGTTTGGACACTTATTTCTTGGAAACCCACCTCCATCACAGCCTAAGTCAGTGCCACAACACACTTCCCTGCTTCCTCTCATGCCTGGGTACAAAGATATTTTCCAACAGCCATAAAGCTACTCCCTATTCACCTCCATCTTCTCCACTCTTCCACTTCGCTACTTCAGTTGTGCAATGACCTGAGATTAGTCATGCTCCTGGCTGTGATTTCTTTCCTGGTGCTCCTCCCAGCTGGCTGTATTTCTCTGTTGTTTCTTGTGCATTTTAAGCTCTCTGGGACAACCATCTTTTTGTTCTCTGTCCATAAAGTTCCCAGCACTGCAAGGTACCAAACCACGAGGAAAGCGCTTGACATTACCCTGTGTCAAATTAGAGGCATTTGGAAACCTGAATTACCAATGCAATACAAACCAATCTAATGCATAATAAATTTTGAAGCATTTCTTACTCTTCTGCCATATCCTGTTTTCTCTGCCCACCTTTTTCATCTCTGCCTCATTGTTTTCAGTTCAAAGGAGAATAAAGTTCCTTGCACGTTTATGCTCCCTCTCTAGAGAGCTCTCCTAAATATATAAAAAAAATATTTCAACACTTTTAAGTTTCACTTTTGGAGCTTTCCCCATCTCCAAGTGACTACCTTTCTCCCCCCATAGGTAACCAGGACCAGAACAGAGAGCCAGGAAAAGCACCAAACTTTGGAAACTGAAAACAAGCACACATAAAAGTACATCTCTGTAAACACATATGGCTTTTGGACACAGGTTAGGTGTATTCTAGGATACACAGGAAACTTGGATAAGAGCTAGTATGATTCTTCTACGTGGGCTACAGGAGCTTCTGGCAGTGCTGAGGTCTATACACAATCACCTCCCAACATGGAAGGCAGAGATCACACCCCCATCCCCTATGAGCTGTCACCTGTTCCTGCCCAGATGTCATTACAAGTTATGTACATTAGAGCAAGACAAGGCCTTATGCTGCCAGGGCATTAGCTAAAACACCAAACTAGTACCTCTTACACTTATCTAACACATCTTCTGAAAACACTTTAGGACTATTAGGGTGGGCTCTCAATGCAAGGAGGGGAAAAGAAAACAAAGCAAAGCTGGTGCTATTTCTATCAAGATAACTATCCTGATAAAAACCCAGAGATGGAGAACACTGTTACTAACATTCTTGAGAGAGAAGGAGCTCCAAACAGCATGGGGACCAGTTCTTTAATGACACCACACAGACATAAAGTAGGGATGTGTCCACATGGCCTGCACCCGCAGAAAAAACAGCACACTAATTCTCCATCAGGAGCAGATTGCCAGCCCTGTATCTTTAGGAAACAGAGACCTCCCGTATCCAACATTAACATGGCAGCTTCTTCTGCTGAAAATAAACTCAAAACAGAAAACAGACAGGATGTGGCAAAAGTGAAAACAAAAAACTTCATTTTTGGCTTGCATAAAGGCATGGAAAATGTTACCACTGAGGAGGAGCCATTTCTACATAAAGATAAACAAACATAAATATGAAAACCTCACTTCTGACGCAACAAAAGTGGTGTAACAGGAGGGAAGACAGGTTCAGGCATGGTCCTTTAGTTCCATGGGGTACATCTGAATATTCAGCCACAATCTAGTAAAGGAGGAGGGGTCTGCCTGCTCTGAGCAAGACCTACTCCAGTGCCAATAGGAATAGAACCCCAAACGACAAGACTCAGAAGCTGTTCTCTCCCATCCGCAAACACAATCTGTATTTTTAAAATAGATAATCTCATTCGAGGCTGAAAGTATTTGATTTCTAAACTGCTGAGTCAGCAAAGAATGATACACAAAGCTATCCTATGAAAGAGTCTTAACAGCTAAGCCTCCTTCTGCTGTACAAGACACAAACCAAAAAAACACACATGACCTGGCTGCAAGGTTCTCCCGGAGAGCTATGAGACAAGACAATGCTCTTCCTATTAACCTACTCCACACTTGTATTGCTTTAAATATCCACCATACTGAACTTCATTAAAATAGCACAAAAACATTTTCTGGTCCCCTCAAATTCTTATTCCTTCAAGAGTTTCTCCATTAAACTATCTTTATTCTGGATCCAAAAAGGCCAATACAGAAGTGCCATGCAGTAGATGAATCAGAGCCTGAACTTTCTGCATTTATTAGGACACAAGCAAGAGCTTTATATAAGTGAAAGCAGCAGCTTAATGTTTTTTGACAACGTGCCCTAGACTTACAAGGAATACAAAAACACAGGACGAAATGGTTCAAGGTTTATTTTAGACTATTTTAATTGTAACAATGCCTAGGACTGCCAACTGGGACCAGCTCTTTCTGTTATGCTAAGTATATATGATAAATAATTAATCTAAGGTCTTCTCAACACCCAAAGGGATGGCATCGCCAGCTGAAATGGCCAAAGAGAGGAAAAGGAGTAGGTAGATAGGACAAAATAGCAGTACACAGTAAGAGTCACTGGCACAGCTGAAATCAGTGACAGCAATCCAAGAAAAATCAAATGCTTTTACATTTATTACTTATTAAATTGCTTTTGCTCTCTGGGGTGGCATCTAGTTTACTTAGCTATGAGACATGAAAAGGTCCCAAGAGTGCACTTTTAAGCTCTCCAGTAGCACTCCCAAAAACATCGGAGTTAAGTATGTGACCTGGAATGCAATTCTAACTAATACAACTCATTTACATTTCACTGCTCATGCTGGGTAGAGCTTTAACTTCAAGCTGGTGAAAGTCACCCCACAACACACACCTGACACACAGGCACACATGAGCAATGTGTGTGACACACAGGCACACAACTCTGAACACACATGAGCAATGCTATGCTCAGTCACAAGAAGGGCACTCACCAGACTTACATGCAGCGCTTGCATCTACAGTTGCTGCAGTCCATGTCAGCCTAAAGTGCTTGTCTGTCTGCCCAACAAATACAGATCCAAATGCAGTTCTCCTCAGTGATATTTCTTTAGAGGAGTGAGCAGTCTGAAGAGATGCCCCAGTCACAATTTCACAGCTCTTGGTACAGTCAATGAAACAAGGGGAAAGTGTCACTGGGACAGAAGACCAGTAGGGTCAGCAAGAGTGGATCAGGGAGCCATTAGCTCAGAAGCGGAAGGCAGAGGAGTTAGGCACCTAAGGAATACCAAACCACAGGGCAAGGTACACACCCACTAAGCCATACTCAAGAGATGATCCAATGCCTACATACACATAAGACTGCACCGTACACACAAACAATTTAACCTTCAACAAGGTCACACCCCTATGTTTCTCATTTAGGGAAATTAAAATCTGGGAATACCACAAAAATCTTCTCCACTTGCAGCTCACACAGCCCCCACCCATTTCGCTAGACCATAGTCATCCTAAGAGAAGCTTCCCCTCGCCATGTGCCCATTAAAAAACTCAGAATCAACAACAAAACCCTTTTAACCTGAGCCATGCACTCTTCTTTCCAGAGTTTTTTTCTGCTCTATTAATTTCTGTTGTCTGACTGTATTTGCACAGCCCTCCTCCCCATCCTCCTTTTTTTTTTTTTTTTTTTGGTGTGTGTGTGGACTGACCCACATTGTGATAGGTCGACATCCAACATCCAGTCCCTGTTTTGGAAGGGGACAAGAAAAAGAGAAAAAGGGGGAGGGAGAGGAGGAGAAGGGATATTCCCCAACTTTCCAACCTCTCCTTTGAGAACAGGATCAAAGAGGCCTGGGCCATGCACTGTGTCCCTTTCCCATACTCCCAACAGCCCCGACTCCACACAAACCAGGCAGGCCCTCTGTTCCCAGGGGAGAAACACAGAAAGAGTATAAAGATATTCTGCAACTGGCAGAGAGAAAAGAGGCAAGAAGAAAAAAGGATGTGTTGTAAACAGTTGTGTCCCACATGACAGAGGATGTTTGCATTTCATTTTCCAAACTCTCAAGAACAAAGTCAAATCAGAAATTATTCTACCATGACTTGCATTCATTTGTTTCCCACCTGTAAGTGCCAAAACAGAGTAGACGACAGTTTTACAGTTACCACAGGATACAGTTTCTTTAAGAAGAATCAGAACTCAAACTCTACAGCAGCATGGAAAACTATTGAACTTATGGCAGTCACACACAAAGGAAGTTTTTCTAATACACTAGAGTATACTTTTCCACACAGAAGATGACATATAGAATCCATCAGATCAGATCCATACTCCAATTTAGCAAGTAAATGAGCTGAAAGAACCCAGATATCACAGGCCTAGGCAACTGTGCAGTGGTGCATACGAGGGCAATGGCGCATCTGACTTCCCCAGCAATCATTCTCTGATGCAGGCATGCAGCAGTGATGAACACTGCAGAAGCAAAATCAGTGATTCTCAACAAAGCACCCAAGGTCACACTCACTAAAAAGCCATCTTGTTATTGCTGCAATAACAACTGATTGGCCTATTTTTGTTTGTAGTTTGTTGCTCATCTTTTCTTTTTTTTTTAATTTTTTTTTATTTATTTAAACCTCTGGACGTAAGACACAAACATCCTTCCTAATTCCCCAAAATCATGAACTTCTAATTTCATTGCTCCTATCTAACATTAGCTCTTCCACACTTCTCTCCTGCCCTGCTACTTCATCAAGAAAAATAAAAATCCTACGGAGGCAAAGTTCTGAAAGCAGAATTAGGACCTTTGTATTCCTGGACTCTATCCCAAAAGCCATCAGCAGCAATGTATTTTCTCTATACAGAAAAAACCCACATGAAACATCAACCTGAGAGAGTGCATGCCTAAAAAAAAAAGACAAAACTTCAACTCAAAGTTTCCAGATGTTCTGATGATAAATTACCCAGTTGCATGAAGTTACCTGAAAGGGAATTTCTATGAATGACTTTTGGCTTAAGACTCTTGTAAAATCAGTGCCTTCACAAAGTTATTGGGAGGGGGGAAGGAAGACTGTAAGTCAGAAGAGTTTTGAGAAGTCACTCCCAGGTGACAGGGACAAATAGCTGCAAATAGCTTCACCCACCACTAACCAGACTTTCATAGCAAAACTGGCAAGGAAGAGACAAGACATGGTGAGCCATGAAAACAAATTCACTCGCTTCTAACCTGTCTTTTGAGGTGACTGACTTGTCCATGTTCATTTCAAGTAACCTGGACAAGGCACAGCTACATTACTGCTGCTGAGGCTGTATCTGTGTTGGAGACAACCAGGCAGCTGCAGGCTCCCGAGCAATCAGCTCAGCAGCCTCCAACAGCATCCATGTCATGTTCTGCAGCCTGAAGAGGGAACACTGGGTCGGCAAGGTCAGCTTTTAAGATATTACCTCATCTCATCTTCTTCCTGAAGCCTCGCTGCTGCACTACATAACATGTTGCAGTCATTTTCTTTGCTGAATCAGAGGGACCTTTTTATACCAGCGAGTTGATCAGGGGCCACATGTACAAAATACCCAGGCAGAGACGGATGCTTTGGGGCTAGACACAAAAAATGTGAAGCCGTGACACCAACTCTCTATGCTCTTGGTCACTCTTCATTATACAACATCCTCAAATAGATGATCCTTTCAGTATCATCAGACCCCCAGGCACTGTGACTGTAAGATAATAATAGCAACATTCCCATCCTTTCAATACAGAGACAGACTTGAGGGTGGGGAGACAAATATCCAGGTACTGTATGGGTTAATACTGCAGGCAGAATGCCAGTTAGTTCCCTTTTCAGGTTTCCTGTGAATTATGCCCCTCAGGGTCTATAAAGACCTGGTCAGACCCAGATACAGCACAGTTCCTGAGCAGCTTGCCCATACACTGCATTTTCCCTGGACACAGCTTGCTCTGTTGCCTTCCCAGACATGTTACTTACACCATAAGAAACAAAAAACCCATGGAGGTTGACCTGATTTTTAAAGAGAGAGAACCTGGCTATGAATAAGTATTCTAGCCCACGCCTCTTCTTAGACGATAGAAACTCTGAGGTGAGACTCTTGGAGGATGGCTGCAACTCACTGCTTTAGCTAGCAGAATTTCACTTCCAAAACCTTCCTGGGGAATTGCTGCTCTGAAAACAGGTCCAGTTGCTCTCCCCAAAAGTAGTCCATAAAGGGAAAAAAATAAAAAAAGAAAAACAGAAAAAAATGGAGGAGGGAAAAAAAAAGAAAAAAAGCACCCCCAAACTTCTTACTATAAGGATGTTTTCAGTTCAAGCACTATAATATTTTACAGTTGTTTTAGGCAAGTGTTTCAATCCATCTTATCACAGTGTCAAACTGCTTTCAGAGTCCCAAGTGTTCTGGTAGGGTGTGATGTCTTGACAGGAAACCACTCTTCTACCACAAGAAAGCAAACCCCAATGAGTCTGGGAAGAAGTGAGAACAGCACACAACAGACACATCACTCGAAGCAAATAGCTGGGCAAGCCACCACATAAAACTCCAACCCAGTGTTATCCTCTACAACACCTCAAATTTCCAGGGCCTCGGCAAGCACAATCAATGACAACCCCCAAAGCGGAGAAGAGCTTCTGCCCAAGCCAGGGCTGTTCAATAACATCCAGCTGCTTTGGTACACGAGCAGCCAGCAGCAGGCATGCACTAGAAAACTCGACTGTACAAAGGTTAAACGCAATTTCTCTCTGACGCTCTTCATATTGTAGACAGACCAACCTGTACATTCACTGCTGCTTTCCTCAGTTTCCTCAGTTATAGGCTGGAAACACTGAGAAAAAGAGTCATAGCAGTGACACTTCAGAATCAGTAAGTTTGATTTGAAACTTCATGTTTTACTTCAAACTTCATTCAATACAACACTGGGCTCTGGAAGCAGCTAGGACCAAACAACAAACATCTCCTGAGGAATTCACTGTTTCCATCAGACATTGCTGCAAGAGCTCAAAAATATCCTTAGAGCTGCTGGAAAATGAAACAGGCACTTCTAGAAGGAGCAGGTAACAGTTTATCTCCCTCAACACAAACATAAGCCAATTAAAAACAAAACCAAAACAGGAAGGGAGAAGGAATGAAGGGTAAGTTCCTCACGTGGAAATTAAGATTGTCATCTTACACCACAACATGATTATTAGATATTTTAGTTAATTCAGCAGTAGAACTGGGTAGAAAAAGGGACTACCTTCTTTGAGGGGGGAAAGAGGTTTTAAAAGTTATTTTGTGCTAGGAAAAAAACCCAGTCACCTTTCCTTTATCTATGAGAAGAAAAGAACCCTAATCCCACAGTTGCAAAAACTCACCTCCCAGCCTGCTACCAGCAAACAGGCAAAGAAGCTGACAGAGAACAAGGCAGATTTCTAGCTGGATTCTGTCAAACAGTTAGAGACCAGACAGTTCAGAATGCTTTTGTTATGCCAAACCAGCCAGTCACATTGAACTTCATTTTCTGACCAGTTTATCTAAGAACCTTCCCATTGTGACTGCCACGTGTCCTAAGAAGACAGACAAACTGAAGTCCAAAAGGTGCCCAGTGGTTGGGTGGTGCTCATCCCCTTGCCCCACGTCTCCAAAACACAACCCATTCAGTGCTCTGAACTGATTGTAGAGACCTGAGTGGAACACAAAGAAAAACATCTGCCCACACCACGAAGCTGGTCAGAAATTCTGACTTCAGTAGTAAAGCTTCCCAATCATTTTGCAGCAAGACCAAACCACCCCTGCTCCAGATGCAGAGGCACCCACCTGCTGCTTTCATGCCACCTAGGGTTTACAGCACAACCATAATAATGACAGTATTAAGGACCTAAAAATCTGCTCCCCAAACCACGGCAGCTTTGAAGTCCATTTTCTTGGGGACAGAGGTGAAAAGAAGGCCTGAAGTAGGCCTTTCTGGGATACCTTCACCATAAGAAAAGCTCTCCCTAAACCCCTATTGTTTAGTACTTAGCCAACATCCTAAAAGCATGAGTGTTTATTTTTTTGCCAACAGTATCCCACAAACAAACCTTTAGTATTAGAAACCTGAATAACATTAACATTTCTAGAGTAATCTGTGTTCCCTTTTAGGGAGGCTGCTAAGCTGTTAGACCAAAGGGTAACATCCAGCAACACAAGTTCAAAGGCACTGTTAACTACTGTATTAAAAGAGCCAACTCTTTGTTAGGGGGATGTACGCTCTATTACATTTTCATTGATTTTTTTTTTTTTGCAGGATAGGAAAGCCATTTCTATTCACCCTGGTAGCCTTTGCTCTATTATTGATCAGTGTCTTCTATTTTTATCTTTAGCAGAGGTAAACAGTCTTCTCTCTGGGGAAACCTGTCTTTATGTCTTCAATAATTACTCCTGTTCAAGCTCCTTACATGGCAAGAACAATTTCAAACTTTTTGTAAGCAGGACCCATCTTCACTATTTCTTCTAGATTTCCCACTCCTCCTCCACCCCCTCTTGACAGCTTCAGAGTGTTCCAAGCAGCTTTCATAGAGCTGTCCCTAAAATCACTCTAGTCCCTTTCCACAATTCATCAGAACTCAGTCAAACACGTTCTTCCAAAGCCCTCCCTCCACTTCATGCTGCAGCTGCCAAGGCTGAATTTAGCCCCCACAGAGCAACTGAGATTTCGAGACACCACGAGCATCCAAACAACATCCACCACAACTCACCTACAGTGCACGAGAACACAGGCATAGTAACAGTCTCCTCACACACCTGCCCCATCAGCACACACACGAGGCATCTGTCAGTCCATCCAGCCTTAAGCAACAGAAACCCAGCACATACAAGCCTGGTGCCCACCACGTTACTGCAGTCTACTGAGCTCCCAGCCCACCCAGGACCAGACACACTCGTACAGACAGTGACACCCACCCAATGCCACCGAAGAGCGTGACAGCACTGGGGAACAACGGGGCTGTGCTGGTGCATGTGCATGCACAGGGAGAGTGGAACAGCTGCAGCAAGGACAGGTTGCGGGGAGAGAGGGAGGGAGAGAAAGGAATTGGGTGGGTTGCACCGGGGGTGGGGGCGAGGCTGTGGGGGCTGCACTGGGAGGCTGTGGGTAGACGCGGGAGTGGGCGGTGTGTGCGCTGGTATGGAGCCCATGCGGAAGGAAAGTGCGCGGAGGAGGAACGGCGGGGGCAGCCCTGAGGAGAAGGGGGCGCACACCGGGGGGAAAGGGGCGGCGGGCTGGGTGGGGACAGGAGGAGTCGCGCGGGCCACGCCAGGGAACGGGAGGAGAAACTGGGGGAAAGCGGGAATCGAGACCACACCGGGCCGACGCGGGGCGCAAGGTGAGTTCGTGGGCGCCCCAACGAGCTAGCCCTGCGCCAGCGCGGCCCCTCCGGCCCGGCCCAGCC
>JANPWX010000111.1:2771869-2795085 GCA_024734555.1 Trochalopteron elliotii
TGGGGAGGGGGGAAACAGGATGACGTAACCGCGCCTCTCTTAAAGGGGCAGCGCCGCCGGGGCGGGTGACGCGGGGTCTCTCTGCAGCGCCGGGCGGAGGGATGCGGTTCCCGGAACGGGGCACGCGGGAGGTCCAGTGATCCAACAGCTCTTCTCGCTCGCCAGGCCGGCTAAAGGCAGTACTGGCCTCAGGAAGAGCCTCCCCCCAGGCAGGTTTCCACCCAACCTAAGCGCCGACTTCCCCCCAAACCCCGAGAGAAACAAACATGCGCAGAGGCGTTGGAAACCAGAGCCATGCCTCTACTCAAGTCTGAACCAGGCACTTTGAGTCTGAAAAAAAAAAAAAAAAAAAGCCAAAGAAAGAAAGAAAGAAAGAAAGCAAACGCACCAGAGCCTAGAACGTTTAATACGACTGTATTAGGAGGAGGTGACATCGTACCCAAGACGAGGTTGACGATTTGCTCCTTTTCTCCTGCTGCATTAGGCCACTTACCCATCTTGAAACAGAGATGGAGCTGCTACCACACATGCCCCAAAATGGCAGCACATTGCCATTCTGTCCCAGGCCAGAACTCCTACCCCAAACACCCCCATTGCTCCTGGACCTGCGAGCTCACAGCTTTGCTTCCTCCACCACGCTGCAGGGATGGTGGTGTTGTCTTATACAACACCACATTCCCCTTTCTCACAGAAATCAGGACTTAAAAAAGTCCAGTTTCATTCTGATCCAGCAAAAGCACACTCAAAATGGAGGCAGGGCAAATGCTGAATAGAGGTAATGGCCAAATACCCCACACGCCTGGAGCTACCTTTCTCTTTCCATCCCTCCTACTTTCATCCCTGAAGCTGGAAGACCATACAGCAGGAAAACAAAGAAATAGCTCTTCCTGGGCGGCTAGCAGAGAACAGGCTTGGAAAGAATTTGCAAAATCACCAAGATTCATCATTTATTCCCAGCAGGTGTTTCTGAAAATAAGTTTCAAGGGTTTGACAGAGCCTGGAACAAATAGGCCTCTCATCAGGATAATGCAGGGACGCATAACTACAGAAGCAGCAATTTAGAAATAAATCAGTATTAAAATTTAGTATTTTACTGCCAGACAGGTCAGACAACCAAAGGAGGAGAAACCCAAGCAAACAACACCATTGTAGACACCAAAGCAGCTGGTGCCACTTCACAGGGAGTTCCATCTGTTTGCATCAGGCACTGTGCTGTTGTCAAGTGCTCCACGCCTCCCTCCTTCAGGACTCAGGTTTGAAGAAAGCAAAAAACACAAAATACAGGGTCCACCTCTGTCGAAGTCAGGGCACACCCAAAGCCAAGGGCGTGGAAAGGCCCATCCCTCTCTCCTCCTCAAGACCAGATGCATGGGACGCCAGAGGCTCAGATCCAGGAACCAAGAGATCCTGAATCAGATTTCACATAACTCTCATCTGTTCCAAGGCTGCAACCGCAGATATCAGCTCAGGTTTATTTTTAGGCACTCCAGTCCTGTGCCTCTTTTTCCAGTAATTCTAATCAAACTTGTTCCTGGAATTCAGAAACAGGTTCAGCTGCAAGACCATGCGTCCTTTGTGTAAGATATGACCCCCAGCAAAGATGCCAGGTCATTAAAGGAAGAAATGACAGATGCTGGCATCACTTTATCATTTTCTACTTTATTACTTCAAATTAACAACCACGATAAAGCTCAAAAAAGTCCAATATTTACACAGGAAAAAAGTACAAAATCCCCCCCAAAGTTCTTCAGGTTTTTTTTTGTTTTTTTTAAATTACAAAGTAATAAAAAGTTTTGCTCTTTAATTAAAAAAAAAGAGAGAGACAGTAAGAGGGGTAAATAAATTAGGAAAAAAACAGGGAGGAAAAATAAAGTGTTAAATAGGAAGGGTAAAAACAAACAAAACAAAGACTAACCCCACCCTCCCCGCCCTGCCAACAACCCATCGGCTCCACACTACAGTGACAGTGTGTCTGCTACAGGCCATAGGTCGCAGTGGTGATCATTGTGTTTCAAAGCCCCAAGTGCCACAAAGCAGCTTGAGTATTCCTAAATTATATTCAAAAACAACTAAAGTGGGGGGGAAAAGAGGGGGTAGATGGGTGGGAGAGGGCAGGAGGGGATTGTGCATGTATTGGTGGATCTTACTTGGGGTTACATGAGGAAAGGAGAGAGCAAGAACCATCGCTCTGAAAGAACTCCAAACTCCAGTTTCTGTGTGCCCCTCTCGTCTCCTCAAGTCCCAAACTCTCCGCAGGAATTAAAACAAGTTTTAATTAAACAACAAAAAATAGAAAAAACACGCACAGCCAGACAAAAATAAAAGACCCCGCTGCAGGGATGAGAAGTATATTTCTCCCTGTATGTCAGCTCCAACAATCCCATCCTCCATGGGACCAGGTACCTTTCCAAAGAGATCCCTCGGTGTGTGAGGACCGCTTGGATCAGGGAAGGCTGGCACTTCTCCCAACAGCCAAAAAAGAAACCGCAGAGAAGCCAACCAAGGAAAGGAAGCCCGAGTCAATGATTAGGCTGTTGCCACAATTCCCCTCACAGCTTAAAATGTGTTTAATGCTTGAGAAAATAAATTGTTATAATAATAAAAATCAGACTTCTACCATCAAATGTGGCTTGAATCTGATTCCCTCCTGGCCCACAAGGCTCCTGAAAAGAACAAAACCAAAAAAAGACCAAAAAAATACCTCACCCACCCACCACCAACCCCTGCTCTCAGAAAAAAAGGAGAGCAAAGTTTAAATTTATACGGCTAGAAACCATATGATTTGAAAACAATATTTAAAAAAAATAAATCAGGAGAAGATATCCAAGAAGAAGAAAAAAAAAAAAAGAGAGAAATCAAAACCAGGAGCAGAGTCAGGAGAGGGAACTGAGGGTAGCCAGTGGGGGCAGCAGTAGGGGCTGGGGGCAGCGCAGGTGTTCCCACACGGCTCCCATGTGACAGCTCCTCGGAGACGCTCACGCCGGGGACAGGTGGCCCTCTGGAAACAGCTCACACCAGCACGGGGGCACAGCTCGACTCTTCATCATTGGCAAAAAGAAATTCTGTTGGGTTTTTTTGTGTCTTTTATTTTTTTTTTAGGTTTTTGTTTGTTTTTTGAGTTTTTTGTTTTTTAAAAGAAAAATACAGTGAAGACACTAAAAAGAGAATTCAAAAGAGAGAAAAAGGCAAGAGATGTTAGGAGTAACGGCTCTTCCCAGCACTTCCATTGCCAGTTGGAGTGTAACAAATCAAAACAGCCCTTTCTTCTACGCTCCTGCCTCCCCTCAGAGTTACCTTGCCCAGCTACTGTTGTTTCCTCTACAAGAGGCACTCAGTAGCTGCACAAAGTCCTGCACACTTGATTACCTGCTCAGCACCCTCCACCCCAACACTGTCACAATGCCAGAAAAGCATTCATGAGGAACTAATGAAATGGCTCCCCAGCCCAGCACCTTCTCCACCCTTCCTATCCTCCTGAAGAAATGGAAGCTACCTTTACACCTAAGACAATCTGTCCACTCAAGGTTTTGAGTTCTGAAGTCAAAAAAAATCTCAAAGTAAGGTGAAAGGAAAGGAAATATAACAATCTCCCACAACAACATAAAGCCTTGAGGCCTTTTTTTTCCCCAGCAATTCCCTCCTCAGGGGTTCCCAGGCATGTATAGAGGCTCACCTAAGCAAACACTGGTCCAGTGGCAATTGCTCCTCACTTCCCAAGGTGATCAAATGGCACACTTGTCTACAAAACAAAAGGAAGAGTTCTAAGGGCTGGAGAGGAAGAAAAAAGCAAAAAAGGCACCAAAACAGAGAGGCTGCACATTTCTCTCAGGGCACCCTTCCCTTCTCAAGAGTTTACTGCCTTGCTTCTCCAAACCACTGTGGTCTGGAAGACAACAAAATGAAGGATTACTCCAAGCAAAACAGAGAGCTAAAATGGTAGTAACTGAGCATGACCTCCAGAAAATATGTAAGAGAAGAGCACAGGTGTAACTTGGTACCACTCCCTTCACCATACCAGAAGTTTCCAGCTCATGTCAGCTCCAGCAAATCAGGCAAAAACTGCTATGAGGCCTGTAGACCTTCTCAGACATCCAGGCCAAGGCCAGGAACACAGCAGCAGGAACTCACCTGTGATGCTGAAATCCGTGACACTTCTTGCCGCCCTGTGAGGTCAGATGAGGAGACGTTGGCAGGAGCTCCTCGGTGTAACCTCATGCTGACCTTCCGCTCCCTGTCCACTCTTGAGATTGCTCTGGGGGACGTGTTGCCTGTTGGGGCAGAGAAATGTCGAGACAAGAATATCAGTCAATGGTTTTGGTTTCCAGCCAACAACAGGGGTGGCACCCTCCCCCAGCTCTCCCAGCCCCCTCACCGGACTGCTGGATTCGGGAGGTGGGGGTGGAAGCCATGGGCTCAGTGACATTGCGAAGACGGTTGGCAGTAGCTCCGGCAGGTGGGCCAGGGGGGAGTGCTCGCGTGGCTGACCCTCTGAGTTGCCCCATCCTCTCCTCTCGCTCGTGCTCTCGCCGCTCCCGATCCATATCCTCAGGGTTCCGGGCTGCTCCCTGAGTAGAGAAACCCCCACGCCACACACGGCTGTCAGGCAGGAGACAGCAGCAGCCCCGGATAGAAAACACACAATGCTCCATCACACCAAGGAAGTGGAGCTCCATCCCCAAAACTCCCCCCACATCTTCCACTGCACCAAGAAAGGACCTCATTCCATTCCAAAATGAAACATAAGAAAGCGTATGAATTACAGCTGTTATTGTAATCTACATCTCCAAATACAGTTCTCTCCTGAAAAGTTACCTCTACCTACCTCTAGCTATAGATCTACTGACACACGTGCTCCATCAGACACACTAATACAACATTAGCTGTACCCCCAGTTAGTTATACACAAAACAACTCTGCCTCTTTTCCACTCTACCTGGTCCCCTTGCTCAAGCTGTTCACCAGAGCTAAGCACAGACAGAAGGCAGTTTAACCTTTCTACCCCATCTCCATGACACAAACCAACCCTGGTCCAGCCCTTTTGTCAAACTCACAAATTTAAGCATGTTCCAGTCAAAGACGTAGTCATAGGAGAAGCCTTGGCGGTGGAAGAGGTTGCGGAAGAGCTGCCGCAGGTACGAGTAGTCAGGTTTATCATCAAACCTCAGTGAACGGCAGAAGTTGAGGTATGTTGAGAACTCAGCTGGAGAGAGCAGAGAACAGCTGATGGCTGTTGTTGGCCATCCAACCTCCCTGGTCCCACCATGGAGCCGCTGCAACCTTTCAACAGCGGCTTGCTGGACCAGGACAGCACAAACACAGAGCTGTGTAACAAAAACTGAGCCTGCTGGTGGCGGTGCTTTGGCCACCAAAAGGACCCCATCTCTCTTTCTACCAGAGAAAATGTTATGCACCTCTTTTTGTTGGCTTCTCCAAGCAAGACTTAGCAAGTAACAGTGCCTGCTGAAGGACAGTAGGAATGCAAGCCTAAAGAGCTGAAGATGAGCTTTGGGAAGTTCAACTCAGAACAGAAGTCCTCCTAGCTGAGTAGCCTTCATAAGCAGTGGCCAATAGATGAGAGGAGAAAAAGTGAGGCAGGCACATCTGATACTTCCACTGACATTAGCCCAGCACCTGCTTTCAGCTCCAGGAACTTCCCGATCTGGATGTAGTTCCTAACCATTTAGTAATCCTCACAAGATCTCTCTTCCACGTACTTGTCCCACCCCTGCTCAAACTCCTTAAGATTTAAGTAGCCACAACATCTTCTGGGAAGGAGTTCCAAAGGTCTACTACTGGCTGTGTGAAGAACCATATCCTTTTGTTTTGAAGCTGGCAGAAACCAGCACTGTTTGTCTTCCAATACAAAAACTGGGGCCACCAAATAATCAGCTCCCATCCAAACTTCTGTAGGCATAGCCAAAGAGTAGACTTCTATTATCTCTCTACCCACCTCTTTTTCATTACTTGGGCAGAAATCAACTCACCTCTGGTCACCCTTTTGGCCCTCTCCTGGGCCTTTTCTCAGTTATACCACATCCTTTGTGAAACAGTGGGATGGACCAGACCTACACAGTGCAAGCAAGGTGCAAGTGGACCATGGGTTTATGCACACTGTATGGGCTTCTTTCCTAGTAATTCCTAACACTCCCTTTCCTCAGCAGCCACTGAGCATAAAGCTGATGTTTTCACAGAACCATTGATTGTAATTGCAACAGCCCATTGGTGAGTGGCACTGGCCAGCTAGACCCTACTATTGTGCACATGATATGAGGACCAAGACTTCTCTCTGTAGGTAAACATGGAGTAATGTATGTGAGAACAAACAACTGCATTTGCCACTTCATCACCTGGTTATTCCTGGGACTCCTCATTAGCCAGTAAAAATTCAGCATCATCAGCATACCTTAGCTAAATGCCCACTCCCCTTTAAAATGCTCACAAGGTCCTAAAAAGATGCCCCCTCTCAGCACTCTCATGCCCTTACTAGCATAAGGTTTGACTGTCCACAAAAACACATTTCCCACTTCTGAACCTGAATTGTACCATGACCACTCTATTATCCTTCTCATCACCAGTGTCAGCAGCACATCCTTGTCTGGGGTATTGGGCACTGCCCTTTAGGATTCAGGATTCCAGGGGGTTTCACCAGGTGAACAAGCCAAGCAGCAGACAAGACAGTCATCAAGATGGGAGCACTTACAAGGGTACCCTTTGCAGAGCACCTCGATGGGCGTTGACATCTTTTTCTCGCTGATCCTCTCATACTTTTGGCGCTTGGTGGCAGCCTTGAGGCCTTGCCAGGGCAGCGAGCCCAGGTTGAAATACATGAGCACATAACCCAGGCTCTCCAGGTCATCACGGCGACTTTGTTCTGTGAGAAGTTACAAAGGGGCAAGGAGTGAGCAGCAACCAAAACTGCTTTGGCAGTCACATAGCTTTGGAGATGAACACTGAACAGAACAACCACCTTTCTCTCTTTTCTGGTAGATTTCTATAGATAGTCAAACTTGTAAAAGACATTCCAGAGCAAATTCCTGTGATGATGGTCATACTACAAGAGTTAAGGTGCTCCTCTCCCCATACAGCCCAACCCACTTCATAACTAATGACTCTGACTACCTCCTCACTAGGACAAGCCTTAATTTTCACAAGAATTTCACATCTCAAGAACTGCTGCAGCAACCCTGCCTACTTTGCTCTTCCCAGTCTCAGAGGAAGGGCACCTACACTTCCCCACCCAGAATGATTCTTCAGTCCAGGGATTAGTCATGACAGAGGGAGTCACAGATAGACAAAGCTAAGAGAGATTTGTCCAACACAGCCCTTTCAAAGACATCTAATGAAACTGCTGATAGTCTTTAAGCAGGGCAGAAATAAGGAACTAGGAACCCCTTCTAGTAGTAAACAACTTTGTTGATAGTTTGTTGACAGTAGAAGCCTAACATGCCATGTACAAAGATGTCTTTCCAGCTTGGTGACATTTTTCAAACTGTGGAGGAAAGGGGGATACTTTGAAAAAAAAAATTCCCCTCCAAATGGGGAATGACTGTGTAACTGACATCATATCAACTCTACTCAGACCAAGGGTTGCCCTTAAGACGCCATTGGAAAGACCCATCTTTATATGCTTATTTATGAGAAACTGGCTCACAAAAAAACCCCCAACATTTTGCATTGACCTTGTTCTCTGGAATAGCCAAGCCATTTTAAGTTTCAAGGTAGCTCAAGAAGGATTTGATGCAGAATCTCAACGACTGCAAATATTGCCTGGTTAACTCCTCCCAACTTCTCCAACATTGCTTGCAAATTCATCTATAAATCTTGTCAAGATTGTCTTGTTCTTGTTTCCCTCCCAAATAAAATAAACACTTTGGAGAAAGTACTTTACATCTCCAGAAGAACAACAACTGACACAGGTAACAGGCAGGCAAAATATGGCTTAAGAGAAAGCACAGAGATGGAGGAAAGACTAAAGAGCTTCATCTATTAGATTAATTTACTACAGCACTTTTTGCTGGATTCAGTGCTACATCCTGGAAGATGCTGCAGATTATGTACTACTCTGTGGACTGTCAGTATCAGATACATGCTACTACCTGCCCCATTCAAAGGCCAGGAGATCACTACAGCTATCCCTTTTTCTGTTAGCTGAGCTGAATCATGACAAAAGAGTAGCTGTAGCAGGTCACAGATACATATATCCACATGTAACAACACAAGCTGTGGGTCACAAGGCTCTTTCTTCCTTGTGAATCTCTCTCATTACCTCCTAGTTGTTTTGAGAAATGACGGCTTGGCAAGTTAAAACTGTTGAGGGGGAAAATAAATACTGTAGTTTTAGAAGAAAAGGGGGGGGTCTCATCATTCTACAACTGATAGGAGAGATTATTTGGGTCAAAGCATATGTAACACCATAAAATGCTGCATTCCAAGATGGTAGAAGAGAGACCAGGCCTGCAGATTCCCAAAGTGTCTTACTTTGAGCATGCAGAAATTTCAGCATTTTTTGACCTCACTAACTTACTGTCTCAAGCTGCCCACTTTAAAGGGGCTAATACCTCCTAATCTTATCAGGCTACTGCCAAAGATAATTACATGTCTGGGAGATACCTAGATGCTATGACAGGAGCAGAGAAAAGAAACCCAGTTTTGCATTTGGCCTAAGATTGGGTACGTGTAATCTCAGAGGGCTGCAATTACTCACCATGCATATCACATAAACAAAACTACACAATATTGGCTAATGACCTACATCCTTAGACAGGAGGCATGTGGAAATGGAGTCAGAACACACACTCAGGGCTTGAAAGCACAGGAGACAAGGATAACCCAGTCCTGCAGACTTGCCAGCCCTTGACTTATCCATGCTGTAGCTTTAACACCTCTACTTGTGGCTTCTTGACTAGAGTGTGGTGGTTCACCTCAGAGGAGTAGGGAAAGGCAGGGCAGGAACCAGAGAAACCTACCAAACAAGCAAATCAGCCTTTCAGGAGTAAATTAGGATGTGACCTCCAAAAATCTTGCTTCAACTCCAAACTGCTTAGGGCAGGCTGAATAACACCCCTCCACTTGTGTGAAGCACAGAACTTTTGAGCACAGTCACCAATCCCATCCAGAACGGGATACATTCCACAAACATATGCCCGGGCATGGTCCTAGCACTTTAGAGAAGGCCAGAATTAGAGACTTGAGATTAGGGAGCCTGAAGTCAGTGGGGGATATTACAAGCCCTCACTGAAGGCAATGAGAGGGGTTAAAAACCAAACTGGGAAGCTAACTAGTATCCATTACATGCATGCAAACACACTTTAACTGTGTCTTAACACAGCAATATGATCGAGAAAAATCAACTGCAAACACAACACCTAATTATTAAAATGCTGAATGATAAATGTTTGACTACACTGCACTCCTAATGTTTAGCACCTCACATACACATAGTCATTGTAGCCCACTTAACTTCAGTGAGACAGACCTGTGATGAGCCTGAAGTACCAACACCATGGGTCACACTAGTGCAGCTACCCCAAAACATTGTAGCAGTCTGTTACCTGTAACCCTAGGTACAAAATCCTAAATTAACCCGTGGAGGGGGGGAGAGGATAAGAGTTCCTACATCCTGTTTCTTTGTTTCATCTTCAGTTACTATTACACATCTCCCAATATTTAATTACTTTTTTTGCACAGCCTCACCACCAACATCCTCAGGATACTAGATAACCTTAAACAGCAAAGAGCTAGAAACAAAACTTTATCTCTACACAATCAGGAAACATTATTTAGTGTTACTACTCTCCACTTTTAGAAACCTGACAATCAGTGACAAAGTTCATGACAAAATGTGTTTCTTTGCAGCCTAAATTGTCTCCTGGTCCCCCATCCAAAGAGTGTTTTCCTCCACTCTGATCCTACCAAAATGATGCTGCTCCCATGCAGAACTCCTTAGAAATCAGCAGTCTTCCCTGAAGCCAACCCAGCTGCAGGCAGGCTTAACCCAGCAATGTTTTCCTGATTACATACTCAGATCTGATCTTGCACATGGCTGGACTTGAGTTCCCCTTTCTCTCCCCACTGCATGGCAACAGCCTTTAAAAACATGCAAGAATATGGAATGGGTGACAGAGGGCAGGATGAGCAGGAGGACTTATGATCTGCACAGCCTACACCGATACCATCTAGAACATTCATTTGGGAAGGCACTGCCCCCCCACCCCCTCTGTCACCCAGACAGAGATCATCAGGCTTCTTCCAAGACCGTCTCCTGGGCACCCCAGGCATCTATTTCAGATGTTACAGGCTACAGTGGGTGCAAGGGACTCTCATCCCTAGAGCATGTGAAAATTGACTGGAATGCATGAACCAAAGCCAGCACAGTCCAATGACTCCCCCAACGGCAAGACTCCAGCTGTGGAATCCTCCTCAATTTCGCCTCCTACTTTTTTCCCCAGTCACTGGGAAAAGAATGTGTTTCCTCCAGACATCGGAATGCCCAACCCTTAGCTTGCAAGTTCAAATAAAGGCATTTATTAATTTACTATTCCTGTCACACATATCTTGGCACCTGGTTCCTTCCCTCTCCCTGGACATTAACGTAACATTAAGACAGAAAATTTAGTTTCTGAAAAGTCAAAAAATTCAGAGTGATGGTTCCCATGGCAATGCTGCTGATGCACAAATATCTCTGTCATATACCCTGTGGCAAGGCCTTGAGAAACAGGAACTCCAGCTGAAACCCAAACACTCCCACCCCCTTTCCTCCAGGCAAGTCATGTAACCTTTATGCTGTTCAGGGCAGCTATCTGCAATGTGGAGATAATTCACCCGAGACCTGTTGCACAGAGTAACTCACACCCAGACTTTCCCAAAGCAAAGGGCACGGAGAGAGCAGCGGCTGCACTCAGACTGACAGCATATGCAATTTGCCCTTGGATTACTGTTTAGACGTTGTTGGTTCATCCTGACATGCATGCAAAGCACCAGTAGTAAAGGGCCAAAGTTGGGGTGGAATGAATAATGAAGTCGTTCAAAAGCCACAACCAGACATTTAGCCTCTCATGATCAGTTCAGGCAGAGCAGGCACACACAAAAGAATCGACAGACATAGTAGTGAGAATTATTTTGTGCATGTCTCCTTGTGGCAGTTACCATGGCTGTGGAAATCTTGACTGAGAATTCAACAGAGAGTCAGTTATATATATGCAGGTCAAGCCAAAATACAGAAGGCCAACTCAGAAAACTCTACGAGAACTATTTTTATAACATGGAAGAGGTCAGGAGATTACAGCCCACTCTCCACACAAAACACTCCCCGTTTTGATATAAATAAAGCATTCTCCATCTAAAGTTATATAGTATTAAGCAAGGAAGACAGTGGGAAAAACCGCTTTATTTTCTACAGGCCAAGTATTGACTTCAGGTATCTGAGAAATATCTGCAAGAGGGGAGAATGCAGGAAGCATGAGGACGTGAAATCCTGTGAAAGCTGTTAGTTTAAAAGGTTTGAGTACCTTGCTCTGATTTTCAAATTCCAAGGTTAGGTTATACACTTCAGAAGAAGGGCCTCCCAGAGATATAAACAATCTGCAAGCACAGCAGATACTTCCCTGGGTCCAACAGGCAAGACAGCAGCTTTGGTGTTTCTGCTCCTTAGAGTTACCAGTCAATAGCTGAACCAAGTCACCCTGCTCCAAATAGACCCTACAGTAACTAAGGAAGCCTCATATTGTGAAAAAAAATTAGCTAAAATTTAGCAGAGAAAGGAGGTCAAATGCTGGAAAGAAGTTTTTGGGCAAAGAACAGAAGAGAAAACTCCAAGAGGTTTTCAACTATGTTCCTCACAGTCACCAGGGGCTGAGTCCCAGGACAAGAGTTTGGGTGACTTCAGGAAGTTTAAGCGTGGTGGGTACTAACCTCCACAAGGTTTTTACAAAACCTGGGATGATGGTCATCACCAGTGTAAGACCTGGCTGGAACACTCAACATTCTTTTCTAGGCTAGTTTTATCCCTTCAGTACTAACCACACACATAAAGGGCAGAACCTTACTCCACTGAAGTTGCCTCACTGCGTTTGCGCAGTTCACAGACACATTTGTATTTTGAAGGCCTGCAACAACCAATCCTCAGTTGCAAAACAGGGGTGTCCAGGCAGTTGGAAAACTCCCCTCATTCCACCTTCTTGTACACTTTCAGCACATTCCCATCCTCAGTGGTGGGTAACGCCATATTGCAGTTGGCCTCTATCTTCCAGCTCTGACAGCTACAAAACAATCACTAACAAAAAGGCACTCAGGAGTCAAAAAGACAGGTTTCAACTGCACATATTCCTAAAGGTTCAGTGACTGTGTCTCCTTTACACATCTAATCAGCCTGCAAATATTGTGCAAAGGCAGATTTAGTAGGAGCAGAGTCAAGGAGGTCACAGCCTTGATGCTCAACAGGGCCCCCTACACTAAGCAGTGCACAAACACAGATCAGAAGACTATTTCTGTCTTCAGGAGCTCAGAGTGCCACCACAGCAGCAGAAGTAACACAGGCACAGCATTTAAGTTATTTGCTCACCATCTCAAGGCAGGTCAGCAGCGGAGTCAGGCAAAGAACCCAACCCCCTCCTTATGCAGACATACAACCGCCCCTGGAAAGTCCCACCAAGAGGCAACAGAAGCAGGCTCACCAATTCCCAGGTGGGTGTTGATAGAGGCATAACGGGCTGTGCCAGTCAGATTCTTGTTTTCCCGATAAGGGATGTGCTGGTGGGTCCGGGCGTCTCGGTACTTCTTGGCCAAACCAAAATCAATGATGTATACTAGGTTGCCCTTTTTGCCAAGGCCCATAAGGAAGTTGTCTGGCTTCACATCCCGATGGATGAAGTTTTTGGAATGAATGTACTCAATACGGCTGATCTGGAGGAGGGATAGATAGATAGATAGATAGATAGATCGATAGATAGATAGATAGATAGATAGATAGATAGATAGATAGATAGACAAGCAAGAAACAAACTTATTTTAACTGCATCTGTTAAAAATAGTACCCTGTCCAAGACACTGGCCTGTCAGAAAACACTTTGCATTGAATATAAGTGATGACAGCCAAGGAAAAGACACCCTCTGGATGCTGCAGGATCTGGAGATGGAATTTAACCCTGCACACCAGTCTATTCCTCACTCTGGGAATGAATTAACATTAACATCATAAGGAAGGATGGGAAGCAAGTCTACAGGGACTAAAACTTTGAGCTTCAGTGTTGACATTGTCGACCCTTGAACTTAGCTGGGCCTGGAAAGAAACAGGTCTGTTCACAAGAGCTAAGGGTCTTAAACCCAGGACGGGAGCAGTGGAATTAAGATAGGTGCCTATAATTCATCATGCAGGCAAAAGTATCTATGTGCGCAACACTAACACAAGGCGAGCAGCAGGCAAAGGAAGGATGGATGGAGATAAGGAAATGCCACCAGTGTCTAGGTTCCAGGCCCCCAACTTCATCAAGAAATAGAAAGCTGGCAGCCACTTGTGCTAAATGAAGAAAGCCTGGGATACAGCAGTTCTCAAGTACAGGGGATGGGAGAGGAGTGTGCGGGGGGGAAAAGGCATGGAAAAGGAGAGTAGGCACAAATGCTTCAGAGGAAACTTACCATCTGGTCTGCCAGCAGCAGAACTGTCTTGAGACTAAATTTGCGGGAACAGAAGTTGAAGAGATCTTCCAGGCTGGGCCCCAAGAGCTCCATCACCATCACATTGTAGTCCCCCTCTGCTCCACACCACTTAATGGAGGGGATACCCACTGGGGAAAGAAAAAGATTAAGCCCAGGGAACAGAGAGAATAGATGATCCCGTGCTGAGATCATGCGTAACACCAAATCATTTATTTTTCTAAAGCCCTCCAGCGTAATTTCCTTCTCCAACCACTCCCCCAGCCCCATCCTTTCCTCCCCATCTCACCTCCTCCCTGCATCATCTTGTAGAACTTGCTTTCAATGTGGAGCTGGGGATGCTTGGTTTTGACACATTCCAGTTTGATGGCCACCTCTTCACCAGTTGCAATATTGGCTCCTGCATAGAAATGAGAGTGAAATGAAGATTGCACAACCTTCTGCTGAAGTTAAACACTTTTAACAAGGCCTGTAAAGATGCCAAAACCTTAAGATTTGCCCTGAAATAAGATACTCTACGACAGAAATGAGATTCAGCCACTTCATACAGTTTCCAGCACTGCCCTTTGTAACTGCCAGAGAGAGGTACATGAATAGGAAACCAGGTCTGATGCTGAAGTCAGTCAAGAACAACAATGTTACAGGTGAACTGCCTTGTTATCTCAAAAAGTGACAGATTTTGGAAGGTCAATCTGCACATATCAACAGTACCTAAACCCAGCGGAAGTTGCAGCTTCCACTGATCATAAACCTAGCCCCTGAACCCAAGCAGCCCCTCAGGCAGTGATAGGGAGTATCTCTTCCCCAGCAAAATTACTGGTTACCTCAGTTACATCATTTCAACACAGCCAATTAGTTCAGGAGGAGACATTACTAACATGCCAACTCTCTCTGTTTTCTCCACAGCGCTGACCTGCTCAATACAGACAATTTCTAAATCCCCAGCTTTTCCCTCTCCTGAGGGTTTTAACAATACCTTTATCTTTTGCCAACACAGAAACACTCGCTATATCACAAATTAGAAGCATGAAGAAATAAGCAGAATCTGGTCCTGAATTAAGTTGCCTGGACACTTCTGCTGAAGGTATTGCTAGATACTTTGCAATGACACTAAACCACAACCCCACACAGTTCTCTCTGAAAACAACTGAGCTGCCAGCTGCAAAAGCCAGCACTCTGGTCCCAAAGTGCACTGTCAAAGAAGGAACAGGCTGCTCTTTTTCTTGCACTAGCTGAAAGGATTCCAGATGTTTCACATCATCCTCAAATGGAAAGTAGAAATATCTGTACACGGGTCACGGGAATGACACTCAAGACTTGCTTCTCCCCCACCATGCCTGCTTCA
This sequence comes from Trochalopteron elliotii, assembly GCA_024734555.1. Classification (NCBI taxonomy): domain Eukaryota; kingdom Metazoa; phylum Chordata; class Aves; order Passeriformes; family Leiothrichidae; genus Trochalopteron; species Trochalopteron elliotii. The sequence goes on from JANPWX010000111.1 coordinate 2,786,865, forward strand.
CACACTTACAAACCCTTCCTCGTATCTGGAACTATTAGAAATTGCACTCAAACAGAAATCAGAGAACAGCACTGATCACAAGCAGCGTATGAACACAGTCATAAACTACTCTAGAACATGCGTGCCAAACACAAACTGCAGTCAAAGGTGATGTTTTGCAGATATCCCATAGCTAGTTTTGGTAGGTCTGCCTAATTTGTGCCTCCTGAACTCTGTGATAAGACTTTAAGAGTTCACAAGGACAAGCTGCAGATAAATCTCTTTATTTATCCTCTTTCACACCCTGCCTCCAGAGCCAGGGACCAAAGAAAAGAAGAAAATGTTCACACAACTGGATATCTTCTCCCCATGGATCCTAAAGAGATCCATCTCCAGTTGAAGAGCTCTGGCTTGTACACAAAGTTAGCCAAGAGCTGCCTGCTAGCAAAAACACATGATCTAGATGCTGCAGTGCTGGGTTGAGACAGACAAGCTGCTAGGAATTTGTAAGAGCGCAACAAAAATGATCGGGGCCTAGAGGGATTGATTTACTAAGGAAGATTAAAAGAGCTAAATATGTAACATAGACAAGAGATACAACTAAGAAGGGTGGGGAGGAAGAATGGGACATGACAACAGTCTACAAATATTTGAACGCTGTAAACACTAAGGAGGGAGAGGAATTATTTAGGGTGCTCTGAGGGAGGGGAAGGAGGAGCAATGGGATTAATTTAATACAGATTTTAACACAGGATCTAGGAGAAGATGAAGGGAAAAAGCCATCCTGAGAGGTAGACACATTTATCCAATGCTTACTTTTGAAAAGATGCTGGCATTTTCTACTAAAAAATTGGTGGCCAGAAAAATAAGTCTATACATTCCCTTCACTCCACCACAGGACTCTTCTTAATAGCACCAGGCAGATCAAGGAGGAAAAGAGCAAGAAAAGGGACTAGTATCTGTCCACCTTTTAAATTAGTGTTCAGCCACTGCCCCTCATTCAGCATGGAAACATCCAGGACATTCAAAAAACATAAGAGCACTTCCTTCCCTTGTCTCTTTCCCCTGCCTTTGTGAAGACTTTCCTCCAAATCCTCTGAAGCAGCTTCTTTGTCTGTTCCCCAGAGAGAATTCTTCCCTCTCCCAATACATTTTCTGACACACAAGCAATGATGAGTCTCTCTGACTTTTTGCAGCATTAGCATTTCGAATGAACCCAATTTCCAGAACATGAATGGTGGAAACATGAATGAGTTCTCATTTCCACATTACCCTGGGTGTTCAGAAACATGAAGATGCATCCACCTACTAGGCTGTCTGCAGGTAGGGAGTGTTATCTGTGGGCACATAAAGCTGAAAAAGGGAAGGCAGGGGCAGGCATCAAGAAGACTCAGATTCTTCAAAATGTGATGATGTGATTAAAATGCTCAGGTGGCCTTCAGCCACACACTATAGCCCAAACGCAGGTGTTACTTAGAGAAAGAAGAAACAGCCCTGTGGTCTAGAAGAGAACAAGTAGACTCAGAGGATGGTTTGGGTTGGAAGGGACCTTAAAGATCACCAAGTTCCAACACCCCTGCCATGGGCAGGGACACCTTCCACTAGACCAGGTTGCTCAGAGTCCCATCCAACCTGGCCTTGAACACTTCTAGGGATGGGACATCCACAATTTCTCTGGGGTACCCTTTCCAGTCTCTCACCACCCTCACAGCACAGAATTTCTTTGTAATATCTAATCTAAACCTTTCTCAGTTTAAACTCATTTCCCTTGTTCTATCACTACATGCCCTTGCAAAAAGTCTCTCCCAGTCTTTCTTGTAGCCTTCCTTCAGGGAGGGAAGGCTGGAACTAGGCCACCCCAAAGCCTTCTCTTCTCCAAAGCTGAACAACCAAAATTCCCTCAGCCTTTCCTCATAATAGAGGTGCTTCATCCCTCTAATCATTATTGTGGTCCTTCTCTGGACCAATCTGACCTATTCTTGGCTGAGGGGGTCACTGTCTGAACTCTTTAGGCTTGTTCCCTCTCCAAACCTCACCATGTCTACAAGTTGCTCCCTGTACTATTTCTTGGCTAGAGATCCACCCAGATCAAGACCACCACCAGCAAGGAGGGAATTTAAGGGCAGGAGCCTTTCTGATCCTTTGTTCCATGCTTCAACCACCATCTTTTTTAAAGCTACAAGTACAAAAGCAACAGTTCTGTGTTCTCTTTACAGACTGGAAAGCACTGTGTTTCAGACAAATGCAGCAGTCTGCTAGCTTCAGCCACTCAAGAAACTGAATGTAGGATGGGGGATAATTCCTAACATCCTCCCCCAGTCTCGCTCCGCTGTGGGGGCTGCACAAATTCAACTCATTCATCACAAGCTCTTTGAAACGGGGCCCCGGGGACAGAAGATGTCACCAGCTGAACAGGATCTTTTCAGAGTGAAATCCTGACTGCATGTCTGATACAATAAACACCGCCCTCCCTGAGCATCGGGGGCAACAGGCAGAAGCCCCATATTCCCCACCGCCTGTGCCCATCTCCACAGCCTGCCAAGGGAAGAATGGAGGGCTGGGAACAGATGGATGAAGGCAGATAGGGCGAGAGAGAGTTAACAAGCCAGGAAACAAAGGGAAGGCACTCCCCTCCCAGAAAGGGAGGAGCCCGCCACCAGGAACTGTCCCCAGCCAGCTTAGGTCCCAGCATGCTTTGTCTGCCCAGCCCCTCTCCACCACCAGTATGTATCCCGGCCAAACGATTCCTACACATCCAGCAACCCTGCCCTGCCTCTCAGCCAGCACCTCTGACAAAGCACCTCCAGTGGCCCAAAGGTCTCAGCAATTCCTCTGCAAACTGGGTTTTGCTCTTCTGAACAAGCATTTTTAGAGGTAAATGGGCTAGCCAAGGCCCATGGGCAGCCTGATCATATTTCCCACCCTCTCAAAAGAATGGGGGCAGAATATTCCACAGAGCATATCTATCCCTAAAAGCAGGGGACAGAAGGAATATGCTTCAAGACTCAGCTAAGGATTAACACAGTCCATCCTTTGTGTCTACCCATGTGGAAATCCAAGTTTCCTTCTGACAGACAAAAACCTAAAACAAACCCCAGAGAGGACAGCACGCAGCACTCACTGGTTACAGAGCAGCTGAAGGTAGTAACACCCTGAAAGAGAGAAGGCTGAGGATAAACCATACAGCCCCTGTTAATCCTCAGAGATAGACAAGCCCTGCCCCACACCATTATTAAAGGAGAGAACTGTGACATGAACCTGGTGCAGGAGAGAAGTCCTCATGAATGAGTCCTTCTGTCTGCAGAGCAGGCCATGAGAGCACAGTATGGGCACAAGCGTCCTCCAGACGCACCACCACAGACTACATGCCCAATCCCTCCAGGCTGGGGAGTCACCCAGGCTCCATGAAGTCTCACTATCACTGCTTCAAAACATGCTGGCTTGCACCCCAAGGAACATCACAAGGGCTTTCATACTGCATTCAAGTAACTTGGTTGAATCCTGTTGTGCTCACCACACCGGGCATTGGGCTTCCTCTGTTTGGTGACAGGCAAGGCAGGCACAACCCCCTCACCAGGGGCTATTTTCCATACCTGCTTTTGCACAGGTGGATGACCTGTTACATGGTACAGAGCAATACAGGATCAGGCCTTTCCGTTTAGTACCTCCTTTCTCTCCCCACATGTACCCCAGATTTTTTGCAAGATCCTGACTATTTATACTGCCCTAGAGAGGGTCAAGCCCTAGTTTGGTGGCAAATGCTGTGTCCAAGCTATCATCCCTGAACGCTAGCACCTAGGAATTAAAAGCACTGTCACCAAAGACACTAACTGGCTGGAGGGTCACAGAGGAGCGGCATACAGGAACAGGCTGTAGTAAAGGCAGCACACAGTGGAACTGGGATCCCAGATCCATTGTTTATCATCTTTGTTCATGTTCAGGATAAATGTGGCAACAAAGCCTGTTCCTGATGATTCCCACAGGACATTTAATCAAGAGGGCCTGTCAACACCAATCAAGAGAGATTAATAAAGCAAGAGGGAACTGGAGATAGAACCCAGAGGTTGAAAACAGACAGTGATTTACAATCACAGGAAAAAGTAATCTCAACTAGAGGTATTCAACAAAAGGGATTTGGGGAACGATGAGAAGATGCTGGAGATCCTAGAAGAGCTCTCCTACAACACAGCTGACAGTGTGTTAAGGCTAATTCTGCAACCTGATAGTCTTGGTGATGGGGAAAGCCAAGGAGGTCCAAAACAGCCTATGCAGAGGCATCACATTACAGATCACTCGAGGGTAGTCCTCCACTGCCAGGCACTGGAATGGAACATCTCAAATGCAGTGCTGGCTCCAAGCTGCTCAGCAGATGAAGAAACTAGGAAAAATTGAAGGACCAGCAAAAGGAGGACCAACTGCAAGTACCCAAAGGGTGCAGACACCAAAGCAGAGGGCCTTCTGCCAGCCTGCAGGACCACAGCGAACAGGTAGTGGTGAGAACCAGAGACTGGTAACGCCAGCCCTCATGGAGGGATTGAGCAGGCTGCTGGGTAGTCTCACCACTCTGGCCCTACACGGTTTGAGCCAATAAAAACATGAGCAGGCAAAGCATCAGGGAACATATCTACACATTAGCACACTGGCTTGGAAGAACTTTTACCCAGGTGACCTCCTGTGGTAACAGGAAACCCAGCACCTCATGGGCTCTGTCCACTGAGCTTCCAGCTCAGGTCATTCCAGACATTAACTCTAAATCCCATTACAGATCTAACAGATCTGAGCCCCAGGACTTCAACCAGGCCAGGCTCTCTGACCTGTTTTACACCTCCTAGTCTCAGACCTTTGTCTTATAGGTCCCAGATCACCACTTCCACTACCAGTCTTCACAAAACTGTACTTCTTCTATTCCTGAAGGAATAACTATGTCCTCCCTTTCCACCATGCATTCACAGAGTTTATACCCACACACACCCAAGCTCAAGAAAAGGAAGTGAGAACACTGGAATAGGGTGTACAACAATTACGCCTCAAACAGTCCAAATCTAAATCAGTCTGACCAACCACCACTGGGTCTCCAGTATGTGGTAAGGCAAAGCTGAGCTTATCCCCCTTTCTTTGTCATGAGAAGGCCAGCAGCCACTAGCAGTATTTCATTAGTTTTTTCTCTTCTGCACTCCTTCCAACCTTACATGGTGCCCACAAATACCAACAGGCAAGAAAAATAAACCCAAAACAATGATGCAATTGAGAAAACCAACCTTGAGACAGACTCTCACACTCACCTAGATAAATGTCTCCAAATGAACCACTGCCAATCTTTCTGCCGAGCCGGTACTTGTTTCCCACTCGAAGCTCCATGGTTTAGTCGTGCTGAGAAAAGAAGCACAGAAGGGGCAGTGTCAGAGCAGAAACAGGAAGTGAATCATGTAAGACTACAGAAGAGACCTCCCCACTGCACCCAGAGGCTGAGTAGTTTTAAATCTTGAAGTACTTCACTTTCTACACAGCTTCTATCACCTCTCCTGATCTCCTCAGGTTCCAGGACAGCATGACCAAGAAACACTACAGGAACAGAACACTCTCAAGCATGTTTTTCCCATGTTCCCATTATGAGAATGAGGCATGACTGAACCTCTTCTCCACCATTTTGCTGAGAGGCTTGGGAGGGGTTCAGGAAACCCCTTCTAAGAAGGATTCAGTGCACGATCACACCACACTACTGTAAAGAGGTACTGCTTCTCATACCTCACACTACCTGGCACTGGGACAAGAAATAGCCCTGTGAGACACCAGAAGGGTCAGGCATAATAAACCCTAGGAGGAGTTTCTCTCTGACCCAGCCCTATTCCAACCCCTTGGTGATGGTGAAGCACAGGACCCAAGGACTGCAAGAGACAGACAGACTGCCAGGAGCAAGCAACTCCATCACTCCTAGGCAGGAGCTGGCACAGGGGACAGGGAGGAGACATTTCACTGAACTGAACCCTGCCAGGCACACACACTGACTGGGAATACAACTTGCTCATCCCCACATGCTTTTGCTGATGGGACCACCACCTCCTTTGGTCTATCTGAGCCTCTCCATCTTTCTTGCCTACCTAGGTGTGCCAGCTGTTCATTTTTAGCAGCTCAGGCCTTTCCTCATCCGTTTACCTGAGATGATCAGCTAACATTTTGACATGATATACCCCATCAATATGCCCAGGCTCTGCCTATTCACCTTCCACAGAAAAACAACTAGGTGGAAGGACCACAGCCACAGAGTTTGTTCTCTCTGCCAACCTCAACTTCTGCTGCAAACATCTTGCCCAAACACAGCTCCAGCAGTTCCCCTCTTAACAGCCAGCCCCTTTCCCTTGCCTCTTCTATGACCATCAACTTATTCACATCTCTTCCCAAGACAGTCAATGTGTCTCCTTTTAGAGGGATTTGCCACAGTCTTAATTTATGCAATGCCACATTATTAGAGTACAAAATGCAGACACAGAGCCTGTTGGGGACAGGAAAGGTGAGGAATGATTCATGTTTTCACAAGTGGGTGCGAGGAACTTTCCCTTGCTGGAGCTTGGTGGGAAGGAAGCATCACTGAAGGAAAGAAGGGAGAAATGGCCTTGTGAGACAGATGCACAAAAAAATAATCCCAGCTACAGGATTCTGGGCATACTACAAACTCAGAGCTGCTTCTCCTGCCCCAGGAGATGGGATTACAGAAAGAAGAATGGACAGGCTGCAGAGATGTACAGGGAAATAATCCTATCAAGGCATTCAGGGGACATTGTGAACCCTGAAAACAGAGCTCCAGTCACCAGAAACCACACACAAAACACTCAGAGATGGCGTCCCCTCGCCTAGTATTTGTTTATGCATGTGTGTTTCTGTGCATCTAAAGTCTACAAATCCCCATGGCTATTTCTGATTTTCTTACTACAGGGAATGTAGGCAGAGCTTTGGAAACCAAACCAGGAGGCAGGCATACCTGGGTGAGGGCACAGCAAACAGACATGATTTTTATCCGCTGCCTGCTGTTCTGTATAACCACATTAACATACATCTGACTTGCTTACACTCCTACTCCAATAAACGATCAAAGGTGTGTGTCCCCAGGAACCTGTCACACCACTGTCAAGAAGACAGCTCTCGATCCTCCTGCCTTCATGGAGTGTTTGCCCAGGCCTGTGAACCCCAAACACTTCCCACTTGAGTCCAATTCCCAGCTGAGGCATGCACAGCCAAGCACACAGCAGAAACCAGGCAAGAAGTCCCAGTGGGATCTGCTCTGCACCAGGACACAGCAGGTACTGCTCTACAACACCACAGTCCCAAACCTAAATTCAGACCCACCCTTCTGGGACAGGCAGGAGCCAGGTTAAGAGGGCTTCTCACACAACCAGGCAGCAGCCCTTGTAGCTGATTAAGCAACAGGCTCCAAAGGGGAATCTAAAAAATGCTCCGGGGTCCAGGAAGTAGGATAATGGAGTAAAAAAAAATCATGGTCTCGCACAGCTGTCATTTTGCCTTATCCCCCCCCAACACACATACATACATAAGTGTGAGTTGAAAACTGGGGGGGGAGCACAGCCAGAGAGCGAGAGCCTGGATTCCTGCAGTAGGACACACATATCCCACCCCCTCAACAACTGCTCCAGGAGTTCAAACATCTATCCCATCTACCCCCACCACCATCTACAGCTTCCGCCCTTTATCTTCTGATCTTCAGGTCTACTGTTACAAGAAGAAATAAAATTGTACCCATAAAATATATATTCTTATATGTGAAATTTATATCACTCCCCTATGTATTATTTATGCATGTAAAATCTAAAAAGACATCCCTCCTTCCCACCCTCCCCCCCACTATGGGCTTAACCCCCCGCAGCCCTGCTACCCTTCCTGCACTCTACAGCCACGGCAGCATTCCCAGGGGATGCAGGGCAATCATTTAGTTTTCCATAAAGGATTAACACAGATACAACCTCAGTGCAAGAGTGTGCTCTGCATGAGCGTTTGCATACGTGAATATCCAATACAACATAGCCTTAAAAAAAATAATACTATCCAGCCGCCAGCGCTGCTTCCCCACACACACCATTTTGCACCAGCCCCTTTTATATAATATAAAATACCCACGTACAGGCACAAAGGCCATTATATAAACACACGACTAGAGTTGATATCACATTGCTGTGCCAGCAACGATGGCAATCAAAGACGACAGGGACCATGGGGGGGGGGAGGGGGGGGG
>JANPWX010000111.1:2795462-2859270 GCA_024734555.1 Trochalopteron elliotii
TGGGGACGGCTGGTGGCGGCCGTGCCCGGCGCGTCCCTCCTTCTCTCGGCTCGGCGCGGCGCGGCGCTGCCTGCCGCCTCCCGCCCGCTCGCCGTCCCCTCCAGCCGGCGTGTGCTCGGCACAGCCCCGGCGCTCACCCAGTTTCCATTGAGCCCCGGAGCCAAACCCACTGATGTCACCCAGCGCAGCCCCGGCCCTCCTCCTCCTCCGCCTCCTCCTCCTCCCGCCGTTAAAGGCACAACCGCCGCCGCTCCCGACGCCTTCAAAGCCGCCGTCCCTCAGCCCCGGCGAGCGGTGCAGACGCACACGGGCTCGGTTTTGGGCGCCGCGAGTCCGCTGAATGTCTCCTCAGAGTGGAGCAACAGCCCACCTGTGGCAGACCCCCATAGCAGGGTGGCCCCGCATGGGGTTGATCAAACGAGGGTGTGGAGTCCCATCGCGCTGGCAGCGGCTGTCAAGCGGGGGATCATCAGGAAGGCCCAGAAGGCCCCACAATGTTCAGGGCTCCTCAGCCCACGCCCCTCAGGAGTGGGGATGCTCCTTGGGTCAAGCACCTGCAAATCCACACGAAAAGCGAAGCACACACATAAATCCCTAATGTGGACAGACAGAGGTCTATGAGGCACCCACCAACAGATGGGTGCAAAGCTGGGGCTACCACCCCCCCCAGCCCTCCAGACCCTGGGGTGTTTGGGGGCCAAGTGGGTACAGCAAGCCCCAGAGAACCTCTGAAAGCCAGCTGAGTCAGGGAGAGCACCCTGGATGTATCAGACCTGTATGGGGGTGTAGGAGTAAAGCCTAGGCTGGGGAATTATTTGGGGAGATTGGGGCTGGATGTGCAAAGGAGGATTGAGGTGCTGTTGAGAGCTCTGGGAGCAGGACTGCAGGAAAGGCTGGAGGCCAGTGTAGTGTGAGCTGGAAGGGACTGAAAGTCCTGTGGAGCAAGAGCCAGATGCTGCCCAGCTTTGGAGGCACCAGGATGCTTCACCAGGGTTCAGGAGCTGCTCTGGCAGAGCCATCCCAAAGTCAAGAACCCCAGTTCCCACAGTTGGAGATAAGTGTGAGGGGAAGTGCTTAGGAGCCCCCATACCAGAAGAGCCCATAGGTGCTTCTAAGCCAGGTCCCTGATGTCAGCTTCCAAATACACAATGTAAGCATAGGCTGTTGGCAGCAAGAGGCTTAAGCTGCTGGTGGCGTGCTGGCACTGTGTGCTGCAGAGAGCAGTTGTTGCTCCAAGTTGTACCAAGATGAGGGGCTGCAACCTTCTGAAAGCCACTGCCAGCCAGTGCCTGGGCTGACTTGACAGTCCATTGAAACCTGGGAATTGTTTGTCATTTATGCAAGCTTTTGGGAACCAGTACTGCTTCCCTCTCTCACTGCTGGGCCTACTTTATTACAGAACTTTGCCTGCACTTGGAGAATTTAAAATTTAATTGAGTTTTTCGTAGTAATGACATTTCTTTACACATGCTCCATTGAGCCCTCTGTTTTTTCACAGCTTATGTAACAGTGAGCAGATGGGAAGGCAGGTAATAGTATGCAGTCACTGCTGGATCCAGCTGAGGGTCGCTCTCCTTCTCTGGGTGGGTGCACATCAGTGGAGAAAGGATTTGCCAAAGCCCAGCACTGCTCATGACTTTGCTGCAAGTGGCAGGGTCATACAGGCACTGAGAGAAGTGGGCTCTGATACAGAGCTGGGAAGGATGGATCTGAATCAGCATGCAGGAGAAGCAGCTCTCAGCATGCCTCGTGGGAGCAGAGTTTAGGGTGGCACTGCTTGGCAGGCAGGTGCAAGGTTTGGGGGGACAGTGGCCATACCAACTCTCCCCCTGTTGCTGACTGAGGCAGCAGGATGGAATTTGAAGAAATCCCCAACGTAGATGCAGCCCTTGGGGATGAAATTGGAGTGTGTACAGACACTTCAGCTACCTTTATTTTAATCATTGACAGCTTAAAATAAGAACTCTTTAATTAGAAACATTCCCTTAATTGAATTGTAATCAAGCTTTTAGTGCTGGCTAGCCATGTGATCTATTAACACCCACCTCTCTCCAAGCATTGCCTAGTTATACCTCTTCTTATGGAGTAATTTTTATTAGGGACCCTGGTCCAGGGGCTGATGATTTTGGCTATGCATGTAGCAGCTAGTACTGCAGGGACCCTGTCTCCATCAGAGATGTCAGTGCTCCAGCACTGCAACAGGTAACTTCTGCCCCAGTGTCTGAAAAAGGAAGTTGTTTTACATGACACAAGCAGCAGGATCCCAACTAGAGAGAGGCCAATTGGAGTTGAGTTGGAGAGGGAATAAATCTGAGGGACAAGCAGAATCCATGTTCACAAAGCCTGCTGGGCCATCTCCATTCCTCCCAGTGATCAAAATGGTGGGTAGCTGCAGCACCTTTTTTCCTCTGTGCACTTCTCCAAATAGGAACATCCCCTCAGGTTAGCACTGTATTAGGCACCAACCAAGGTACATACACCAAGATTCTGTTCAGACAACAGCACCTGGAAGGCAGTCTAACCCCCCAGACACAGCAGTGAGACACAGCTCACACATTGAAAACAACATTCCCAGATGAGGCCCTAGGAGGCCTCACCTTGTCCTGTCTCCCTGGTTTGCCTGAAAGGGATCTTTGGGTTCCAGAGCACTGAAGGGAGTCCAAGCCCCTCAGCCCAGCAACCAGGGGGCCTGCACCTGGGATACCTGATGTCACAGACAGTTTCAGACATGGTCAAAGTGCCCCTAGATGGTACAGGGAGTGCTGCTGCTGAAGGCAGGCAAGCAGAAGATGGGCTACGTTTGGTTGCTGTCCTATTCACAAGCCAAGGTTCTTGGGCTGTCCCTAGTGCTCTCATTGCAGTGCTGTAGAGGGAACCCATGGCAATGTGTCTTGAGCTGAATCTTGTGGGCTGGTGTATCCAAGGGGGCTATACCTCACTGGGCATCCAGCCAGCCTCTCCACTGCCCATCATGTCATTTCTAAGGTGGGAAAAGAAAAGAAGGACTAGAGTTATGCTGTTTATTCACAGTGTCATGGTTGGGTTGGGTGGCCTTCCAGAGTCACAATATATGATATTCATAGCACCTAGTAAAACCCATGGGAAAGCTGAGCTCCAGTGACCTAGCAGACCTCAGAAAACTGCCAGGTCACATTTGGCAGCTCTGCCTGATCAACAAAGAACAGAATCCCATTTCACCCACTCTCTGGAGAAGGACAAACTACTTTGAAGACCAAGGTCAGTTTGCCACAGAGAGACACTTGTGTGTGCTAGGGGAATGGTGAGCAATCAGGGAAAGAGCAGACAAAACTTTGACACTGTGCTGAAGTTCTACTTCTCCAAGGCCAGTGAAAGTAAGAAGAGATGAGAAGCGAGAACAAACCCATTGGCACCTGCAATTCAAGAGCAAAGGTACCTGAGGAGGAATATACTTGTGGCTTGACACATCCAACAGGGCTGGCAGAGTTCTTCAAAGCATTGACTCACAGCTCATTCAGAATGTGCAGCCCCCACTCCAAAAACAGTGATCAATGTTCATAGGGTCTCTTTTACATAACATACACCTAGTTTCTCAGTACTTTACAAATAATAATAGATTTGCCTTTTCAATACTCATACTGAGCAATACAGCAGCATTTTAGAGAAGATCCAGCATTCCTGGAGGGAAGATCAAATGCAGCCTGCAAAGTGCGGATGCTGATGTGAGCACTTTACCAGAGCGCTCTGCAGTTTAAAGCATTTTCTAGAGTCAGGTGCAAGTCCCCCTTCCCATGCAGCAGGGAGCAATAAATACTCCTGCAAATGAGACATCAGGATCCCAGGATAGCAAAAGGCTAAAAACAAAACAAAATGCCAAAATAAATAAAACATAGCTAATAGCTACCTCTGAAAAGATTGCTGTGAGTGACTCACTTAGCATCAGGTAGGAAATCCGCAGCAGGGGCAAGGATCCAGGCCAGCACACAACTGCCTCAGCAATGAGTCACTCCTTTGTCTTCACACTTTTGGGGAAAAAGCAACAACAACAACAACAACAACAAAACACAACACAACAGAAAGAAGAGAGTCTCTGCAAGGAGCCTACTTCGTGACACGGCCCAGACTCATCCAGAACACCACCTAACCTGTGTGCTGCAGGTGTCCTGTGCAAAATAAATCTGTGGCCACATAATTAAAGACTCAACCGTAATTCATATGCACGAGGACATTGAAGGGCAGTTGTACAGCCAGCCTTGGAGCTGACATTTCTCAGTGATGAGAAATGTGTATTCTGATATAACAGCGAGCAGCAGTTGCCTGTTGTCCTCAGCAAGGAGGAGGACTAGCAAGAGGCGATATGTGCTGTCGGGTGGCATTTGGGGTAACACCACAGGAACAGTAAGAGTTGGGAGGAAGACTTGGGAGAAGACCCTTGTTCAGACACTGGAGAAGTCTCCAGTCCCAGAAACACAAGCTGGTATTTCATTCCTTTGTCCCCTCCATGCTTTCTCTCTTTTGATTTCCCTTCTTGTCAGGAAGCCCTGGACTCTGGGCTCAGCCATTGCCCCCTTTCAAGTCCACCTCACTTGTCCTTCCCTGTTTCTCCTCCCACTGTATTCCCAGGTCCAGTACGATGCCCAGACAGTACCAGGCTGGCTCAGCTGCAGGTCCTTGACCAGTCAGCCCCAGCCTTCCCACCACATGCTGTGCTGCTCCACACAAGCTGCCCTCTATTGCCAGTACAAGCCTTCCTTTGCAGTTGGATGGGTGATGGGAATTCCCTTCCACCATCTGTCACTACAAACTCCCACCACCCAGGCAGATGGGCTGAGTTCCTCCCATCCCCTCTCCCCATCCCACTGACAATCACCCCTCCTTTGCTTTTCCTGTTCCCCATCTCTAATCACCATGCCTTTGCTCTTCCCATTCCTCATCTCACTGCCCCAGCCAGGCCCACTTTCTGTTTCCCATCTTCCTGCTCAGCTGTCCCAAGTCACTACAGCAGCTGTCAGGCAATAGCCCCTTTCCCAAACAGACCCAGCATTTCCCTGCAGCTCATGATCTCATCTGCCTCCCAGTCTCATTTGTTGTTCCCCAAATTTTTGGTTCTCTCCCTTGAGTTTCATTCCTTCTGTATTCAAATCAGGGAATTTTCTCCACCAGGCTTCCCAGAAGGCAAAAGAGAGGTGGCCTGTAGCACAGGGCAGAGGAAAGCATTGAGAGATGCAAACAGGGCATGACACATAACAGCAGGCTGCAGCTCTAGAAGGGAGAGCCCTCCCAGTTTCCTCCTGCAGTGCTCCACCCTGGGAAAGCCCATATGCTGTCATGACAGCCTCAGAAACCAAAAGGGTTGGGCAGGTTAGCAAAGGTTGAAAAGTTTGTAGCTGTAAAGCTGTGACAAGTCTTGTTTCCATATTTAACAAAACCATGTAATTTGCCCATGCTGGTTGGAGAGAATAGTAGTGTTTCATAGAGCTGGCAAAACACAGCCTCCATGACACAAAAACTGATGTCCTGGCCAAGGCCAAGCCCTTGCTTGAAAGCCCATAAGTTCCACAGGTTTTGTCCCCTGGGCTGTATATATACATAGTCTAGCCCAGGAAATCTAGTGATGGGTCCACATTAAAAAAAAAAAAAAAAAAAAAAAAAAAAAAAAAAAAAAAAAGGTGTCCAATTCCAGCTGAGACAATCACTTTCTATGGAAAATTTCTGCTCCAGTGGTGAAACTTGGACAAAGTTATAAGCAAGTGAAAACAGGGTTTTGAAAGGTGAAGTGTTTGCAACATTAATAAGAAGAGCTGTTCCTGGCCACACCTGTAATTAAGTGCATTTATTGCTTTTTTCCATATAGCCTTGCCTTTTTTATCCTCATGGTATTCCCAGCCTCTGTCAGTTTGGAACTGGTTCTCTTTATTACACCCCTGCTGGCTTGCTTTGGTGAAAAAAAAAAAAGAAAAAGAAGAAAAAAAAAGAAAAAAAAAAGAAAAAAAAAGAAAAAAAAAGTGGATCTAATGGGGAAGAGAAACAAACAAACAGGAATATTTAGGTGCACTGTCAGAGCTGTGTCAGGCCAGGACAGATGTATCAGAGAATCACAAGAGAGGGCCAAGGTTCCTTGGGAGGAGCTGGACTCAGGGCTGAATCAGCAGGATCTTACTTGAAGATGTGTAACCTCATCCTGCTCTCCAGCATGTTGAGTGCTCTCTGGGCACCAAGGCAGCTGAGTGCCTGCAGGGTGGTGGAAGAACCTGGCCCAGCTGTCTGGGCAGGATGAAGGGCCACAGGGGAAGCACCATGTCTACCTGAACAATCCAATCACCTTCTTTGATAAAAAGACTGGGCTTATGGGTGAGGAGAGAGTAGTGGAAATAATTTATTTCTAATTCAGCCAGGCTTTCAACACCATCTCCCAATGTTCTGATATCCAAGTAAAGGTGGTGTTGTCTCAATATGTGGAGAAGCAGATAGACACAAAAAGAATTTGTCTGGTCAGGCACAAGGAGCAGTTAATTGTTAATGGGTTGTACCCTATCTAGAGGCTGGTACCAAGTGGGATGCCTCAGGGCGCTATCGTAGGACCTCTCCTGTTTAACATGGTTATTGGTGACCTGGAGAAGGTGATGGGGTGCACTTCCACCAAGCTTTCAGGCAACACTTAGTTGGAGGGGAAACAAGTCATCATGCCTGAGGGGACATCAGAGGGATGTAAGCAGCCTGGAGGTACGGGCCTGCAGGAACACTGGGAGTTCAGCAAGGGCAAATGCACAGGCTTGAACCTGGCAAGGAAGAGGCTCTGGCAACGATGTGGGCTGGGGACCTGATAGACCTTTCTCCCCAGCTGTGTGGGAAAGGACCTGTGAGTCTTGGTAAAATACAGAGCCAAGCTCTTCACAGTGCTGCTTCATGGGAGGATGAGAGACAAGGAACATAATTTTAAAGAAGAGAGGTCCAGCTTGAATACAAAGAAGACCTTTCTGTCCTCAAAGGCAGTCAAGTGTGGGAAAAAGTTGCCCAGAGAGGCAGTACAGTCTCCATCCTAGTAGTTTATAAGATCAAATGAAGCTTCAAGCAACCTCATTTGACCTCTTTGCTGACACTTCTTTGAGCAGAAAGTCAGACTAGAGCTGTCCTGGGGTCTCTTCCAAAATGAATTATCTTTCAATGCTATGATGCCCAGGGCCCCATTTGTGTGTAGCCTGTGTCTGGCAAGTGCCAGGTGTGTATGTGCTAGACACATGTGTGTCTGTGGCAGGGGTGAGCTGCAAGCCTGAATCCCATGTGAAGGGTGCAGCTCAAGGGAGACAAGGTATCCCACAGATATGGTGGACAATGGGTGAGGAGCACAGCATGGCAGGGAAGCAGTAGCTCCGAATGCCTGTGACAACTGTGCCAGTTTTGTGCACCCTGGGGAGCTCGCTGAGCATCACAGGAGCAAAGTGGGTTGGCAAGGAGACTGTGGTGCCCCTGAGGTGGGACTGTGTGTGTGTGTGTGTGTGTGCCAGGGGAGTGAACATGCAGCCGTAGTAGGGAAATATGTGTGCAGCACACGCAGCAGGCAGTGTAGGCAGCGGGGAGCTTTGTCTGTGTGGCTTGCTGTTCACAGCTGCACAAACTGGCCATAGCTAAAAAGCCTCCCATGTATGAGTGTCTCCCAGGCAGGCTCTGGGGCTGAGGGGATGGGACTAGAATGCAGGCAGTTATGAAAGCAGCTGGCCCAGTCAGAATAATTCATGTATCGCTATGGGAGGGACAGGAGAGATAAACAATGCACTGGAAAGCGGGAGGGCAGGGAGAATGGCTTAAAATGCATCTTCCCGACATGCCCTGGTGGATTAGTTCAGCATCTCAGCCCAGCTCCTCTTTAATTCTTATGCAAGGGATTTCTCTGGAAGGGACAGTCTGTCCTTGCCAGCTGAACACCAGGCACAGGGCACTGATTAACAAAAGGCTGTCTCACCACCCATCCCAGACAGCGAAGGACAAGAGGCAGCTGGGACGCATTCCCTATGGGGACTGAGGTTGTGTATTTTTATGTCTGCCTCACATCATGCTGTTGCTCATCAGGGACTGCAGGACTGGCTCATCTGAGCTTCCCATGGCCTCCTATTCCCTTCTAGAAGGTGATGATTAGTATCTGCAAACGCCCCATGTTGGCTACTTTTGGGAATGTCCTGGGGCCCAACGGCTCCCGGTTCCTACATCTGAATGTCTAGAGGCCAGAGGTGTCTGAGTTGGGAATATGCACAGCATCTGGTCTGTCAGAACTACTGCTTGGAATTGTAGGCAGTGATACAAAGGTGATGGGTGTTGTGTGTGTACCTAGGGAAGTACAATGTCCTGGCAACAGCTTTGCTGCAGCTGTGGACACAGGATAGACAGAGACAGTCTAGGAACTGCTCCTGGTTCATTTATGACTTAAAATGTCCTTCTTTAACTCTGAGGGAGGTGAGAGGTTAAACCCATAGTGGAAGGTTAAATCTGTCCTTTGGCCACTGACTGCTTCATGATCTTGGGAAAGCCACTTTGCCTTGCTGTCAGCTGCTTCTGGCCCCCTGTGATTGCCTTCTCTCTGAGAACAGAAACTGTCCCTTCTCTTGTGACTGCAGCAACAAGTAAAATGGAGCCATGGAGGACATGAGGACTCTGGAGGCTTCTCCACGGGACAAGTCATCAAATATTTACAAGGAGTCAGAAAATCCCACGGTTTTCAAAACAAGCTCTTGCATTTTAACAGTTGACAATGCATTTTGAGCTCATGAGACCATCTGACCACTGCAGGAGAGCTGTCTCAAACAGAGCAGCAGGGAACATGCAGCTTCATCTGGCCAGTACAGCTCTACCAACACACCTTGTACTTCCTCTGCAGCAACCCCAGACAGCTGCTCTCACCCTGACTTGTCTCCTCCACTGACCTCATGCTGCTCTGTCCCATCACACTGGCTTGCTGATCACTGCTGGCTCCTTGGACACTCCAGGTCACCCTGTTATTTATCCCTGCCACCCTGCAGTCAGTCACCCCATGTCTGCAGCTCTCTGCTCCAGAGCTGGTTTACATTGTAGATCTTCCCTGCTTTTCCTACAGCCTCACACAACACTGGAGGGGTCAAATAAGTTTCTCTATTCAAGGCAACCTCATTGCTAGTGAGCACAACACTGTATCCCAGAAAACAAAAGACATGTGGTCTAACCCAGCAGCCTGGAGCTAAATGATGGCTCCTCTCTGCTTACATTTAATCAGATCATTCTGTGTGGTACCAAGTGTTCTGCTATAGGTCTGCATTGCCTGTCATGTGCTTGCACCCACTCTTGTACTGATTCATTTTCTTATCCCTGAGAGAAACATGTGGAGACTGCAGGTCATGTTATAAACACATTCAAAGTCTTCTCTGGTGTTCTTGCATTAGCTCGTCCTCCTCTCTTCAATACCCCAGAAGTGGTGTGCAGGCCTGTGCCAGGCCCCTGGTAGACACACAGAGGCTGTTGCTGGGTGAGCACCTAATCACCTGTCAGTAGCAATTTCAAGCTCCTTATTCTCTTGCTCGTACAGCTTCTGTAATGAGGCTTTGTGGTCTACAAGCCCTCAGCTGACTCTTTCAGTG
Source organism: Trochalopteron elliotii (assembly GCA_024734555.1). NCBI lineage: Eukaryota > Metazoa > Chordata > Aves > Passeriformes > Leiothrichidae > Trochalopteron > Trochalopteron elliotii. The sequence goes on from JANPWX010000111.1 coordinate 2,805,044, forward strand.
GCTGTACTACTGGGACATTCAAACAACTCTATCAATGAGGAACCCAAATATTGCCAGGTCCCAGGTTTCAAGACTTGCTATTTCAAATCTGTGGCCAGCACCAAAATAATCCTGCTAATTTCAGAGACTAAAAAAAACTTTTAAAGTTCAAATATCTTGTGTCACACCGACTATTTCAGGATAGTGTTTGTGTCCATTCTGAATTTCTTCACAGGCATCAGGGCAGTGGAATCACATTGCTCCACTTTGCCTCTCTGTCCAGGCTGACCTGGCATGGACAGTGAGTCACTTGGGGTCCACATGCCCAGGCTGCACAGAAAGCAAAGGAATTACCCACATTAAAAGCTCCCTTCTGGAGGGGATTTGGTCAAAGGTAAGCATTATACCGGCAGCCCGCTGACTGCTCTGCTGATGTGGCTTTCCTTGGCATCTGGAAGAAGCCCAAGACCAGAGTCTTCTTACAGTTTGCAAGCCAGGCTGTCATTATCTGTTGTCCCATGGGGATACAAAATGGTTGGTTGCCTGAAGAGCTCTCAGGGCACTGTAAGCCTCCTACCTGACAGCCCTCATGTTGACAAGGACACTACCATGCAGCTTCACTGCCTCTCAGAGCATGCTGGCCTCCCACTGGTGCCATGGGAGAGGCAGCAGTACCATGCTATAGCCATCGGTTGGATGTGTCCGATCAAGGGACCGAATAATAGATAAAAAAGGGAGTAAATTTTATACATTGAGCACATGCAACCAGGCAGAGCTGAGAAATAACTGAAGGACATGCAGACAGCAAGGCAGCGACCAGAAGGACCTGACCCTGATTTCTTGTTGGGGATAAATCTGCAAAGCCATGCCAGCTCTGGGAAGTTAGGCAGAGATGACTTTTGCTCAAAGTGGTAGCACGTATCTGAACTGTTTTGAGAGTCAGTGTCCACTATGTGAAAGCCATGGCCTGGCTGTCAGGAGGGCTGACCTTTATTGCAGTGTTGGTGGTGGATGCTGGTCCTCTCAGAGCCTACTTTCACTCCAGATCAAACATTTCCTCCCCCGAACCTCACCTGTGCCCCATGGCACTGCCTGGAGAGTCAGCCTCAGCTGCAGCCCAGCCCCACAGCATCCCACCAGCACCGGGGCCAGAAGCAGCACTGGGTGAGCCTGGGGAGTCAGGAGCTGCAAGGATGCTGGGATCTGTGGGGGTGACCACAAGTCTTATGGGGAGTGTCTGAGGGAGTCAGGGTTGATTAGCCTGGAGAAAAGGGGGCTCTGGGGTGAACTCTCTACAGCTACCTGAAAGGAGGTTGTAGCAAGGGGTGTTGGCCTTTTCTCCCAAATAGCAAGCAGTAGGACAAGAGGAAATGGACTCACGTTGCACCAGGGAAAGTTTAGTTTGGATATTAGGAAAATTTTCTTCACTGAAATCACTGTCAAGCACTGGAGCAGGCTTTTCAGGGAAGTGGAGAGGTCACCATCCCCAGAAGTGTTTAAAAGATGTGTAGATATGGTGCTTAGGGACGCGGTTCAGTAGTGAACGTGGCAGCGCTGGGTTAAGGGCTGCACTCGGTGAGCTCAAAGGTCTTTTCCAGCCGAAGAGATCCTATGATATTGTGACGCCTAGACCCGCGGGGGTGCCAGCCTTGCTTTCATCTCTAGATGGTGCTCTGAGGCCGGCAATAGCCGGGCTTCCCCAGTCTCGCCGCGCCACTCAGCCTTCCTGCACTGCGTCCAGCCGGCGGGAGCACACCGGGGCTGGGAAGGGCAGGACCCCCACCCCGTGGACCATGGCAGAAGGAGAAGCCCGTGCAGCCCTTCCGAGAGCTGGCTGCCATCTCAGCTCCTGCTGGCGTGACATCCCCCGGCCGCGGAATGGCCGTAGGCAGCTGCGAACAGAGACTGCCTCCCCTGCCTCCCCGTCCCTCTGCTGTCCCCCTCTGTCTGCACCAGCGAGGCTGCCCCAGCTGCCCTACACCACCCCACGTTTTCAGCATCCCAGCAGGCTTCATTCCGTCCTCGCTCCCTCCTGACCATGCAGCAACAACCCATCCCAGCTTTGCGGATTTAGCACAGGGCCGGGCCCTGCGGGGTTTTCCGATAGTGATGCTCCATTAGGGCCCAGCACTGCTCTTACCACGGGCAATGCCAAAGTCCCGTTGACTTCACGGGGGCAAACCCTTAAAGGCCTGGGAAAGTAAGACTTTTTTTTCTTTGTTTGGTGGGGTTTTTTTGTTTTGGTTTGGGTTTTTTGGTTTTGGTTTTTAGTTTGGTTTGGGTTTTGATTTTTTTGGTTTGGTTTGGTTTTGTTTTTGGTGGGTTGGTTTGGGGGTTTTTTTGGTGACATTTAAAACCATGGCCACTTAGTATTGCCTGTCCAAAAGCTGCGAGAGACCTCAGGCCCTCCTGCAAAGGGAAAGAAGAGCTGCTAAAGCTCAAAGAACACAGTGGAGGCATTCTTGCAGAAGTCATGCGCCTGTGCACAGCTGTCATGGCAGTACCATTTGCCCTATCCACTCCTGGGCAAAACTTGGACAAAACCAAGCTGTTTGAAACCTAACATGTTTGTTCAGAAGCACAGACATTTTCAGCACCATTTCCTAATCATGGAAATCGAAACCTATTTTCTCCTCAATTGAGATTATTGTTGTGTTTCTTAAAAATATTTTTAGTTGCAGTGTGTATCAAAATGTTTTGCTGAGCAAGTTTTGCGTGAGTTGAAAGGTGCCAATGATGATTTCTTTACAAAAGGGTTGTCCAAAAGTGTCACCAAAAATAAAACATGAAACAAGTTTCTCAAGTGTCATTTCAAACAACAACATTCATTTGAGAGCTGTCAAGAGTGACAACAGCGTAGTTAGTTGTCATGGGGTAGAAGATCTGAACCAGTGCCTGGATCTTATTCATAGGGAAAAAGTCCTTCCTCTTCCCATTATCTTTCCGGTATTTGAATAGCTTCCAATAATGAGCCAAGTAAGATGTTCAGAAGTAAGACAGGAAAGAGATATAGATTGTGGTTGAATAAACAAAGAAACAGTGTATTCCTCCTGAAAAGCAAGCTGCCAGGCCCTTGGGATTAGAGGCAGGTCTTAGGGAAACAGTCCCTCCATCAAATCCTGGAAGAGGGAAGAACCCCAGGGACATCATGCCCTCTCATGCATTAAAGGTATCTTCTCTGGAGAGCACAGGGCAAGGAGGTATCACCTACCTGATGCTCCACACACTGTGTGCAAAAGGTAAAATACCTGCTGTGTTTACAGTTATGAATGTCCTGGGCAGCTGATTTGCAGAATCCTTAAAAATGTCAAGCCTTCTTTGTAGCAAACAATTTTCCAGGATTGATTCTCCCAGTGGCTTTTCACAGGCTTCGTAAAGGAGTCCCCAGCATGTGGCCAGAGAGGCGCTTGTTGACACTTGCTGCTCTGTGGCATTTTTGTGAATGTGGTTGGGTGTTTATGGGACGAAGTTGCGGCGTAGGATGGATTATGCCCCCACATGTGGCATACACATGTAGCCACCTGCAACGTGTATTTGAGCACAAGTGCTCTGGGATTCCAGTGGGCAGGTGCAGAAGCACCTGTGCAGAAGGATGGATGTCCTGCTGCTGTGTATCAACAAAGCCTGTGGGCACATGTGCAGCTTGCAGGAACAAACACTGGAGTGGCTGCACTGTGTTGTTGGAGGGGCTGTGTGTGGCACCAGCAGCACAGCTGTACAAGGAGTGTCTGATAGGGAGAAACTTACTTATCACCTCTGTTTTCCTGCACTGGCTGTTCCTCTCCTTCACTCTGCCCCCTCCCCTCAACCCCCCTTCTCTCCCCCATCTCTAATGATCTGACAGCACTGAAAGCTTTCTTGCAATTTTATTATGAACAGCAGGGTTTCAGCTGGGTATTCGTCAATGCCCCACTGTCTTCTCCACCATGATGCCAAGCATGACATGAAAACATCCAGCAAGTTCAGACATATGGCAGGGGCTGGAACCAGTATGGCTGAATGATGCTTGTTCCCTCAGATTTACTGCAATCTTATCCCATTTTTCCCACAAGAGCCCCGCCAGGTGAAGGGAGGGGTGGCAGAGCTGACCTGTGTGTTGCCCGAACCACTCCAGCTGTGCGTGCCCATGGCTCTGGTGCATCATCTGTGCCTGGCATCTCTGCACACTCACTCTCTGGTGATTGATGAGTCTCCCAAGAGGTAAGGGGACACTTCATCCCCAACAAGCACTGCCACCCTCCTCCAAAGGATTCTGTACGTCAGTGAGGGGGTGCCCAGCCATGAGGGCTCCCCCTCTCCTGGAGGCCACCACCCAGCCTGTGTCCTGAATGCCCCTGTCCTCGCACGCAAAGTCCTTCTCTCTCGGTCCATTAGTTTGTTTCCATGGCCAGTGGCAGGCACACGACTCTGAAAGCTGTATTAAAAGCCAGGTCAATACCAGCCCCTGCTTATTCCCTCAGGGGAAAATAAGTAAATAATGAAAGGAGGGGGTGACTTCTTTTCCTAAACCAGCAAACGCTTGAATTTAGTGCTGAAAGAGGTGCCCCAGTTCCCAAGTGGGGAGCATTAGAGCTCTGAGGAGAGGCAGCTCAGCCTCAGCACCAGAAGAACCAGGAGAGATGGGGGCCACTCAAAATCCAGTGATTCTATCATTTCAATGAAGGCTTTGAGGCAAACTGCTCTGACAGATGGGCTCTGGAGCTGAGGATCACTACAGGAGCGAGGTAGAGTCTGAGGTACTTAATGCCTTCTTTGCCTCAGTCTTTAATTGTGAAACCAGTTTTTCTCAGGGTACTCAGTCCCCTGAGCTGGAAGACAGGGACAGGGAACACAGCGAAGCCCCATAATGCAGGAGCAAATGCTCAGGGACCTCCTACACCACTTAGACACTCCCAGGTCTGTGGGGCTGGATGGGATCCACCCAAGAACACTGAGAAAGCTAGTGGAGGAGCTCACCAAGCCACTCTCTATCATTTATCAGCAGTCCTGGCTAGCCAGAGAAGTCCCAGGTGATTGGAGGTTAGCCAGTGTGACATCTATCTACAAAAAGGGCTGGAAGGAGGATCTGTGGAACTACAGGCCTGTCAACCTGACCTCAGTGCTAGGAAAGGTCATGGAGCAATTCACCTTGCCATCATACAAAACATGTAGCACAACCTGGGAATCAGGCCCAGCCAGCGTGGGTTTGGGAAAGGCAGGTCCTGCTTAAGCAACCTGATCTCCTTCTATGACAAAGTGACCTGCTTAGTGGATGAGGGCAAGGCTGTGGATGATGTCTACCTGCACTTCTGTAAACTCTTTGTCACTGTCTTCCAAAGCATTTGTCCTGGAGAAATTGGCTGCCTGGAGAAACTAAATGGGTGCACTGTTCATTGGGTAGAAAACTGGCTCCATGGCTGGGCCCAGAGAGCGTTGGGGGATGGAATTATTCTGTTGAATGGAATTATTCCAGTGAATGGATCAAACCCAGGCAGGACAGCTGTTCCCCCACAAAACCTACATCCTAGGATGAGAAATGACCATGTCTGGACCTAGTCATATCTTGTAAATCTATTTGTGCTCTTTCTCAAATGCACTTCCATATAACCTCACTTTCTCTTCCTGTTTTCCCCTTCCTTCTCCACCATCTGCCTGCTGTGTCCGCTTCTTCCTCTCAGTCCTGCTATTTCATTCCTTGCCCTTCTGTTTCTTTCCCTCTTCCTTTTGCTTCTTGAACCAATTCCAATTTGATATTGAGACGCTTTTTTTCTGCTTTGTAGATCAGGGATTAGGTGGGACATAACTTCTTCAGCCATTCCCCACCACAGCACAGCTATTGTTTTTCTGTCCTTATCTCATATGCAGTTTTGAAGGGGTGATTCTGCTGATCCTGAAGGAAGATGCTCATCAGGTTTTCACCTCTTTTGTGAAATGACAACAAAGTGATATTACAGTTCTAGCTTTGGTTGATGTCCTCCCTCATTCTCCCTCCACTTGCCTCTAGCAAAAAAAGAGGCTTTGGGTTTTTTCATTGGTTTTTGAATCTAGAGCAATGTCTCTCACACCTCTGCCTCTTCACCAAGTGTATCCATAACCCTTCCCTGGCCAAAACTCTCGCTATCTCCAAAACATACAATATTGCTTGGTGCATCCTACTGGCAATTTTAATGCAGATTATTCCCTCCCTATACACATTTTTATGACCTTCTCCCCAAGCAAATTCTCTGAGCCTCTCAGTATAGGTCTTTATCAAAGAGGCCCAGAACAAGAGAGCCCTCGTGGTAGAGCTTCTAGGGTCCAATGCCATACAAATAGCAAACACCAGCCCTAATAACCCTCATCAGTCTCTATAACAGGCTGCTGCCTTGGAGTCTGTCCTTTGCTTCCAAACCTCCCCTTGGGATATTAGACTTTATTAAAAATAAATAGTTACAAATTCTGTTTTACAGCTGATGGCATCAGGGAGAAGAATGGAGGAGGCAGAAGGAGCAAGTGGAGGGTCTGCTGTCCAGTCAGGTCACCTGTCTGTCATCCTGGCTGTGCTGTGCCAGGGAGCAGTCTGGGTGTGGTAAGCACAGGGCCCTGCCTCCTCCACCATGTATCTCAGGAGAGGAGCAGGACATGTTTTTCAAGAGGTCTGGGAGAACTGGATCTGAGTCTGTGGAGCCAAGCTGCATCTGGAGGTGACAGACACCAAAAGCCAAGGAGAGTGCAGAGCAACCTATGTAGAATGTCCTTGTCTCCTAGCTTGGCGTTTGCAGTGGAAGAATATTGATTTCAGTTCTCCTTCTCTTTTAGATACAGAATCATGTGCAACATGAAACAAACATGCAAGTAAACTCCTCTCTTGAGATCCTTCCCCACTCCCTCCAGGAGTCCCAAACTTTCCCATCTATCCTCATCTGGTCAGTGCTTAGGTGTTGCTCATCTCCCAGTGACAGCGATGACCCTTGACAGCCATGGGACCTACCCATAGTGAGAGGGGACAGAAAGTCTGCTGTTGCCTCAGCAGCAGAAACACTTGCTGGGGGACCCAATCTGTCCACTGAAGGCAGGGACTCCTGTCACCTCTCCAGAGACAAGAAACCAGGCCTGCTGCTTTCCTGTCTCTGGGCAGGAAAGGGTTTCTAGCCCAAGCTGCAAGCCCGGAAAGAGTAGTGTATCCTCACTCCTCTCCCAGGCAGTATGACCTCATGAGAAAGGGAGTATATCCGAGCAGCTCCAGGCCTTCAGTGTATTTGGGGGCTGAGAGGCAATCATGGGAGGCATTATTTGGTGGTGAAGGGACTTATCCAGTGTATGGGTATGGAACAGAGGAGACTGTGGGCAATGGGTGTGGAACGAGGAGGCTGGAGGAGTTAGATGGCTGACTCCCTGCGGTATGAGATTGTATCCAGAGGCAGAGTTGCCTGGAGTCTCTCCAGGTCCAGGTGGCTTCCAAAATCCATCATCTGGATGATACCTCCCTCCTCTTTGGTGTTGCCCCCTAACACCACACCCACTTCATCATCATCTTCATCTTCATCTTGACTGACAAGTGCCAGCTCATTCTCATAGCAGAAGGCACTGGGAGGTGGTGGAGAAGGTAGGATGGTCATCTTGCTTTCTTGCAGTTCCCGGGCTGAGCAGCAAGGTGTGCCAGCTACCTCATACGTCTTGTGAAAGCGTGAATAATCCACTTTGTAGTGGTTCTTCTCCTCAAACACAACTGGTTCAAAACGATGACCCCAAAGGATTTCACTAGCAAGGTAGGAGCTTCGTGCCTGTGTGGTCATGGCTGTGGCTTCCACCATCCCCTCCAGAATAACCACAATCTCAAAATTCTCCGTCTCCAGCTCTTCCTTACCAATTCCATAGAGGGGGCTCTCCTCATCAATCTCATGAACGATAATAATGGGTGAGACCAAAAATATACGATCAAGACCCACGTCATAGCCCACATTTAGGTCCCGCTGGTCCAGGGGGAGGTATTCCCCTTCCTCCGTCATGTAGGGCTTGATGAGCTGGGCTCGGACATGGGCCTCCACGATGTGACTCCTCCTCAGGTTGCCCACCCTCCACATGAGACACAGTTTGCCATCCCGCACGGAGATGACCGCATGATGGCTGAAGAGGAGGGTCTGAGCCCGCTTCTTGGGCCTTGCCATCTTGGCCATGATAGTGCCAATCATGAAGGAGTCAATCACACAGCCCACGATGGACTGTACCACAACTGCCATGATGGCCAGCGGGCACTCCTCAGTCACGCAGCGGAAGCCATACCCAATGGTTGTCTGTGTCTCCACTGAGAAAAGAAAAGCCCCCAGGAAGCTGTTCACGTGCATGATGCAGGGCTTGAGGAGAGAGGGACTACCTACCACTGCCGGTGCATTGAGGTCGCCATGGAAGAAAGCAATGCACCAGAAGAGGAAGCCGAAGAAGAGCCAGGAGACCAGGAAGGCAGCAGAGAAGATCATCAGCATGTACCGCCAGCGTGTGTCCACACAGGTGGTGAAGATGTCGGCCATGTAGCGCTGAGATTTGTTGCTCAGGTTGGCAAAGTAAACATTGCACTGGCCGTTCTTCTTCACAAAACGGTTGCGGTGCTTCCGCCGGGGAGCATGACCCTTCCCGTTCCGGCTGTGCCCATTCATGCTGCCCAGTGCAGAGACCTTGTGTCCATCCTCTTCTGTTGAGACGATGCTGTACCTGGGAAGAGAAGAAACAGGCCTTTTCCATCAGGAATACGTGAAGGGTAACAGCAACCACTGAGACAGCAAGGGCAGGAGACATGAGTGGCTCACAGGGCTACACTACCACCCTGCTGGATCTCACAACAGCATGTTTCAGTAATTATTGCATCATAATGCCAACCTGACCAAACTGGTGGAGATCAGCTGCAAAGTTCTCTGAGTGTTGCTGCCAGGAGGTTGCATCTAGCAAACTCCTGACAGCAGCAAAGCAGCAGCAGCTTGTAGCTCCGTGGTACCTTCCAGCCTTTATGGTAAGGAAGGATACAAGGCTTTGAAACCTAATAGCAGCTGCAACAGCCAGGAAGCCTGGGAGAAAGCACCCACAGCCTGACCACATTTTGGCCCTCAGACTCCCAAGGCTAGTAGTTTCTATTTTCTCCTCTGTTCTGCTCACTAATTTCATGTGTGTGGTGACAATGTTTATACACTTCCTGCACTCAGGACAATTCTGTTGCCACAGCAACATGTGTGTCTTCCAGCATGTCCTGGGTTGTGGTGTAGAACGTGCACGGAGTATTCTACCACCATCTTCATGAACTGTGGAAACCTATTGCTGAAGCAGCATTCTTCCAGACTCTTCCCTCCCTCTTTCTGTTAGGGTGTCTTTTGTTAAGGTGTCCTCTGCTAATGGATCTTTTGATAACGTGTTTTCTGTTAATGGCCTGCTGATGACTTACAGATAACTCCCACCAGGAGTTATCTCCCGTTAATGGGCCATCAAGGACCCCCCTGTATGACTCATTATTCCATTGTGAGATGCTCCATCCAGGGGGAGGAGCCAAGCATTCTCACCTGCATATAATCTGGGATCTGGGACAATACGGGGTACCTTACCCACTGGATCTACAGAGGATCAGAGCTACCAGACCTTTCTACGGGATTGCTGCTTCCATCATCTTGCTCAGGTTGTATTCTGACTCTGTCAGGAGTCTTTTGTATTATTGCATTTATTTTATTTTTTTTTTCTTTTCCTATTAAATTGTATTTCTGACTTGGAGCCTCTCACTAGTTTTGCTTTCAAACCATCACACAGCATCCCTTATCCAAAGCCAAGGTGTAATTTGGAAATCGACAGCCAAAGCACTGGCAATTTCCTTGGCAGAAGCTACACACGCACTTTCTGGGAGACGCCTTTGCTCCTCTGGCTCCCCTCCCTTGCTGTCAGCTCTGACAATGCCCCTCATGTGATCCTGTGACAGTTGCAGATACTCCTTAAAGATGTGGTTGCAGAAGGTGCTCTGACCACTGAGGAAATCAAGACAGTGCACTGAAGCACAAAGACTGCTTTGCCCCCATGCCTGACAAGCTACAGCCTCATAGAAGCCTGGGAGTGTCTCCCTCCCACCCCACAGTGCTGATATATCAACTGGAGTCCTCCAGCGTGGCCTTCATCCACATCTCACACAAAGACAGCACTGGTGGCTGGAGCTGTGATTCCTGGGAACATATGGCTTCTGCAGTGCTGCTGGAATCTGTAATTTCTGGTCCAGCACCATGCTTCTCCTCCATAGTATTCCTCCAAGCACTACCCCTACATATGGCATGGTTTGGATTGGAGAAGGAGAAAGGAGTCATTCCTTGGAACAGGAAAGCCACTGACAGGTAATTTGAGAAGAATATATCAAAAAGCAGTCTGAAGTTAGGGTTTGAGGGGCCAGATGAGGAGGATCAGGTCACTCAGAGCAGCAACAGGTCTCTAGAGGAGGGTCACTCACCGATTGACTCGGACACTGCCCATGGCTCGCTCTGTCATCAGAAGTCAGGGGGCCGTGGGAGCTGGCAAGGAGTGAGAACTCATGCAGCAGCACTCACACGGGACTGATCAGCTCCAGGTTTCATCTCTGGTGAGCTGGAACCAGCGCTGGCATTGTGATTGCTTCTGGGCACACACCTGGCAGAGAAGGGCAAAGCAAAACCCAGTCAGATCTCCCCCTACCAGCACCCATCCCAGTCCAGAGCAGTGGGCACAGGGCTCCCAGCCTTTTGGTCAAGGTGTGTTGGGAGGTCTTCCTGGGGCACCTGCTGCACCCTGGTTCGGGCAGGTGAGGAGCTGATGGATGCAGACTGGGTGCACAGCCTGCAGACTGTGTGCCCCCCAGCACCTCCTGCCAAGGGAGGATCAGGGCTGGCCAGTCATTGCTCTCCAGATCAAGGGCACAACAGCTGAGCAGTTCATAGGGCCCTCACCCTGAGCCATTATATTAATATCAGAGCTTACACCAGGAGGAGAGCTCAGCCAGGCTAAATACCTCTCACACAAGGACTAACAAAGCACAGGAATGCACAGCAGCCCTCAGGGATTGCCCTGTCAGCCCAGCCTAACCCTGAGGGGATTTTTTCCAGGGTGTGCAGAACATCCCCCCCCACACACACTTTCAAATAAAAGAAGGAAAGCAATGGATAGAGCCAAAAAGAAGGATTCAGGGGTAGCCAAGAAGAAGCCACCTAGAGGAAACAAACCTTGCAAGATGCCCTGAGTACAGCACCCAAGGAGCAGCTCAGCACCGGAGTCCTGGGAGAATGTCTGGCAGATGTCCCAGCCCAGTCGTCCCAGAACGGAAGAGTGGGGAAGCCAATTTATTCCACCTGCCCAGAGCTGCTGGGAAGTGAAATGCACTGAGGGGGTAATGACTCACAGATTAGGAAGGGCTTTGTACACCCATGCTAATCCTGTACTGTAGCTTTTGGATTACAGCAGCCAGTGTGGAGGGCACATGCAGATGGAGCCAGCTAGTTTGCTTCCTCCCAGCTTCACCAATGAACAGCCACGGGTTGCCAGATATGGGAAAAATACAAGGATTTTCGGATCAAATGTAAGGCTTAGAGCTGCTTGCAAGTGGTTGTCCACAGACAAGAAATAGGAACAGCAAATTACGTTGCCTAGGATAGAAAAGCTGGAGAGAACCATCTGTAATAGATGTAAAAAACTTATTCTTTCTATCCGATTGGCTAGTTGATCATTTATAACACATCCTTGTCTCATCATCAGTGCTGCAGAATGGGGCTGCGTGTGGCCAGGGGTGCCCACCAGCTTTCCCCAGTTAGGACCATGGACTGGAAAGCAGCAAGAAAGGAGATCCAGACATCACTTCTGATGGGATGAAGATTACTCAGTTACTGAGGCAGTTAAAGCTCTGCAGCAACACAAACATGGTTGTTCAGACCAAGGATACTATGAGACCAGGAGAGGAAAACAACCTTGTAATCCACAACTCACCATATAGTGACAAAACTGGGAGAGAACATCTGCCCAAAGATCCCCATCAGGAAAAAGTACTTTGACACTGAACTCTGCCAGCTCCCATCAGTTCACTACCCTACAGCATCCAAGTCTTTATGAAGTTGGTTTGGCCAGGAATTTTTGTTGTGCAGCTGGGTAAATGTACAGCAGACCCTGGGGATGGGAACCTAAGTTAATCAGAAATACTGATGTGATGAAGAGAGGTCACTTCATAGCCACAGATGGTCCTGCTGGGGTAAAGATAACTAGAATGATTACATGGTGAATTCAGACTGCAGGGTCCCACATGGCTTTGGGAGGTGGCAAAGGTGGGCAGTTTAGGTACATACCTCTATGCCAGCCCCAGGCAGGAGAGGAAGGGTATCCTCTTCAACTGGCATCATTCTCAGCCAGCCTGGATATGCCAAGCTCATCCTTAGCCAGCACTGAGCCCAATAACACAGGGAAGACACTGTCATGGCTCACACATATGAGTAATTCACAATTTCCTGAAAGTTTCTACAACCAACAACTCTATTTCTCCAGCTGCAGAAACAGGTGCACCATTTCTAGAGATTTTGGATTTCTGGCCCAGGCAGCAGCCAACTCCAAAAGAAAAGAAACAGAACCTAAGGAGCTTTGTGAAACCATGTGCAGCAACACCTGGATCTCTGCTCCTCACCTTTCCCTCCTTCCCAAGAAGGGGCAAAGGAAGAAGATGAAATACAAGGGCTTTGTTCATCTCCAGCTCAGGCTGGTACAACTGTGGGATGGGATGAGCATGCTGTGTAAGAGCACTGCATCCTGTGGTGCTGGGCTTCCTCCTGGCTCCCACATGGGAGCTCATGTCAGCCGGAGCTGTGGCAGAGCCTCTTGCACAGAGTCCACCACGGCTGGACCATGCAGCTTAGAACCTGGGAAGGCTTAGCTGCTGGCTCCACAGTGCCCGAACAGAATATCAGCAGCTAAAGCCACATCACTACCTGCAATTGGTACTTAATCACGAGGAAAGTATTTCCACAAAGGATAAAGGCCACCAGTCTGAGCACACACATTTGAGAAAGGGAAAGTAAATGCTTTTATTTGCAGTAAATGGTTGCAAGTGGGAGACCAATGGCCTCGGACCATGCACGAATCCATGGAACTCACACAGAATTGCACTCATAGATCTTTCTCTGCTCAAAATTTGAGAATTTTTCTGGTAGATTCAAGGACCTCAGAAATAACGGGCAGCATTCTTGAGGCAGGAGCTGCCTGAGGGAGCCATCTTTGCCCATTATGAGCTCGTGGGGGTTTTGCCTGGTGAAGTCTAAGTTGTGCTTCACTGCTTCCAGGCCAGTCTGTTCTCAGGTTTTCATTCTGCAGCTTGCATCTCTCCATCTGTCCTTGGAGAATGAAGATCTTCTGCTTCAGCCTCTCCACATTTGTTTCGGCATCCAGAGCTCGCTGGGTCATTAGCTGAAGCTGACACTCAGTCTGCTGGACTAAGGACTGGACCTCTTGAGCTTCCCTCTCTCGTTCAGTCTGGCTGGTCTTCAGCTGATCCTGCAGGCTTGCCACCATGAATGCCTGTCTCTTCAAATTGTTCTGGAAGGTGTTCAACATTCTCCTGACCATGGCATTGTCCTTCCTGAGTGCAGCATTCTCACCCTTGAGCTTGTCACACTGTTCCCTGAGCAGGTCATATTCCTCCCTGAGCATGACGTCCTCCTCCATGAACACAGCGCTGTCCTTCTTGAGCTCTTTGAACACCTGCCTGAGTGCAAAGTTCTCCGACACCAGCACGAGGTTCACATTCTGGAGCATTTCGTTCTCCAACCTGAGGATGTTGTTCTCCTGCCAGAGCGAGTCGTAAGTCAGCTGCAGGGACGGGGGCTGCCTGTCCTCCCCATCCTCCTCATGCAGCACGTGGGGTTCTGCTCCTATGGTGTTCTCTGGGTGTCCCACATAATGGTCACTGGCATGGGCCTGTGTGGCAATGTCCTCTGTCCCCAAGTGCTGGCCTGAGCTGTGCTGGAAAGAGTCATGGAAACCACTTGGTGCTGTGCTGGTCTTTTGAAGAGCAGGCAACCTCTGATGCTCAGGAAGTTGATAAGTCAGGCTGGCCTCCTCATCTGCAGCCAAGCTGTCAGACATTCCCATGTTTTTGTAAAATGGTTCCTGAAACTCCTGATCTTCCTCCTCAAGCTCCAGCACATGCTTGGCCAACCCCACTTGTTTATCTTTCACTGTGTAAGAGTGCCCAACAGTTAGGGAAAATGAGGTGGGTTCTCCCAGGTCCTCTGTCTGATTGTCATCTGTGCTGTCACTGCTCTTGCACAAGGATGAAGGAAGCTCAGAGTGGCAGGAGTTCCCTGATTCTTCACTATCATCATCATCACCACCATCGTCATCATCACCTTGCAAGCCTTGAGATTCTGGGTAGACCATCATCATTAGCCCAAAGATGTGAAATGGCTGTGACATTTTTCAGGATGCTCTGGGCTGCAGCAAGTAGGAGAATCCAAATTGTCCTCCTGGTGTGCAGGCCATGCAGGCTGTTGCCGCTGACAAGCAGTGTGCCACCTTCTGCAGCCTCAGCAATACTTGTTGTTGCCACCAAAATCCCTCTGTTAAGAACACTAGGATGTTCAGGAGGGAAAGGAGGACCACATAACTCTGCATCTTTGCTCTGGGGACAACTGGAACCACCAGCATTCCAAGGTCTGTGATGTCATCAAGTTCCATGTGTGCTGAGTTGTCAGAAGCAGGGTGGGGGAGTAAGCAATCAGCTGCTATCCTGATTCTGTCTAGGACTGCATTAATTTTCTTCATAGTAGCCAGCACAATGTTGGATTTAGTATGAGAATAATGCTGATAACACAAACATGTTGGAATTGTTGTTAAGTAGTGGCTTACTCCAAGCCAAGGACTTTTCTGTTGCCCATGTTCTGCCACTGAGGAGCTGCCCATGAATCCAGGAGAGAACATGGCCAGAACAGCTGATCCAAACTAGCCAGAGGGATATTCCGTGCCATAGGACACCATGCCCAGAATGTAACTGGGGGAGATAACTGGAAGGTAGTGACGACTCTTTGGGGACGTGCTGGGCATCGGTCATTAGGTGGTGAGTAATTGGGTTGTGTATCACTTGTTTTCTCTCTCTGTGCTTATTATTACTATTACTATTATTATTATTGTTGTTGTTGACAATATTAATATGATTAACATATTTATTATTATTATATTTTGTTTCAATTATTAAATTGCTCTGATCTCAACTCACAAAGCTTACCTTTTCTTTTTGATTCCCCTCCTCAGTGGGGCTGGGGGCAGTGAGAGAGAGAGAGAGGCTGAGTGATACTTAAGCTGCCTGCTGGGGTTAAACCTCAACAACTGCAAAAGGTTGTTTTGGGAGCATGAGGATAAACTGTCCTCCTGGCCGCAGAGCAGACCCCAGCTTGGGGATGCTGCCAGTGAGCAGAGAGCAGCTCATGAAGCCACCTGAGACCTCCAGTGTAAAGGAGGGACAGGGACGATCCAGCCAGGGCAGGCAGCATGGGTCAGAAGGGACAACCCTGTCCCATTGGGTACTGACACCTGTCCATCAACAAGGTCAAGCCACTGGCACTTGGTTGGGGCTCACCCTGGACAGGGGCAGGAGACATCACCAGCACTTGGGTCACAGTAATCAGTCTAAGCTGAATGGCCAGTGAAGGGTCCACGCTGTGGTGTTGCCAATCTGATTCATCCCCTCCTGCCAGCTGGCACAGGGAGGTGTTAGTAATACTGAGTGCCACAAACTCAGAGTGGCACGAGCCAGGAGACAAAATAAAAAAAACACATTTCCCACTTCCACCCCAACACACCCCCACAGCTTGTGGTGCCTCCATGGGAAGGACAGATAGACAGGCAAGAAATAGGCAGATAGGCAGGCCTGGGCTGGAGACTGCTACCACACTAGGTCACTGTCCCTCCTCAGCAGCAGGTGCACCAGGGCCACCACTGACCTCCCTGCTGGCAAAATCGATGCCACCTGCTTGGCAAGGCCAGGGGGTTTACCAGGAGCCCAAACCCTATGCAAACATAGTTCAAACAGCTGCGAAAAAGTCCCATTGCAACCTGGAAACCTTAAACACAAATGGAATGAACGGGGAAGGCTCAGAGGTGTCCCTAGCAGAAGACATCCTGAACAGGCAGCTGCCTGTCACATGGACAAGGGGGAGAAAAGCCTGGCTGAGGACAGAGGCACAAATCCAGAGCACACCTGAAGACATTTCATGGAGCTTGCCCTGCCTCCTGAGACCCACATATGAAGGAGGAAGCTGCAGAGTCAGTGGCAACTCATATGGAGTGGTATGAAACCAAGCTGGTAGGTGCAGCAAGGAGAGATGCTAGGCAGGAGGCTGCAGCCAGGACAGAGGTCTCCCCATCTCTCTGCTGCCTGTCCTGTGTGTACATAAACACCCATGTGTTTCATGGCCTGCAGAAGCCCCCCAGCACTCTTGAAAGCTGCTGTAGTATGGATGTCACAGCCACTGCCTTGCAGCATTGAAACAGTCAGCCAGATGGGTCTTCAGGGGCCAGCAGCTGCCTCCAGCCCCAAAGCATGTGCTACCCTTGCTTCTTTCCCAGCCACTCTCCCCCTCCTGTGTCTTAGACTGAGCAATGCCAGGGACACCACCATGGTGCTGCAGTCATCTCCTTCTCGTGTGACACCATGCTCCAGCAGCACAAGCCATCACACCAGCCCACGCTGCTACCCCAGTTCTGCTCTGGCCCCGAGCAGACACGTGGGGCTGCGCTGCTGCTGTCCCCTTCCAAGGGATCTGCAGGATAATAAGGTCAAGGTTCTTGGTGCTGGGGCAATACCTCTGTTGCTCCATCCCCTGTGCCTCACACATCCCAGTCTTTCTCCAGCCCCTGACAGAGTAGATCATATATTGTCAATCCTTCCTTAAATTTGCAAAGGAAGAGTCTCATGAAACAGAATAGAAAAGTCCATGCTAAAGCACTCCCCCACTTCTCTTTTTATAACAACCATATCTGGTGCTCTGGGACCTACACTGTGAACGACAACGATGGAAAAATCCCAGGGTATTTTTACACTCTTAGTCTTTTCTTTATCTGGAGTTGTCTGGCAAATGCTTCCCTCCTGTCTGTGGTCAATACCCCAGCCGCTGGTTGCACTCTGCTTTGTGCCTTTGTTCCTATTACCGGCTGCATAGCGCTGGTTGGCTTGGGATCAGCATCCACAGACCCATCCTGCCAGCTCGGGCACAGTGACAACACGGCAGACGAACTTCTCGCCTCTTGGGGAGTCAGGGCGGAAACACCAGCAGCTGAGAAGGGATCTCTTTGCCTTTTTGCAGAGCTTTGCAGACCTGCAGCATTCAGTGTATCCTCTCCATCCTCTTTGTAACTCCATCTCTTCTCCTATTCCTCAAAATATTCCCAGGGTTTGTGTTGAGGCTCATAGGGCAGCTTGGTGCCATGGGGGGCTTCCTGCCACAAGAGTCAGTGGCTGAGCTCTCGCTGCTCCATGCCAGCAGGGCAGGCTGCCAGGCGCTCTATGGGCACACACGAAGGCACCGTCATTGTGCAGGAGAGTTTTATCATATTAAAAAGGCAAGTGACATATGGAAGGTGAGGGGAGGAAGCTGTAATCAACTCTACACCATTTTTATATACACACTTCTGCCTTTTCGTTCAATAATTATAAATAGATTAAGTGCCAACAGTCCCCATCTGCCCCTCAAGGCATGATCCGCTGACCAGGTTCCCTCTCCAAAAGAGAATTCTATTCATGTGCCTCTGCCTGGTTTATATTTTGGAGTGGAGTGAGAAGGGGGGATATTTTTTCCCCCGTGAAGCTCTGGAGCTTGAGGATGGGTAATATGAAAACAAAACAAAATGATTTGAAGTTAAACCATCTCAGTGTGTGACTCAGAGCTATTCATAGTTCCCTGAAGCCAGCTGCAGCAACGGAGCCAGAAGGATTCTGCCCGTATTATTATTCCAATTACCATCTGAATTAAAAGTTTGAGCAGTGATCAGCCCACATGCTGATGGGAGGGGGAGAGAAGAAAGCGAAGAGAGAAGGAGAGAAAGAGTGAGAGGGAGAAAAAACAGATAAAAATGGGAACCACACAAAGGTCTCCAGGATGACAAAGTCAGGAAGAGGCACAGAAAGGTGACAGCATCTCCTCCTGCCTGCTCCCACACCGCCCCAGTGATCCCTGGTGTGGCTGCACCGTCCAGACAATGGTGCTGCAAGAACACCTGCCTGCTCCCCAGGATCTCAGACTAGATCTGGAATATCCCATGGTGCAGTTGCTGGGACTGGCACCTGCATTCACGCTCTCCTCTTGGGCCAAAATGGTGCTGGGGGTACATGACACAGGGGCTGGGGGGTCAACTGAGTAGGATTTTAAGGTGAGGATGCTGCTGGAGTGGCAGCTGGGGAGAATTCCTTGCTTTTTCTTGCTGAGTGAGGAAGGTGGGTGTTATTCTTTCTAGCTGGCATCACAGGAAAAATTAAGTGTTCAGAAGGTCCCTGGCCTGGTGTTCTTGGCCAAAAATGAACCGAGCATTTGTAGCAGCCAGGGGGCAGACCACATCCCGCCTGCTCACGAAGAAATACAGCAGCTGACATACCCCCATCACCCTGCCTGCCAAAACTATGGACTAGACCCCAAAGGGCAGGTGCAAAACCTGCAAGAGCTGAAAACAGAAGGCTCTGGGGTGTCCTTGAGGTTCTCACATCCCAGGCAGAAGCAGTGCACTCAGGTCAGCTTCTCCAGCTTCCCAGCACAACTGCACAGTGCAAAGGGTGTCATCACTAATCTCTGCATCCCTGGAACTCCCTTCACGGGGCATCCTGCCCTGTGGGAGGCCTGATGTAAGGCCATTCCCAGCAGCATCCCTGTGCTTCAGTATCTCTTCAGCACGAAATGCCTGGCCATGTGGGATGTCTTGATGGCTTTTGGCTAGTTAAGGGACAAGGATAATTATTGGTGTGCAGGAAAAGGGGGCAAGGGTGGCTCACATTATCAACCTGCCTGATGCAGTTGTGCTCTTGACAGGATGGAGATGGACTGCCAGTGACTCCACCAAGCACGCAGCAAGGCAGGTGCCTGCAAATAGTTTATGAAAGATGGTAACAACAGTGACAGCAGCAAGGGCAAGCAATAACCAGGGCAAAGCCTGCTCTGCGCCAAGCCCCCAGTCGAGAGAGGCTGCAGCCGCTTCTCCGCACCCAGCTGCTGCACGACAGCTGAGTTCCCAGCCTGGCCTGGCTGCTAAGCACTAACCCATCAGTGACAGGGGAAAAAAATCTCCCTGCGCCCCCCTTGTCGCAGGGCTAACAGGGAGCTGAGCAGAGCCACGAGCCTCCTGAAAGGGCCCCAGCTTCTCCCCTTTCAGCCGTGCTTGCTAGGCACCAGAAACAGAGCAGAGGGAGGGAGCATCCCAGGTAAGCTGCAAAACCACGTTCGCACAGAGAGCGGATCAAGTATTTCACTACAGGTTTGCTGACTTTTATTGCTGTGGCTTGATGCGTCAGGTTTAACAAACACACCTGGAAGTGTGAACAGCCTAAGTGCTGTCCAACTCACGCAGTATGGAGGACCATTGCCTCCTCCTTCTCCCTATCTCCCAGCTCTCCGACAGGGAGGGGTTGCCATCGCAGGCAGGGTCGGGCTGAGGGAGGGCAGTGCGAAGCGGGACACAGCGGCTGCATCTGAACAGTGCGATATCCCCCCCGCCATCACTACGGGCTGCTGCCATACCCCTGGCTCCTCCGGCCTGCGACAGTTCCCTCTGGCATCCTGCCTGCTCACCTGCCTGTCGCCTGCTGGCATTCGGCGCTGCCCGCAACTTCTGCCTGCTCACCTCCACTCAGACATGAGGCTGTTTCTCGGTGCTGGGAACAACGGGAACAGGAGAGGAGAGGACTTCTGGGGCCGCTGTGTCTGGTCCCGTGGCAGGCACCGCCTCTTCGTAACGCCATCGAGTTTTCAGAGGGATGAAGCGCCTGTCTGCCCAGCCTCTAGGATCCCCAGTGCCCTTCAGGCCCCGCACTCACCGTGCTGCTGGCGGGGCCAATCTATACAGCTCTCCCGGGGCTTTACCCTCCTCTACATCAGAGTCACTTTCGACATCCACTTGCTCTAAGACTCCTTTCAGCTGGTCAGTCTGCGCGGGTGCTTTAGCAGGCTGCCAGCAGAAAGGGAGCCGGTGAGAGGAGAGGGGGAGAGCAAAGCTGAAGGCAGGGGAAAGGAGAACAGGCAGCAGAGAGGCGGCTGGGACAAGGCCAGCAGCTCTTTGTACCAGTGCTGGTACCGCTTGCCAGGGAGGGAGGGAAGGAGATGGGGAGAGGTGTCAGTGTCGTTTTTCTGAGCCTGTTGCAGGGGACAGAATGGGGGACGCTGCTTCCCTCATTGTCGAACAGCACTAGGCTCATTCTGAAGTGTTTCAGGAGAAATGTTGCCATAGAAATAAAACAGCCATCCAGATTGTGAGGGGCAGACCCACTGCCATGATGGCAGGAGAGTGGGCAGAGTGGCAGCAGCAGCCTCTGGCTGGCAGCTTGGGGAGGTGCCCGGCTGGAGAGTATCTTGTTCTCCACCCTCCACTCTAATTTCCAGTGAGAGCAGCAGTGGTACTGCCGTGCCAGCATGGCTGGTGCCAGGAGATGGTGGGCATCTCCTCCCCAAATAAACCAGTGGGTGAATGCCAAAACTGTCCCCAGATAAACCAGTGGGTGAAAGCCTACACTGTCCTTGAAGCAAGCTGCCTCCTGCCAGGCTTCCAGGAGGACAGGCATGGAGGTCCATGAGTCTCTGGGGCCACGGTGGCAGGGTCACATTGCAGCCAACTCCCATCCCTCAACAGCCTGTGCCATGGCACCACCTTCACTGCTGGAGAACAAGCCTCAGAGGTCTGAGAGCAAGAACCAGCTCAAAAGTAGCCCTTGCCTGTCCCAAGCTCCCCAGGGCCAGAGAATCAACATCTGTCCCAAGAAGGGGCTCCAATCCCAACCATCACCATTAAAACTACCTTGTCTGGCAAGGAAAACCGGTGCCGGTGCCTCTGGGGGGGGTCCCTGTGAGGCCTCTACGCCCTGGTAAGGGGCAGGAGCAGTGACGTCATGGAGCAGGAATTTAGCCTGACTCAGTTTCGCAGCGTTGCGGGGCAAGGGCAGACGGCTTCACTCAGCCCGTGCCGTTCACAGAAAAGCGAGCGCCAGCCGGAGGCTGGGAGCCGCGTGGATGAGTAAAGGATCGATTGCTAAGACGCCAGCATCTATCTATCGATTCCCGGCCGCACTGCCGGGTTAAGCCAACCCAGTGCAATAACGAGGCGGGATAGCGGGACTTGCTGAGGGCAGAGGGCCATTAACTGCTCCGCTCTGCGTCCGCACTGATGTCAGTACGCGGCGGGCGCAGGTGACTCCTGCCCCTTGCTGGCACCCTCCTGTCACTGACACCACCCCAGGGACGCAGCTGCTTCTCCGCCGTGGCCGATGGCTGAGCTTGGGGTGGTCGAGAGGCTGGAGGGGACAGTGGGGACTGCTCATGCCAAGTAACTCCATCCCTCCCCAGCCACTTCCTCACTTTCCGGTTTTCCTTGCAAACCATGGTGGGGGGCTGGCTGCAAGGAGCAGGGACCACTGCCTGCCCCCTGTCAGCACCATACATCGGGGCACTTGATCTTAGCACCCAAACAGGGGGAGAAATGGAAGAAAAAATGGTGGAGGACAGGGAACCCACTTCCCTCCAAATCAGCCCTTTCCAGCTTATCCTCTCTGTGGCCATCCTCACCATTTGTCCTCTTCCCCACCACCCGCTGTCCCCACCAGATTAATTTTTCCCCTAAGGCACATATTTGCCCTATATTGATTATTATTTTCAATGGCTGCAAACAGGAGTGGCCACAAACTGCTGGGGTGTTTCAGGCTTCTGTGGGTGCCACTTCTGGTGGTGAATGGAGAAGGGACACATTCCCATCTCTCTGTCAAAATGTATTCCCCATGCATCTCCCTGATCCCTCCCCAGGCTCCGGGTAACCCCATGCCCTGGGCTCATCTCCACACCTCCCACCTCCTGTGGATGACTCCTCCTGAGAAGCCAAGGAAGGCACAGAGAAGGGGTTGAGGATAGCCTTGGATTTACGTCACCTCTGCCATGCGTTCCCGTGTGCACTATCACTGCTCTTCACAGCACAGCCCCCCAAGGGGAGGAAGGGGAGAAGGGAGAGGCCCCAGAGCTGCCGTTTGCTTTGCCATTGATAGAGTCAGGGCTGGGCAGCAGGGCTAGGAAACTCCAGGCTCTTGCCAGAACGATTTGGATGACTCCAGGCAATTTGCCCAGGAGGGAGGGCCTTGGGGGCTGAAGGGCCAGGGATGTCCGAGGTGATCTGCTGGCACCATGCAAACCTGCATCCCCACTCCTCCCCAGGTGGGGAAGCCCACCTTTTCAACAGGGAGGAAAGGCAGAGTTTCTCTGGTAGTTTGCTCATGGCTTCCTCCTGCTCTCCTTCACCCAAACCCACCATCCAGAAAACCTTTTGCACTGTGCCTATCTGGGAGGTGTTGGACCATCACTGGCAGGATCAGCCGTGCTGGGACTAGGACACGTGAAAGCAAGGGAGAGGGGGGCAGGTCTAGAGCCCAAAAAGCTCCACAGGCAGCAGGGGAACAAACACATCCACTTCATCCCTGCTTGCACCCGAGAGCTTGGAGAGCAGGTCTCCAGCTGCTTTTTTCTCTATGAGCTGGCCAGGACCAACATAGAGAAGAATCTACAGAGCAGGAGAAGCAAAAGGTGAGCAAGACCCAGAACAGGGCATGAAGACACTAAGAAAACATGGGGAACTGAAAGAATGAAGAAGTGACCTGCAGAGCAACCGAAGTCAGGGTGGCAAGAGGGCGGGAAGTTGGGGAGATTTAGAGGCAGGAGCCCATCCCTGCCCCTGGGCCCGTGGCCGCCCCGGTAGCAGTACGTGCATACGCCATGCACACAGGCAACTTTATTATTCACTGGCACGCTCACACGAAGCCACGCATCTCTCCCTAAGTTATATTTATAGCTGTTCCTCAGAGCGAGCGCAAATGAAACAATACAGTATTTTCCTAAGGGAGAAAATCCCTTCCCGCTCTCATGCCGGTGAGGAGAGCAGCGCGCCCCGGCACCGCCTCTTACCCGGGTCCTGCCGAGGGCTGCCGCCTGCTCCAGCCGTGCCGAGCCAACATCAGAGGAAGGGGAAAGCGGCCGGTCTCTTCATCTCACCATGAAATGTCTCAGTCGGACCGGAGGAATCAGGGAAGTCTCTCTGCAGTCCTCGCTCGCCTCCTGCCTAGGTTTATTTTTTCCCCTCCGAAGAGCTACTTCTCCGCTGCGACCTGCTCTTCTCCTAACTCTGCCCTGCCCACGCCAGCGCTCTCCTTCTGCCTCTGCCTCTCAGAATTTTTTGCTCCCAGGAGCGTCCATCCCACGGAGTGCTGATGTGCCTTCGTGGCTCAGCGACGGGTTTAGGTCTCCCCCTCCTGCCTGGCTCCCTCCTTCTCTGGCATTATTTGCCCGTGGCCCTTGCTCCCGCCCTGCTCTAGTCCCCAGATCCCCCCTCTCCCTCACACTCTTCCTCCCTTTGCGCTCCGCTCCCTTTCCCTGGCTGCCTCTCCCCCTCGCTGATTGCTATGCAGTCTGTAGCTGAGAAGTCAGTAACTCTGTGGTAGGATCCAACAGCTTTCCGCTACTTTAGCCCATCCTCGCATGTGAGCTCAGAGCTGCGGAGCCGCCATGGGGGAGACAGAGCAACCATCGACAGCGGGTGGGGCCGCCAGATGCCCCCGAGGAGGTGAATCCTCCTCCTGGGCTGCTGCACAGAGATTAAGTAACTACCATCCGAGGGTTTTTTCCCACCTAGATTTGGCGTGCTGGGTTGACACCTTGCCCTGAGGAAGGACCAGGTTCTCCCAGCTGATGCAGAGTGTTTGCTGTGGGGCATTGCCTCCCCACTCTAGAGAACTGGTGATTTCTAGCCGGGATGAGTAATGCTGGGACAGGACTGTAAACACGGAGGGACCACCCCTCAGGGTTCCAGGATAGCGCACAATCATCCTGCTGGAAAACCTGTCCAAAAATCCTGTTTTGGGTCTCCATGGCTACCAGCATCTCAGAGGTCACTTCTTGGTGACAAGGGGAGAAGGCAAGGGACTCTGCTGCAGCAAAGCCAGAGGCTGAAGACACCTCTGACCACACAGGCCATGGCTGTAGGCACAGGGTCCTGAGGACAGCTCTGCTCCAGGATGGCATTTTTGAGGACATAGTTTCCGTCTTGGTGTCTGATCTGCTGTCCCCAGTGTTAAAGCCTGAAACTGAAGTGTTAAGGCCTGTACTGAAAAGTCAAAAACAATTTTAAAAACCCCATTTTTGAGTGTCCTCTGGTCCCCAATCCTGCAAGGATCATGAATGACCCTCCCTCCCAAAATCCTCCCAAGATGTGGCACATGCTGTGGAGCCTGCTGTGCTCCGCTAGCACCGGTGACCACTGCCGTGGTGAGCACAGCCTGCTCCCACCTGGCAAAGCCACTGCCAGGGCAGCAGAGGGTGGGTTTAGTAGCTCCATGCAGACGAGCAGCTGCAAACCAGGAGCACATCAGCCTCCTGAATGGTCAGTTCACCCCAGTGCACCCATGGCTGCTCCCTACTGCTCCTGGGGAGCTGCTGCACCTGGATGGAGCAGGGCCAACCTATCTATCCCCTCTGCAGCCATCCGTATGAGGACCTTGTTCAGGTTCAGAGGGGTACTTACTTTGCCAAAAACTCTGTCTCTCGGGCCTGTAGGGCTGCTTCCCAAGAGCTACTGACCAGTATCTGCCCAGCTGCTCTTTGGCAAAGGGTACCACCCCTCTAGCACCATGACATGCACATGGCCTTTCTTCTTCATGTGGTGAAGGGATGAAGATGGGGCTGAGACATCATGCTCCTTCCCAGAGCAGGCAAAATCACGAAGTGCAGCCCTGTGGCCACCTCGGCTTTAGGCTGAGTTTTGCCCTCTCTACCTTTTGCTCCTCATTGCTGGTGCCCCCTGATACCTCACCACATTTTCCTCTGCCTTTGCAGCAGGAGGATGGATAGCTGAACCTTGTGCATGGTGTGGCAGCCTGGCACTGCCAACAGATAGGTGGCACTTCCAGAGTTAGTGAGAGGGACACGGGAATGCCACATTGAAGATGTCACCAGCCCCTTGCTGTCCTTGTGCCCCCCAAGTGTCACGCCCTGACCACCCCATGGCCGCCGGCCCCAGCAGCGGGGTGGCTCACACTCACCACCCCCGCCCGTCTCCACCAGCACCATCTTTAATAAGAAGTGTGGAATATTTTAGCACCTATGTAAAAGCCACCACAGACGGTGGTGGCAGCCGTTGCCAGGGAGACACTCCCAAAAATAGCCCCACTCCGCCAACCTTTCCCAGTGCCGCTGTGGGGACTGAGGGAGGCAGAGGGATAGAGGGATGGAGGAATGGAAGGGTGGAAGGGATGGATAGAGGGATGGATGAAAGGAGGGAGAGTCATGGAGGTGGACAGAGAAATCTTTGGAGGGATGAATGGAGAGAGGAGGAGGGAGAGGTGGTTGGAAAGATGAAGGGAAGAATGAATAGAGGGAGAGAGGGAGAAAGAGATGGCTGGAGATGGATGGAGAGATGGGTGCAGTGGAAAGCAAGAGCTCCTGGGAAGGTGAGCAAATGCTGCCTGCCCCTTCTTCTGCCTGGGCATGAATAGAAGAGCTACCCCTACACGAGCAGCCTCTGCTTGGACACTCGTGCATTCCTGTGATACCAGCTAAACCAGCACAAACCCTCAAGCCCTCTCTGTGCTGAGCAGGTCTGATTTTGGGTGTTTAAACCAGAGAACAAAATTTTGGACTCCTAAGCACCTGCCATGGTCCCTCTGCAATCTTCCTCCAACCATCCCATCTCTGTCCCCAGTGTTCCAGAACTGCCCAGCCAATCTGACCTGGTCATGGGGCAGAGATGATGAGACACAGACTTGGCCCATGGTGCTCAACCCCACCATGTTCCTTAGCCCCTCTGGGACTAAGGAGCAGAATCATTTCCCTGTCTTAGACAAATCCCTGAGGCTGCCCACTCTCCCAGGAGGTCTGGATGCAGCCTGAGCTACATCCCACAGCAGAAGTGGAGGGGAACACCTGGAGCACCACCAGGGGCAAAAGCACAGAAACCTTCCTTATAGAAGGAAACAAATGTTTTAGTGATAAGGAAATGCCCTTTTGTCCCTCTTCTCATCCCAGCCATCACCTCACAGGACAGGCAGAGGTGGAGAAGAGCCCTGGATGAAGCTGCTGCTTCCAGGCCCATGGGCTCTGCAGGAGGAGCCTTCCAGACCAGCAGAGACAGAGAGGGAAACCCCAAAAATAGAACTAAAGGAGGAGGGGTTGGGAAGGGGGGGGTGGGGAAGAAAAATAAACCCAACAACCCCAAAATCTCATTTTCAATATCAAATCCCAGCTCACTTGCCTCCTTGTCACCCTGGCGACATTCCTTGTGGTCACCATGGAAACGGGAGGCATGGAGAGAGCATCACCATGCAGGCTGGTGGCAGCACCCGGCATTATTTTGGGAGGCAGGGAGACACCCGGCGCAAGGCACTTTGCATTGTGGCAGGGTGGGAGGAGGGAAGGTTTATTTTTGCTTGGTCCCACTCCATGTGCCAATTTTTTCTTCTCTAAGAGCCTGGGTGTCCCTTGCCCTGCAGCAAATTTCCTGTGGCACTCATGTGCCACACAGGGATGTCCTATGGGGATACCCCAGCCCTACCACCCTGTTTCAGTTGGGTGAGCTTGATTGGGCTACTCCCATGAAGTCCCTCTAATGGTCACCTCAGCTGGTGGTTCCTGGTGCCACAATGGGAGATAATGCTGGGACTCAGAGCCCATCAGTTCTTCCTGGGAAGGTGCAAGATGAAGAGAATAAACCTTTGCCACCCCACTGCAGGGGGCTTCTTTCCTTGGGTGGGACCAGAAGCTGCAAAGAGGAGTGAAGGGTCAAGAGAAAGACAAGGGCTCTCAGACATTGCACTCCAGGGGATTGGAAGGGGATCTCTTGGAAGAGAGGACCCCAAATCTGTTCCTTCCCCCCAACTTTAAATCCCTGCTCCATGGATCAAAACTCTTTGCCCACCTGCAAAAGGACTTGGGATACCAGGGACCTGCAGGGCCAGGGCTTGGCTTTCACCAGCACTTGCATGGCCTTGCAAAGCCCTGCTGAAATCCCAGGCAGCTCCACTCTGATGTCTGGAAACCCAGTTCAGACAGTCCCTACTCCTTCGCTCTAACCCACCTTAACCCACTGCACCAACCCTGCCTCAGTGCCCTGGCTGGGAACAGGCAGGGATGTCTCCAGTCTCGTGGGGCCAAGCAGGTGTTTTCCAATTCAGCCTGTGAAGCCATCTGGAAAAGCCTTATGATGCAGGTGCTGGAGCTCCAGAGAGGGAAAACATAACCGCCAACCTAATGGGCAGGGAAGAAATGTATTCAAATATATTCAGAAAGGGATCCGGTGATGCTAATAGGCTTGTTAATCCTCTCAGAAAGCACCAGGAATAATACTTTTACGCTTTGGTCGTTAAGGATTTTACTCCAAGCAAGCCCATAAGGACAGAGAGAAATGTGTAGGGGATGGCCACAGGTCATGGCTGGGGACAGGGAGGGCAGCAGCCAGAGCCAGCTTTGGGACAGAAGCAGGCAGGATCACATAATCCAAGAGTAACCAAATTAGACCCACAGCCAGATATGATTTGCTCAGGGACAAGAAGACAACTTAAAATTTCCATTTGGTTGTACTAAAGCAACTTTAAATTAGTGATTAGATATTGACTATCTAATTACTGGGTCAGATGCAGAGGTCCCCCCACTGCTGCCATGAGATTTCCCTGCGTAACTGCTGCTCCAAGGACAAGGTTCATCCAAAACAAGCTGGTCAGCCAGCTTAATACATTTCCAAATATATTAAAACTTTCTAACAGTCGCTACTGAGCTCCTTTCCGTGAAATCTATAAAATCAGCAGCAACCATGTGCTTCTTTCACTCAGCACATTCCCTATGTTATTTGTAACCCTCTTGCAGGAATCCAGGACTAATATTTTCAATGAAGTTTGTTTCAAACCAGCCCTTGGGAGGATCTTTTGTTTTCTCCGGGACAGTGCTCAGGGATCCACACTGCTCCAGGTAGGGCACCTGAAGGAAGGGGTGCCTGGTGGGGCAGACACCAGGGGATGGCTGTCCATGAACAGCTGTGGAAGCGCCACAATGCATTGATAGTTCAAATATCTCTCCACTTCTTCTTCGGCTCCAGAAGACAAGGCGGAGCACTGGTGAGAAGGTGCTGGAGGTGGGATGGGGCCGGGAAGGGCAGAGAGCAGAAGGCTGTCGACTGGAAGCAAGATAGAGGTTACTGCACCCATAGCGAATATTCCTGGAAAGCCTGGCCCTCGCCGGAGGGTGTGTCCTCAAGGCCAGAGGATGGGAATCCTGTTCCCTCTGCCTTTTCCACTTTTACCACACTTCCGTGTGTAACTTGAGACAAGCAGGGGAAGAAAAAAGAGGAAGGGAAAAAAAGAAAAAGGGAAAAATAGCGCAGCTATTCCCGCCTCTGCCTCCTCCTCTTTCTCCTCCCCGGCCAGCCAGGAGCCACGTCACCGCCACCCAGCACTGGCTTCGGAACTGCTCAGCCTGGAGAGCTCTCGGGGAGACAAACTCCAACTTTCAGCCCAAAGCAGAGGGAGGAAGGCCGGAGACTGGGAGAGAGTGAATCCACCTCGGTGGAAAAGTAAACAGGGGAGACATCCAGCCTGGCAGGAGAAAGGCATCTGCAGCCACGGGAGAGGGGAGACTGAACTTTGCGCTACAAGAAGGAAGGGCTCCGTGCTCAGGGAAAAAAGAAAGTTGAACTGGTGGAGACTGTTGATTCCGTTGAGGCTCGGTGGAGAAAAACTTCACACCCTTGCCCTCCTTGCCTGCAGAAAGAGACCTGCTCCCTTCACTCCAGGAGAGTCCCCCTGGCACCATGAATATCTTCCGCATTCTGGGAGATGTCTCCCATTTGCTGGCCATCATTATTCTCCTGGTGAAGATCGTGAAGTCCAAGTCCTGTGCTGGTGAGTGCTCCCATGCCCCAGGGGAAGAGGGTGGCCCTTCTCGGAGGGCAGTTCGGTGGATGGTTCAACAAAATGGGAGCTGGAAAGGCCAGTGATAGCCCATACAAACTGGCAGCCCTCCCCCATGGGCTCTTTGAGGGAAGTCATCATCTTCATCTGGGACGTCTCCCTGCCAGGAGAGGGCTGTGTCGGAAGGATGTGATGTGGCAAGGTGCACAGCCTCAGGCAGGTGTTGGTCTCAGGGTGGTGAAGGAGAGGGTGGCAAGGCTGGAGGGAGGTGGAAAATGAGAGCAGGTGTTGTGGTGGCACCAACACCAACAACTTGGAGACTAAGCTGCTTTAGGGTGGAGGTTCTGCCCAGTGGTGGATAGGTGCCAGAGGCTGCCCCATCCCAGGGCAAGGAAATCAGGACAATAACTTCCTGCAGGAAAGTTTTGCTCACAGTCCCCTCCTAATGAGATGTTGGGGCTGGGCTGCTGGGGCTGTGGCCATTATTACAGGTGCAGAAGTGGGTGGGCCTGACTGCATCTCTCTGCCAGCAGTGGCCAAGTTCCATCAGTGCCCCAGGGCTGGTCCTGCAGCTCTTCCCTCCTGTGGCAGATGTCGCATCACACAGTCCCTGGTGAGGTGGGCGGGCAAAGGGGGAAGGCAAGGAAGAGAAAGGCCTTTTGATGACAGCAAGGACTGAACTGGTCAAAATGGTGAACATGCCCACCAAACACTGAGCACTACAGGCAGCACTCAGGGGCATCAGCAAGAACCTGCCCTGTTACTTGGGAGACTGTGGCCACTCTGGGGTAGAGCTACCTCAGCATCCACACACCAGCCCTGGCTCACTAAACAACACACATACAAATGCTTCCTAAGGAGGTGTAAGGGGAAACCACCATTCCACAGACCCTTCCCGTCCTCTGCTTTACTTTCCTTTCATCTCCTTGCCACACAGGAATCTCTGGGAAGAGTCAGATACTTTTTGCCCTCGTCTTCACAACCCGCTACCTGGACCTGTTCACGAATTTCATCTCTGTCTATAACACTGTGATGAAGGTAAGGAGAGGACAGTGCAGCAGGAGAGGTTCCCCTCAGCTCCCTGTGGTTCCTCAGGGAGGTGAGGGTACATAGCCACTGAGTTTTTCAGCCAGGAAGGGTGGATAAAGATGCTTCCTTTGGTGCCACTATCCCTCCATTGACCAAAAACCCCCTTGCCATACTCAGTAAGTGAGCTGAGCCATATTTAGTACCACTAAAACCAGAACAAGACACCATGAACCAAGCCTGGTTGTCCTTGCACAGCAGAGCATTAATGTAAAGCTGCCACCAAGCCAACTTTTTCACAGAGTGCCCCAGAGGGACTCAAACATGAGATTCTCATGGTGCAGTAAGCTTTACCTGACCACTGCAGTATCTCCGGCAGAAGTCAATCTGTAAGGCAACATAGGCAAAGCATTCACCACTATCTTGACTTTTGGGAAAGCCAGCTCTGTTTATGCACGGAAAGTGCAATTGCAAGTAAGGTCTTACCATCTCCCTTCTCTCCCACAGGTCATATTTTTGGTTTGTGCTTATGTCACTGTGCATATGATCTATGTGAAATTCCGGAAAACATTTGACAGCGAGAACGACTCCTTTCGCCTCGAGTTCCTGCTGGTCCCTGTCACAGGCCTGTCATTTCTGGAGAACCACAGCTTCACCCCCTTGGAGGTAAGGAAAAGCTGAGGCAGGAGAAGGGAAGGGAAGCAGCAGAAGCCTGACACCAGGCAGCAGAGTGAGCAGTATGTTGAATAGCTGAGATTTTTAACAGCAAAAGCAGGCAGGAAACGCAAAGTTGGCAGGTCTTGAAGACAGCACTATCCATAGCACAGCTCAGCACTGTCTCCTCTGTTCCAGCACAGTGAGCTCATTTTCCCCAATTTCAGCAGCACTACTCATCCCTCTCACATATCAGTGATTTGCCAAACAAAAAGCTTTGGGTCTTAACACATGCTATCCAGCACTGACCCCCGCTGCCTTCATTTTGCACCTCACAGATACTCTGGACCTTCTCCATCTACCTGGAGTCTGTGGCAATCCTTCCTCAGCTCTTCATGATCAGCAAGACAGGGGAAGCGGAGACCATCACAACACACTACCTTTTCTTCCTGGGCCTCTACCGTGCTCTCTACATCGCCAACTGGGTCTGGCGCTACCACACAGAGAATTTCTATGATCAGATCGCTGTAGTTTCCGGAGTGGTACAAACCATCTTCTACTGTGACTTCTTCTATCTCTACGTCACCAAAGGTAGGTAAACAGCTTGCTGTAATACTGAAAAGTTCATTCAACATTCTTGCAGTATAGGGTGGAGCTGCAGCTTGCTATGTGTTAATCCTTACTATTTTTTGCTACGTTTGTGATGCATGTTGTGCACCTGAAGTCCAAATTAAAAATCATATCTATTGATTGAGAGTGAGAATCACTGCTTGCAAGGCTCTGGATGTGTGTGTGAAACACAGCAAGAATTAAACTAGAGTTAAGCCTGGTTTAACCTCGCCTTCAGAAGTTAACAACTGAGGTACATTCAATTCTACAAATATTTTGAAAGATAATGAATCATGCAAAAAAAACCACCCCAAAAAACCAACAAACCCTAAAAAGCTTTGAGGAGGAAAAAACAGTTGCAGGAAGACAATGCACCTGAGAAAGCAACTGCAGGCATATGGAGATATTAAACCTCTTCCTTTGATAGAGAAGATCGAGTTCTTGATTGACAAGAACTGATTCTGTAGGAAGATGGGCATCTGCATAGACAAGACATCCCTGTTTTCCAAAATCAGATGCCCCTTCCATTTCAGCACCATGCTTTGGTAAATGGCTACCAGAGCTTAAAAGTGCACCAAGGACATAAATCCTGATAGAACACGCTGTGGTTTGTCAAGGCTGAAGGACACTTTAAAACACCTTTCTGTTGAGGAGGATGGAATTAGATGAAATTAGCCAAGTGGACAATTATTTTCCTCCTCCTTCACTTTCCCCAACAAGTCTGCCAAAAGCAGTAATGACAGCCCACGTTTGAAGTTTCTAGGGATGGATTTTTGGTAGCTCCATGCAAAACACCTGCTGATAGAGAGGTGACAGGAACACTGAGCAGGTGGCTGGCCATGGCAGATTAAGACTTCCTTCTATCATTAAATACTTTTGTAGCCAGAAAAATACCTTCTAAAACTGCCATCAAGGTGCTCCGCATCGATTCCTTTTTTTCTTTTCTAAACTAATTCCCATTTTAGCTCCGCTTAATTTATGTGTCCTGTGTCCTTCTGAATTTTGTGAGAATTCCATACCCTTTGTAGTTGTGATGGTGGAACAAAAGGGGAAAAAAACACGACTGCTGGCTTCCAATCTCACACTGCTAGTGACAGAGCTGCAAAATTTAGATGATACAGGAGGCAGAAGAAAAAACATTTATAGATGGAACATCACAGCAAGAAGAGAATTGCTTTGTTTTTCTCTTTTGTTTTACACAAATGTTCTAGATCATGGGAGAGAAATGGTGTCTGAAGACATGCAAATACTTTGCAATCATTTATGAGAGGCAGCAATATTCTATCAGGTTGCATCTCTTACATTCTTTCAAAAAAACCAAACTTTTAAAAACACTTCTAATGCTGAAGAGCTCAGAAAAAAGGGCAGTGATGCTGAAAAAAGAAAGCAAAAATGTGTTATATAAAGAAATTGATTTAATAACACTTCCAAGCCTATACCAAAGCACTGCAAAAGGATTTTTATAGAATGCTACTTCTTTTTATCTTGTTTTCAAAACTAGATGAGCTCCCTTCTGTTTAACACAAGGACATGAAAGATATCCTGAGGAAGCTTTCAGCTCCCCAAAGTTTGTATTTCACAAAATGGCCAGGGGTGTAGGCAGTCAAGGTGGAGGGGAGAAAATAATCTAAACCATGCCCCTGCTCACATTTTTCAAGGTCCTGTCCAGTAAGGTTTTGACTGTCTCCAGGGTGAAGCCTCTCTGGGCAATTTGTGCCACTGTCTGATCACCCTCACTATAAAATATTATTTTCAAATGTTTAAGTGGAATTTCCCATTGTCCCTTGCCCTGCCACTGGGCACCACTCAGTAGTCTGGATCTATCTCCATTCCTCCCGCCCAGCACTTGGGCACGTGTTAAGGTGCCCCTCAACCTTCTCAAAGCTGAACAGTCTCAACTTGCAGCCTGTGCTCCTACATCAAGTTGCTCTTATAGTCCTTCTTGACTGCCCTTCTTGACTTGTTCTGAGAGCCCAGAGCTGAGCCCACCACCTCAGCTGTGGCCTCCCAAGGCTGAGTGGAGAGGAAGAACTCCCTGCTCACCCAGCTGGCAATGCAGCTCCAGAAACCGTTTGCTTCATCACAGGAGCACACTGATGGCTTGAGTTCAACTTGGGTGTCCACCAGCACATCCAAGGCCTTTTCTGCCAAGCCTCTTTCCAGCTGGGCAGCCCCCAGCACATACTGGTGCCTGGGGTTGTTCAACCCCAGGGCAGGATGTACATTCAGCTTTGGTGACCCTCACAAGGCCTCCATTTCTCCAGCCTGCTAAGGTCCCTCCGGCCTCACCCAGTCCGTCAGGCCCTCTTGCATGGTGCATCCTCAACACATCACAGCCCTCCCTTTGGCACCCAAGAGACACAGGACCAAGTGCCCACCCCAGTACCACCCCGTCCCAGGCACAGCCACTCTGCACTACTGACCACTGCACATCCAGGGTAGTCCCTGCTCCAGCCACCCCATCTAAGCCTATGGGCCTCTGACACTTCCCAGAGGCATCCCTGCCATCCCGATGTTCAGTTCAGATGGGCTGGGAAGGGCTCAGCAGGGGTCTGGCCGCAGACATTGATTCAGGCCATGCTCTGTATCAAAAGGAGGGGAAAGCACCAGGAATAGCACATCACCAAGAATAATTAAGATGGTCCACTCATGAGAACAAGTAACCATGGAAGACAAACAAGAACCTTTTCCTTTAGCATAAAAGAGAATAGGTTGTGCTTTCCCCATAGCAGCATTTCATAGTGGTTGTCTCCCATTCGCAGTTTGCAAACCTAGCACCTCACTATCTGGCACTCTAAAATGCAAGTTAGAAAACATAAAATTATTGGAACAATAGAACAGTTGAATTCCAGTAAATTTACTCATTCCCTTCTCTTTCTCTTCACAGTCTTAAAAGGAAAGAAGCTAAGTCTTCCCATGCCTGTTTGACGACATCCCACAGGCAGCGCAAGAAATTCCAAAGAAGAAGCTGTTTAAGATCACAGCTTTCCTTCCCTGGCCCTTTTTAACTAACGGATGGCTCAGCTGAGTTTCAACCCAGTGCCAGGAAGACATGGCTTGAAAACCTGAAATACTTTTCATCCAGACTCTTCCCCTCCGTTTTTTTATTTCTTCACACTTGAATTTGGTGCTAGTGCTGGTCAATACTGAAGTAGTACAATTTCTTCTCTCGCAGATCTTCCCAGCATCTACATTCAAAACATACCTCCACCTTGACCCTGAGGCAAGGGAAAATGTCACTCCCTTTAGTCCTTCACCAAGTGCCCATGGTAAAGGGAACATGTACTAATGAAGTCTGTTAACTGACCCACTTCACGGGTGGCCATGCCTGACACAGCAGATGCAACAAACTGTTACTTTAACTCTGTATGAACTAACACCCTCTTGAAATTAATTCTGCCTGACCCTCTCTCTATTCAGGCCCATAACATTCAAGAAAAACACACTGCCTTTGAATAACACAAATCTTCTAATTCCACAACTATTCAAACATCCTCCCCGCTTACTTATTTTCAGTTTCCTTGTGTTCTACAAACAGGGATGCTTTCAATTAAAATACAGTGGGTTGCCAAGAAATATTTCCATCTCCCTGAATTTGACTTTTAAGAACTGGGAAGAACAGGGGCAAAGACAGCTTTACATCCCAAAAATAAAGACAAAGTTCACAATTTATTGACAACAGTGTTTTTATTTATACCTACAAAAGAAAACAAGATGGTATCAAAAGGACAATTTACAAACTAAGAATAGTAACATAGCTCTTAGTATCCTGTGCCTGAACACCACAGATCTATGAATCTCTCAATTCAAGTCGTCATTAATACAACAGGAATGTGTTCAGAGACCAGCAGATGTGTGAAACAAGATGCTGATCCCACACAAAGCTAGTAACCCTTCCATTGTTCAGAGAAATCCAAACAGTAAATTGCTTCAGGAAGTGGGAGGGGAGGAGACACCCAGCTCAGATATCTGACACTCCCACAAACTTTTTACAGATCGAAAACAATGCAAACAACTAGAGGCTAATGCTTTATCAACAAGGGCCCTCCAGCTGGTACATGGAGCAGAGCAGAGAGCACCAGGTGGGACAGGGGCAGCACATGCCATGGTGCATTCAGTGGTCTGGCTGACACTCTGAACTGAGACCCTGGACTTCAGCTGACCTCAATGGCAATAAAGCACTGCAAAACTTGGCATCGATGTTTAAACATGCACAAGTCACTCCCAAAAGTGAAAACTATAACAGACTATAAGGCAGCTTTGGTGGTCCAGAGACCTTTTAAAACCAGTCAGCAAGATGTCCTATTCCTAAACCCCTCAAATGCATTTCTGCATTCTACTTTCAAATTTAAATTAAAAAAAAAGCTCCACATTTGCTTGCAAGGGAGGCCAAAGACTATCAGTCGGTGCCTGAATAAACAAAATGTTTCTGGCTTTCACTTAACACAAGCAAACGAGCTTCCTGCCCATGCACTGGAAATACAAAACGGAACCAGGGAACTGAGGTTCTGGAAGGAATCTCCCTTCTTCCTGTCAGCAACCTACCTGTGTACTGCACATACAAAAAAAGAAAAAAAGCGCATCTATCCCCCAAAATTTTACTCTGGGAAGAAATTAAATTTTAAAAGAAATAATTTCTGTATAAGCAAGCTCTTTTCCAGGGCTATAAGAAATTCCACTGTGCTACAAGAGTGGGCTGCCTTGTTCATTCATATGCAAGAACGCCAACAGAAAAAACCCACAACCCCCCTGCACTCTCCTACTGCAAAGTTTGCCTCAAACCAGGAGATGTATCCATCCTTTCATCATCTTATCAGACCAAGAGCAGCCAACTCCTGTTATCATCTACTGTCTCTGAACCGTCTGGTATTAGAAATAACAAGTCAACATGCCTTACTAAAGGGGGAAACCCCCTCCACACCCACCTTAGCCTGTAAAATAAACAAGTTTTATTTACGTATGTACTAAAATTTCACTCTTCTCTAACATTTTCTAAAATACTACCTACCTGCAAGAGCTCAGCTCAAAGGGACCAGTGGAGCAGGGAAATGCACTCAAAAGCCAGAGAAAGCAATAGTCAGTACAAGGTACAAAAGAAACAAAAGCTTCAGAATCAAGATGCACTAACCAGCTCACCGCTTACCTCATGAAAAGGAGACCCCAGGCAATCTCCTCCTGCCTTTCTCGCCCCTGCCCTCCCCCTAGTCCACCCTATTCAAACCTTTATATTTAAGTGTGGAAAACACTGTCACATTTTATCGAGCGTAGCGGCATTCAGAACATTCCCCATGGCAAAAGGCAGTTTGTTTGTGAAGGACAGACAAACAAGATAATGCTGTTCATCATTTCAGTTCTGCTTAATTTCTAGGACCTCAAGGAAGACTTCTTTCAATAAACCAAAGAGAAATTTGAGAAGAGTAACCAATTTAATGATAATCGGGCTCCACGCATTTGCGATGCTGCAATTTAACAATCACAGGGAAAGAACTTACTTAGCTAAACATTTCAGCAGTGGTACCCACAGCAACTATCTGGTTTTCAGGTAGTGAACGCCAAGATAGGTTTGGTGTCTTGACACAGGGTTTTTAAACCCAAGCTCCCTACTGCAGGCTGTTACAGGTAGTAGAAAATTGGGCTTCCAGAATTATAGAAATCGCTAACAGTATACCAAAGGCTCTACTCTGAACACCACCCAGCTCAGACAAATGAACAGAGTTTTCCTACGAAAAGCCCCTTCAGTAAGATTAGAAGCAGTAATAGTGAGCTATTAAAAAAAAATTATGATTAGGAGAAGTGAGAATTGCTCCCTTGCATTTATATTCGAAATGAAGTGCTTTTTGGCTCCCTCAGAGTTTCCCATCTCTCTTTATACTTCCTCAAATTAAGTTAATGTGTTACAGAATAGAAACTTCTTTCCCTCAAAAGCAAATTTTCACACAAACCTTAGACACCAAGATGATCCAGCTGGGACCTATCTGCCTTATACCCTTTTCTTTTAGAAAAAATAAAATTTCCAAATTCCTCAACATGCAAGACAAAAATAATAAAATTTCCAGTCAACTATACATATATCTTAAAAAAAAAAAAAAGGACACGGTCATTAATGTGGACTGGGGGCCATTTTTGATGGGCTCAAGGGATTTGGATAGTGAATTCTAAGTCTAACCTGCATGAGACATCACAATGGGAAAGAAGAGAAAGAAAAGGTTCCCCTAAATGCAAGGTCTACACTGGTCACCCACAAGTGGTCTCACTTGCGGGAGGGGGGTGGGGGCGGGGGAGGGGGCGGGTACTGGTAGGTGGCAGTCTGTCCCATATAGCCCATCACATTAGTGGCAGGGGGCTGTGGAAACTGTTGTGACATGAGCGGCTGTGGCTGCTGGCCCGAGCGCCCCACCATCCCTGCATACTGCTGTTGGGTAGTGCTCTGCGAGGTTCTCCCAGCTGTGGCAGCTGTGGTGCTGGCACCATAGCCACTAGCACTGTACTCTGCAGTGCCATAGCCACTCGTGCCATAGGCAGCTGCTCCATAGCTCCCTTGAGTGTAACCATACTGGCTCTGTGCTGCCCCAAAAGCAGAATTTGGGCTCCCGTAGGCACTGCCATAGGTCTTGTTGGCTCCATTGGCATAACTTTCACCACGCTCACGGTCTCTGAAGCCACCTGAGTCTCTCCGGCCCTCTTTCACTCCCCGGAGCCTCCTGTCACACTCTTCCTGGTACATCAGGTTAGGGTTGTTTACTGAACTGCTCGTTCGGTAACGAGAACGACCTCCTGGCGATGGATACATTAAGATTCAGTATCACGAACAAGTGCTTAAACAATGATCTCTGGTACACTTACGCCACCCTTTCTCCCCCTTCTACATCCCCAATTTTGCTCCCAAGAAGCACCTTCTTCTGACTGACTGTAACTTCTTTGAACAGTTGTGCATATGCCTCTTCATTTTGTTCAAGGTGTAAACATGAAGTTCAACAAGGGCTCTTTATATATGTACTTGGAGAAAAAGAAACAGAAGAAATACAGGGCTAATTTGGAACTATAAGGAAACTTCTTATTCCTTCAGGGAATGGGATGTGTGTCAGTTCCTAAAATTCAGTGTATCCCTTTACTGATTTAAATTTTGCACATGCACCTTGTTGCCTCTACTTAGTAGGAGCTGTCAGGAAGTAATTACTTCAAGTAAAATCATCTCCCTGACGATCTTCTGAGAAAAAAAAAAAAATTCTACAGCTAAGGTAAAACAGGAGACTGCCTCCTTCTTGGGACAGAAGTACTACATCTACATCAAGGGTTTGGACCTCAAGTATAGAACAGCTTTATTACTAATGTGTTATCTTAGACCTGTACTTACTACTTCCCTACTCTCTCTTAACATTTCCTCCCTCAAAACGGGGAACATATCCCCTGAGTAGCCCTTCTCCCTTGTGCCTTTACCTCCACCACCACCTCCTCCTCCTCTGTGGTCCACAAGCTGCATCAGCTTTGGATTGATGGCTTGATTGGCTTCTTCCAAGACTTTGATAAGCTCCCTGGCTTGTTTCAGGTTTCCTGGTGTGAAGAAGGTGTAGGCAGTACCTTTGTTGGTACTACGTGCGGTACGACCAATACGGTGCACGTAATCTTCGGAGCTGTTTGGATAGTCGTAGTTTATCACAAATTTAACATCTTCCACATCTTGTGAAGTGCCCAGGAGCGAAGCACAGTGAAAGGGTGGGGTTGAGGAAAGGGGAGAAGAAGAGAAGACGTGCCAACGAAAGGTGGGGAGCACGAATGCAGGTGACAGTAATAAGAAAAAAAAATTCAAAGTTAGTAATTGAATGGAATAAATACAAGACAGACTCATCCCAAAAGAGTAGAAGACTGAAATTGAAGATTATCAGGAACAAAGGTCAGTGTCCTGAAAAAGATTGGCAATTTTAAAGCAGCTTTGCCCTGCACTCAGTCATCCTCCCCAGAATGCATTTCTCTATCTTCCTGTGTTAAAGACACTGATGTTTGTGAATAAGTTAATTGAATTTCATACTTTTTTTTTTTTTAAATATAATCTGTAAAGTGAAAATGTCACCATCAGGGCAAACTGGGGCGGAGGAAGGGCAGAACTGCCATGGTAAAGCTTTTACTCTGTTGGGAGAAGTCTAACAAAAAATAACAGTAATGAGATCACTTACCTTCCACTTAATAACATGAAATAAAAGGCACTCTTAAAAATATTTATTTTACAGTACAAATAGAATACAGTGAACTAATTCTCCTAGCCTAAAGCTTTAGGCATTCAAATTACATTAGTTTTGTTCAGCCAACTCATTAAAAATTACTCAGACCTAAAGTATCTTAACTCAGCTTTGTAGTTATCACTAGAATGCATTGCACTAACATTTCTGTGCTGCTCTGTCCAGTTCTGGCAAGCTTGCATAATCTGGACAATCCTGAATTCCATAAGCAATTCCCTACTTCCATTGTCAGATGGAAGCAGGAAATAAAATTATCAAAATGGCTTTGTATGCAACAGTTTTAAAATTTAGGAGATCGGAACTGTGTTTTAAGACAAGGCTCTGTAAACTTATGGGACAGAAACCAAGTAAATGTTAGTGCAACACTTCAGTGAAAGCACCTTAAGTACCAAAAGCACCTATTTGCTATATTATACAGTATTTCCAAATGCACCATTCTACAGTAATTGCCCTAACAGCTCATTAAAAAAAAAAAAATTAAATCTGCATTTTAACAAGAATATTCTGAAAATATCCAAGATAAAACACAGATTTTTGTGATTTCCTTTCCTCTTTTTTTTCTTTTGTTTTAAAGAGAGAAACATTCTCTGTTTGTTACCAGACCGATGCACACTCCCTCCTCCTGTGGGAAACCGCTGCAGCCGATCCCGTCTCTTTGCCTTTTATTTTTGGCGGCCTCCTTTCGAAAACTCCGCCCTCTGACACGGGACCACTGGAGCGCGGGGAGCATGCATCAAGGGTCCGTGGCAGCGAGAAGTCCCCACACACGCTCACTCTGTGAACTGGCTTAGACGCTTCTCTGTAGCCCCATTTGGTTGTGAAGAGCCAGAGAACCTGGGCTCAGGTAAAAGTTTCAGGTCCTCCAACGCTTTTTGTCCCCTATTTGGGGCTCTTAGGGGCAATTGTCAAAAAAATGAAGATACAAAAATTACATCCAAAGGGTCAGACTGCATCTATTGCCCAGACTGCATCAATTTCAAAGGGGTTGTAGGAAAAATAAAACCATTGAGGGTTGTTGTGACAAGAGGGGGACTTTATGTCTGTTTCTTATTACAGCAAAGGGGGGGCTCCTCAGTCTTTGCTGACTCCAAAGTCCTGAATCACACCAAAAAAAGGGAGTGAGAAGGCAGGTTTCACAGGGGGCTGCGCGAGTCTCCAGCTAGGGTCCTTGATGCAACAGTTTTAAAAAGGGAAAGTGAAGTATAGAGAGGAGTACGTGTGACAGACTGCATCTTCACAGCCGGGGTGTAGCTAGACTGATAAGCTCCAGGCTACATGGTCCTCAGCCAGTCCCGTTTTGCAAATCCAGTAGCAAATGACTTGAATTACCAGAGAGGATACAAGGATGTGCTTTCCTGTCAGAAAGCACAAAGAACTGTTGCTACCAATGCAGACAGAACTGACTTGACTGGGGAGGAGTAGAAAGAATGGGAAGGCAGGAAGAGGAAGATGCAAGGGTGTTTTCCAGACTAGAAAGTGGTCCTGGTAGAGCACGCAGCTTGCTGAAGACCAGAGCTTGTACAAGACTCAGCTTCTCCAATCTGGTGTGCTCCAAAGTGTTTGTGCACACTCGCAATCCTCCTGCACTTTTAGAAGATAACGTAGCAGGATCAAGAACTGAGACTGTAAATCATTTTTGACAGCTACCTGGGAAACATTCCCTTTGTCAGACCATCAGAACACCCTATGGCACAGACAGTCTCCAATTATTAAACGGGACAGATATAAACTAGCAAACATGCTAGTCTAGAGAGCTGTTTAGACCATCATTGTAGATGTACCCCCACCCCTGCACTGAGAATTATCTGCAGCTGATATCAAAGCTTCTGTTAAACAAAACAAAACAAATTCAATGTTTTTAGTTTAATAGACTGAACAAAAAAATAAAGTAAAAAAAAAATTTAAAAAAAAATCAGTGCAGAGAGAGGACCTCACTCCAGGGAATTATCACAAAGAAGCCATTACGGGACTAAAAACTTACCTGAAAGAAGCTTTTTTGAAACCAATGTTCCATTAGGAAGAGGGAAAGCCCTGGTGACTCAGCCAAAAGGCGCGCGCCCCTGTTTTATGTTATTTAGGTAGAAGCCTTCACTTTCCAGGATCTTGGAGGAAGTCGTCCAGAAGTTTGCCAGTTAAGTGACTTATTTTAAGCAGCAAACTCAGGGCCCCAAAACAAGCAGAGATGTTGTTCAGTAACAAGAAACAGACTCTGATACCTTCCCCCTTAGCTTGGGTGAAGTGGACAATGGGAAGTGGGGAGACTGTTTTCTTAAGTGTTATCCAATTGAGTCGTTTTGGGGGAGAGTGTTGGTTTTTGTTGTCTTTTTTTGGTTTTGTTTTTTGTTTTGATTTTTTTTTAGAGGGGGTTGAGGCTGTTTTAAATGTCTAGGCAAGATGCACAAAGAAGCTACCAGCACATAGCAAGCCTGTTTAAAAAATGCTGCTAGAGAAAGCAGCTCTCTCTCATACAAACTGGTTTCAGGCCTCAGTCTCTTCTCCCAACAGGCCCAAGTTCTAACTGCACAGGTCCAGACATGACCCTAGAGGGCAGAGACTGAAGTCCATATAATCACTTCCTGAGGAAGTGTTGGACATTTTTTGAGGGGGGTGGGGAAGGAGGGGTGAAGGTTGTGTGAACAAAGGCTGCCAAGTCTGTTAATGGTCTGCCTGTATTAAAGTGACCATATGATGCACAGCACAGCCACCCTTTCAGCATACAAAGAGAGCTCAGGTAACTGAGACTTTTAACAAACTAGATTCTCTGAGTTAAAACTCCATGGATTTGCAGTAATTTGTCTAGAATTTACTACAATGATGCACACTCCCAAGTAGCTTATCGTCTATCAAACTCAGGGTGGGCAGAGTATTCAATGTCTGTTATTAAACTCAGAGCACTTCAGCAGCCATCCTCCTCTTCTAGGGTGGGCAGATGCGTAAGGACTGTGCTCAGCACATGGTGTTTCACAACACAAATATGCTTATCATAAAAGGGGGCACAACTGATGCATCCAGACAGATCATTTTCATACCACCAGAACAGAGCTGTGCGATTTTGAATCAATTACGCATCTGGGTAACAAGATGTTAAAGGCCATATATCATCTCAGTGGTCCTGCCTAGAAGGAACACAGAGGAGGAGGGAAGGTTACAAGTCAAGAGCAAAGATCTGGAGCAGTGCTTTCTCAGATGTAAATACATCTGCAGGGTAAACATGCATGCACACTGGGGTTGGTATGTTCAAATCTGTGGTGTGTCATACGGGGAGAATATTCGCTATTTGCTGTCGAAATGCTCTCCCACAACTTCCTACTTGAACTTTATCTAACACGCTCTGAACTAGAGCAATCCATCCCTACCATCCAGCAACAAAAGCTGGATTTGGGGAAGAAGTGAGTGTGATGGAAGGGTTGGGTT
Source organism: Trochalopteron elliotii (assembly GCA_024734555.1). Classification (NCBI taxonomy): domain Eukaryota; kingdom Metazoa; phylum Chordata; class Aves; order Passeriformes; family Leiothrichidae; genus Trochalopteron; species Trochalopteron elliotii. The sequence continues at coordinate 2,848,058 of JANPWX010000111.1, forward strand.
GCATAATTGGACGTCTCTTCTCCCTCTTGGCGATCGATTGGTCATGCCTAGGCCTTGCTGCAGACCAAAGCCTGTTCATTAGGAGCAGGAAGAGACTTTGAATATGAAAGAAAAAAAAAAGATTAATGTTAAAAAACGTATTTCACATGTGGGGGAAAATCACGCTTTGAATTTTTTTTTTTTAAAGAAACATTTTTCAGTCCAAAGAAGCAATATATGCAGCAGTAGGCAAGAGTGGTCTATGTGTACAAACCTAGCCCACGAGATGCAACGTCAGTAGCAATGAGGATAGGAGCCTTTCCAGAACGAAACTCTGTAAAACAAAGCATGCTATGAAGTAAGAAAACTTTTCCAAAAGATGAAGTTACTTGAATTTGATTTACAGTAAATGCTCATTTTCCAGAAGTTAGGTGGGTCAATTCCAGAACCCCCCCACAAGTCAGGATATAATGGCTCAACAATTTTTCAAAATCCAGATGTGTTAAGCAATTTTCCCACTTTGTTTTATCAAAACAGACACAAAAAGGCACAAGTACTGAAATTAAGAGTACAAAGACAAGAGAAGTCCTTTGACATGTGTCTATTTAGTCTAGAGATTAAAAAAAAAAACACCTAAAAAAAAACAGGCCAGAGAAAAACATGTCTAGGTAAATTAGGTACAGCAGCCCAAGTTATTCTCCTGTCAGCAATGGACTCACCATTAAGCACCCAATCTCTTTCTGGCTGACTCTTGTCTCCATGGATACACATAGCTGGCCAACTGCCAAACAGAGATGTACATTAGTATAGGTAGAAAATACATACATTAAAGGAAACAGGAAGCTTTACTGGCATTTTGTTTAAAAAGGAAAAACGTTAAGATTTGAGAAGTATTTTATTCTCTGGCCTCTAGCTATCCAGCTTGTGTACTGTAAACCCACTACCTACATAAACGATCACTTAAGCCAAATCAGGTCTGCTATATTGATACAGCCCCCATAAGCATATCAGGATTCTCATACACTAAAAAAAGCCGCACCACTTACAAACACTCTCTTGTGTACTAATGCTTTGAAGGAATGGAATTTTCTGGGAAACAATGACTGAATTCAGCCAAGAAAATAATGGATAAGTAATTCCCAACAATAGCATCACAAACATTTAAACCTTACTGCTTTTGATTACAATTTTTGTTTCCCACTAGATAAAAAGTGGAGGAAGGGGAAAGGCTAATCACCCATCTCTGCGCATCCTTCGAGTGAGATCATCACATCGCCTCTTTGTCTCCACAAAGATGATAGTCTTGTTTTCCTTCTCTGCCATGATTTCCTCCATCAGCTGTATCAGTCTAAAACAGACATGAGAGCCAAGATGTATAGCCACACGTACCAGAATACAGGATCCGTCTCCCAAAGGACACTGAGGACATACATAACATTCATCCATATAAGAGATTAGTTAATTACAGGACTGACTTACTTTGTAACACTCAAAGGTAAAATAGTAGTACAAGTAACTTCACTATTTAGAATTCCTAGAAGGCTTACTTTGAAGTACAACCAAAGAAAGTGAAATGGTGGGAACATCAGCTTACTTATGGTCTTTCTCGCTCTCCATGCATACATCCACTATCTGCAGGATATTGTGGTTGGCACTTAGCTCCAAGTTTCCCACATTGATCTGAACATAGTCCTGCAGGAAGTCCTCAGCAAGCTGGCGCACTTCTTTTGGCCACGTGGCACTCCACATCAGAGTCTGCCGGTCAGGCTAAGGAAAAGGGAAAACAGATTTGTTTATGGTACTAGATTTCAAATACGAAAACAAAGGATGCTGTCCTTCTAAAAGGATCACACACCCTTATCTGGTCAACAATTTTACGAATTTGTGGTTCAAATCCCATGTCCAACATTCTATCAGCTTCATCCAGCACCAGGTATGTACACCGACGAAGGTTGGTCTTTCCAGCCTCAAGGAAGTCAATCAAGCGACCTGGTGTAGCAATGCAGATCTCCACACCTTTAGAACAGAATAAGGAAAACGAGTAAGGCTCTTCATTTGAATGTCAACTGGTATTTTTAGTCAGAATGAATCACCTTCCACAGCAAAATTGTTTTTAAAAAAAAGCACCACCCTCATTCGTACCCAAGACTGAATCATTTCAGTAGAAGCCCTAGTTCCATTTAGTTTTTTTTCCATTCTGAAATTAGTTACAGTGCCATTAGAATAATAAATGCAGTACCGAAACGAAAAGGTTACTGCCAGAGAACACCTGTGAAGAGCTGTCCAAAAATCAGGAATTAAGTAAGTTTCTACTCAAACCTGAACCATCTTCATCCAGAATTAAGCAGTCTAGAGAGGTGTCATTTTCAAACATGAAGTGCTCCTCTTGGTATATGGGTCAAATTACTTTCACTTTTCTTCAATATATAAAGCCAAAGCATGAGCTCTAATACTGAGCAATTATGCACCAGCAGTGGGAGACAACCATCCTACCAACATTCGCGGGGAGAAGAGAGTTCAAATATTCCTAACTTACACCAGGTTGGGCTATTTACACATTCCTTAAAAGGAGGTTTCCGCCAATGCCCAAATTTTACAGGTGACTATTTCAGTGTCACTGAAATGTCCAGAGAAGGTAAGTTTCAGGAAGACATGAAAAAGATTTTCTTCTTAAGCAGAACATCTGTTTTACAGCACTCCAGAAAGGTGGGCAAAAACCCAGCAAGATGATCCTCCCAAGGACTCTTCACGAAACCTTGGACTCTTCCACTGAAGATGCTGTTTTTGAATTGGAAAGTACTGCTTTCTTGAACAGAGATATCCCACGGACTTCTACCACACATCTTTATCCCACTGCTGCAGTTTGCAATAAGGACCCTGCAAACTGCAGGTTGGTTCAAATGGTGGTAAGCTAAATTTTCTGACTTCTTGAATAGATCTGTATGCATGTCTGCCTTGATAATAATTCTTGCATCTTTTCACATAATGCCATTATATTTTTTTATCTGGTGAAGAAGAAAGCCATCAGCACATTCCTGCATTTGAAATTACAGATCACTTAAGCACTACCATGTTAAAGTGGTTCCTTAGAGGGTACACTGCCTATAGTGCTTAAGAACAATTAAAAAAAAAACCAAACCAAACCAAAAATCCCCCAAAACTACAAAAAAAACCCTGTGACCAAAGCAAAACCACACACAGATCCTGCTGTCCAAAGAAGTTTCTATATATTCAGAAACAAAGTTTGATTATTTGAATGAACATAGGCAGAAAACTTGAAATCTGCTTTAAGAAATATCCTTCCTTAAACATGCTGATATTGCATTTCCTTAAAATAACCTGTTCTCTTTCTGTGAAGTTTTCTTTTCCCCTTTCTACACCCTGATGATCTTCACAAGCGGAATGTTCAAAGATCAAACAGAAAGAAAATCTAATATCGAAGTCACTATAAAGCAAAGAAGAGAAGAGAACTACCACATGAACTAGCATTGCAACCGGAAAATGAGACACCCCTTCTAGACAGGTTTTGAAAAGCTTTATTTTTACAGAGACTTTACAATACCACTTCCTCCAGAAACTGCAAGCACCCATTTTAAAATTACCTCTTTCTAAATCTCTGATCTGTGGACCTTTGGGTGCTCCTCCATATATGCAGGTACTCTTCAGTCTTGAACATTTACCATAATCATCAGCCACCTGCTGCACTTGCTGGGCCAACTCTCTAGTAGGTGCCAGAACCAGACACTGCAAAAGGAAATGATTCAAGACAAGTCAAGCTGCATACACATCCCTAACATAAAACCACAAGCAAAGTCAGACCATCTGCTCTTTATTAGCTAAAACATTTAAATATCTTTAGACTACATCAGCAATTGCACAGAATTTCAACTGAGTGGGATGCTCACATTGTGATAGTAAAAATTCCTACTCTCATAGAAATAGGATAGGAAAAACTACTATTCTGATACATCAATTTAATAAAGGACCATCTCATTAACAATGTCATGCTAAAAGGAAGAGAATCAACAGGCACTTACAATTGGGCCGTCCCCTCTCTCCAAATATGGCTGGTGGTTGATGTGAACAATTGCAGGCAGCAAGTACTAAAACAGAAGAAAACAGTATTCCGTAATATATACAAATTGTGATTCTGCAAAACCAGATACCTGCGTTTATCCAGCAGAACAGAAGATTTTCAGAGCTGCTGACCAACTGCATCCACTTTGGCATGAGCACAAAAATTGGCTGCTCAGCACCTCTGGAATGAAGGCTCACTTAAATTTGGAGCGTAAGTTCGCAGAACTGAGCAATCATCACTTTAGTCAAAGGATAAAAAACCTTTTTAACACTGCTGTTAAAATTAATGCCTATGCTGAAATTCAAACGTTTTTTATTTTAACCTGTGTAGTTTATAAAACAAGTGTGCTAAAGAGAACATCCTGTTTTTAAAACCAGAATATAAGCATAGACCAAAGAGAACTGACTAAGCACCCAAACAGGAAGATGCACAAAATACACACCTGTGAATACAACAGGCTTGTAGCTGAGCTGAAACTCAAGTGTCCCCCATGATGCAATACAAGAAGCTTCAAAAATGCAATCATCCCACTGCTAGTACTGGCAAGCCCAAAAACTAACCCATAGGTAATTTCTGTCAGGTGATCAGGAAAGCTAGCTGAAGAAATAAAAAGAAAGAATACACACTGCTAGTGTCTTCCCAGAGCCAGTCTGTGCAATGCCCACCATGTCGCGACCACTGAGGGCTAGTGGAAAGCCTTGGCACTGAATCGGAGTGGGTTCTGTGAAGTTCTGGTCCATCAAGGCGTCCATCACATACTCTTCAGAATTTAAGAAAAGAATAAATTTCTTAAAGGATAACTGAGGCTTTATAGAGAACCTTTCAGAGAACAGAACCAGTAATGGTTCAGATATTTTCTGAACAATCTTCATGATCTTAAAGAAGGGCAAAAATACTTACGCGGAAAGCTACACTGGTGGAATGCAAACACCGGCTTGGGGCAGCCCTCCATTCCCCGAATTGTAATCTCCTTCTTCCTTCGCAATTCTTCAACTTCATACTGTTTATGTAAAAAGAAAGAAAAGAAGGGGAAAAAAAAAAAAAAGGCACCAAAAGCACCAAATATCAGCAGGGGCTTAAAGTGCGGGTTTCTAACTACTATCTCTCTTCTAACCTCTGGATAGAGGCTTTGTCAGAGAACTAAATTAAAACAGAGATCTAGGAAAGACTCCTTTCCTAAAGAATTTATTTTAAGACTGCGTTATTGTACAGCTTCTCTGATATTCAGAGGTTATGAGCTCTCCACATAGCCTAGAAGGACAAATGTCTATCTCTTCTTACAACCAGCCCTTCTAAATGAAAAGTATGTTAACAGAATATTTTTAGGAATTACGCTTTTTCCAGAAGCCAGAAGTGACCAACAGCTTGCAAAGTGATTAGAAACAGAGGATAAGAAACATGCTTCATGTGACAGTGCTAAGAAATAAACAAACTAAATAGGTCCTAATATACCATGGACAGAAGGCAGGGCAGTCTTTCTCCTTCAATTAACACATTCCAGAGGTCAATAAATGCAGAGTTCTTGCTGGGTAACCTGCAACTCAAATGTTGCTAGGAATTGTTTTACAGAATGGAAGAAGCTGATAACATCATAATGATATCCTAGGAACTCACAATTTTTAAAGGAACTTCTTGTAATATTTCTGAAATGTGTAGCCACATAAGCACAACTTCAGGATTAGAAAAAATGTTTTATTTTTGTCTAGGTTATCTTGCAAGTCCAACTGCCCTTTCCAACATGCTTTGACAATTCATGACCTTATTGTAGTGCTTATTAGAAATCAATAGAGACACATCAATACCAAATATGCACTTTATCCAGAGCAATAGACTCAGTATTTCTTAGAATCCCTTGAGCTTGAATTAAAAGGTAAAAAAAGAAAATGACTTCTGGGGAAAATGTGAAAACCCTTTTAGCTGGTTAAGCCAAAGGCAGCTACAGCAGCTCATGCGAACCATGGTTCAGTAGCTCAAGTCATGATATCTTCACGAAGTCAATACCTCGTTCAATTCCTTTATGCCATGTGCATATTTCACATAAGGATTTGTAAGTCTATGCAATCAGATAATGACATTTTGTTTGCTGCCTCATGTTAAGAACAAAATCTCTTAATTTCTAATTTTAAAAATACATTGCAAGAGAAAATAGAAGACTAGACTCAAGTTTGGTAGGAAAGAAAGATTACTGGATCTACAGAGTAAACACAGAATAGTGCACCTGGTTTTGACCTCCTCTGTGAGAAGGACATTGTTTTAATAGGCATGTCCAATTATGGGGAAAGCTGGTGGTGGCAGAACAAGCCATATGAAGACATACTGGAAGCACTGGATTTGTTTACCTTGGGAAAGGCTGGGCTAACAGTGACCTTTATAACTGCTACTTTCAACTATTTGATGGGTCAGTACAGGAAAGATGCTCAAAATCCCATGAGAAACATTAAGCCCTGAGACAGCCACCTAGAGAGGATATAAATTCTCCTCATCTCTGGGGATGTTCAAACTAAAAAGGACAGGGCACTAAGCAACCTGCTCTAGTGCTACCATTAATGCTGCTCTAAGCAGAGGATTACACTTGAGATGTCCCCCAAGGCCTCTTTCAGCTCAAAATTACTTTTATGACAAAGTATTACTTTCGAACCTTTCTTATGTATTTCTGTAACTTCTAGTTAATTTTCTTCGTTTTTTCCAGGGCTTCTCCAGTACTGTAACTCCCTAAGTTTTATCTCCACTGACAAAGCACTAGACCAGACAAGCACTATAAAGATGCATTATAAATGACAAAATATAAAATATCTCATATAAAAGCGATCAAGAAGAGAAACATATCCTTTGCTTTGTTAAATAGTAAAGGCAACTAGAACCACTATCCAGCAGAGTACACATGCCAAACAAGCTTAATGAAGAGTCAGTTCCATTTTACATGCTGTCCCAGACCTCCTAGGACAAGTTTTTCAACTTGTGGCATTTTCTGTTGCAGACAACATAGCACTTACTGGAGTAAGCCTGGCCACTTCTGGATGTTCCACATAAAAATTCTTCTCAAACTTGGGCAGCTCATTTAAATCCCATTTTTTCTTACGCAAACGTTCCCCTGGATTACCAAATTTCTTTGGAGGAAGAGGACCTCCACGACTTGCTCCAAACCTGTCAATGTGAATGTTAGTTATTAAAAAAAAATATTACCAGTACTTAAAAACTATTCTAGGATTACTCTGGAATTTTCTTAACCATTTTATATTGTGTTTTCCCAAAGCTGACATATGAGCACAACATTCAAGCAAGTCACTTCCCTCCAATCACTATGACGGTATAGAAGTTCTTGAAATAACATAAACCTGCCTGGTTCTGAACCTAAAACCATGTTATTGTAAATCACCCCTTTAAAGCTCCTGTCTCTAGGACATGGCTGCGTGTATACCTATAGCACTGGCCTCGAAACTGACAGTGCACTTACAACACGGTTACATAAAAGGAATGAGAACAATTTCTCCTTGCAAGTTCCTTCTCTGTCTCTCAAGGTTAGTTTTACACCAAACAGCTATTTTACTATCTCCCCCTCTATATCTTCTCTCCGTTCTTATCAAGAAGTATGCCTCAAACAAAAAACAGCAGACTGAAGAACAGAAAGTAAACAAGTCCAGCCAAGCCTGCAAGTCCATCTGTAATTCTGTAATCAACAAAATTTAAAAAAACCTTGTTTATAAAACAGCCTCACAGGGAAAAAAAGCAAAAAAATCAATCAATCAAACAAACAATATGAAAAATCATGTCCTCTTTCAAATGCATTGTGATGAAGACTGAAGAGAGTAAGAAGCTCATGTTTGCCATAAAGATTCCAACTAGCAGAACAATGCAAAAGGTATTGCTCTTTCTTAGTTTTCTTTATCAGTTAATTATATACACTTCAGAAGGTTAAGAACTAACTAATGACTGGCTAATGCCATAGCAAAAACATGAGCTTCTGGCAGCAAGCTGTAAGAGTAACTAAAAACCCAGTGGCATGAAATTATTATTTACTGTAAATATCATGAACTGCATTTTTAAACAACACACCAAAAAAAAAAAATCACAGCACTTTCACCAGTATTGTACAAACAAAGCAGAAAGAACTTTTCTAAATGCTATCAGATCCATTTTTGTCCTAAAGGTACATATGCAAAACATGAATTCATGAGACATGCTGATTTCAAACAACTTTTAGACAGCAAAACCAAAGTGTCAGCACCTTACCCAGGTAGTCCACTAGTAAATACAAAAACTGGTAATGAAATAAACTGAAAGCAACTAAAGTCTCTAAGCAACCTTCTTACAGGAGTAACTTGTGGACAAAAGAGGGGGTGGAAGAGTTACAAAAAATAAACAAGAGCTGAAAAAAAAATCTGAATTGCCTTAAGTACATGACTACCCGCTCAAATATTAGGTACATTTGTTCTTTAATCACTTCCCAATGGAAACTACAAATTATAGTGACTAAGAGACTAAAGAAACAGAACTCAAATCAACATTCTAACAGGAAGAGCTGGTTAAATTGTTGGAAAGGCCAAGTATGGTAGATATAATTTAACTTAAAACCTGCTAAGTTAGTTTTAAAATGTCTGCTGTGTTGCAATTGTGCATTAGGCTTCTTCCTTTTCCTACAAATACCCCTTGTTTTCTCATCTGTGTGTTTATCAGATCCCCCAGACAGGCTGCATAGTCATCAAGTTTTCTCACATGAAAAAGATTGTGAAATTCAACTTCAAAAATGCATTTAAGCATTATGTTTCCTTTCAGGACAAAGGAAAAAAAAAGGCACAGACTGTCATTTACAGGGACATTCCCCTTTAGTGATGATGTTTGTTACCAATAATGCTGAACTGAGGTCAAAATGTCAACAATTTCAGTACCCAAGTACTACAAAACTCATAACCTCACTGAAGTCCACCAGAGGTTCAAAGGGTTGATGACTTCCCTTAGGAAAGGAAACATGACAGGGCTGCTTGCAAGACTGGACACTGCAACAGCTGGGAACTATGAATACTTGCTCCACAGCTATCTAGCTGTGATGATACATTCTACACAGAAGGCACATAGCTTCAGTTCTCCACTCTTATACACAATATGCCTGGACTCTTGACCTGAAAGGAAGAAGCCCTACAGCAGCCCTTGAATGCTGCCTCTGTGGGTGTTTGCTAAACTGGCAGTAAATGACACTACACATTCTGACTCCAAGTAAAATGAGATTGCAACTCCAATTAAACTGACTTAAATTTAGTATTTCCCTAGTTTGCCAACAGCTCTCTTTTCAAGGATAAAATTCAGGCTGGCTAAAAACATTCTTCTCTTATATTACTGCTGCCATCACTTCTGCGACAGAACTGAGTAAATCTGATACATTCCAGAGCAAAATGTAACAATTTTCCATCCTAAGAAGTCACCTACAGCTCATTCCTGACAAGAGAAAACCAGAAACCTTGTATGTGATTAGACTACAAAAGAAGTGGAGATAAACTTTCAAATCGTGCTGAAACAGCACACTGGGTGGCCCAACATTTTATACAGGTTATTTATGAAGTCAGATAGTTGTTAGTGGTTACAAATATTTTCACACCTTAAAAGGATGTATGTAACAAATCAAATCCTAATCCAGGATAATATAAAAAAAAAAAAATGCAGATGTCCACAAGCTTCACAAAGAAACATGTAAGCACTTCTTTCACTCATGTAAAACCCCTGATCTAAAAGAAAAGCATCCACTGTAATTAATAACTTTACAGAAATGAAATTACACTAATTTTAAGGCACATCAAGTGTTGTGGCAACGCTTTGGCCAATGTTCTTTTAAGTAACTGTACATAAATCTGAATACTCAAACTCACTCACTAAACTCCAAAAACATCTGAGGTCTCATCTATCTCAGACTTGCCAAAGTGCTTACTCCTATGTCCTTGTGTTAAACTGAGCTGGAAATCTCTCAGCAGAAAAACACCAGAACCCTCCTCTCTGTGAAAAAAAACACGAAAGCATCTTTTAATTTCAGAATGTTAAATGTGGGTGTAAGATAAAGCAACGATAGAACTATCTCCTTCCACAGATGATGAGAAACTGAATGTCAAAGTGCATTGCAATGTATAGCAAAATATTCTTTAACATCCCAGTGGCAAGAGGAAAAGGAAGTGGGGAAGAAAAAAAAAGGAAAAAAAAATGAAGAGAAGATTCATTGAGATCTAGCTTACCATATAGTAAACCCACATTATATGTTTTTTGCTAATCCTTGACAACTACTCATGATCTGAAAATGCCACTCCCAGAGATTAGTTCTAACTTTCTCTTTAAAAAGGCCTGGCACGAATACCTTATTACTTTCAACCCTTAAAAACCTCGAGACTCAATCTAGTTATGTAGTATAACGACACTGTATTTATTGCTGTCATTCTCGAAAGAAAAAAATCACATCAAATCAAACCTTGCAAAAGCCTTTTACAAGCCAAACCTCCTTTAAGTAACAGATTAAAGAGTATCAAGCACTAGGCCTTTACAGAACCACACAAACGATTTCTGTAGCAATACATAAGCTTGGCAAGTGTGGTCCAGCACCATGGTTCACCGAGATCACCCTCCCGAGTACCCAAGTCCCCCGCATGGCAGTGTTTCCAATCTCATTTCCTATCACAGTAAGCCTGGGAGCGCAGCTGAGAGATCTTCCCCCCACTGCCATCTTTCCAGTAAGTCCAGAAGGAGCAATGACAACCAGAAGGGCAGACAGAAGGACAACCAGCCCTGTCAGGGCCACGGAGACTTTCGTGGCTTTCTGAGGGGAGGGTGCCACGGGTCTCCCAGGGTAAATAAGGGGGCTGGCAGAAAATAATTAAGGGAGCAGGGTGGATGCAGGCCTTAAAATTTCAAGCAAGGCTCAGAATTAGGTACACATAACCGGTGGAAAAACTAAAAAAAACAAAACAAAACAAAATTTAAAAAAAAAAAAAAACAACAACAAAAAAACTTTAAAAAAAATTAAAACCCACAAAACGCTCAAAACCGACCACCCCGCCTTGGGGACAGATAAGTCTCCAACAACCCCCGCCCCCACACGACAGTCTATGAGGGGAAAATCTCCACAAACGGGATTTGGGTTCCCCCAATACCGCCACTCCAACACACACCCCAACCCCGCGGC
>JANPWX010000111.1:2859670-2895267 GCA_024734555.1 Trochalopteron elliotii
AACGCAAGCGCTCGACTCCCCCCCCCGCCCCGCCGCCGTGCCGACCCCCCCTCCCCTTACCCGCCGCGGTCTCGGTCGCGGCCCCGGTCCCCGAAGCCTCTCATCGCCCCCGGAGGGGTGGGTGAGAGGCAGCGGAACGCCGGCCGTGGGGAAGGCGAGGGGCTGGGGGTACGGGGAGAGGGTCCAGCCAGGGGCGGCTGCGCCTCGGAGGCCTCGCTTTGCGCCACCTCGCCTCTTTGGTGGGACACAAAAGGAGAAGAGGTGGTCAGTGGGTCCGAGACCCGCTGGGCGTCAGCGGCCGGAACGGCGGGGTTCTCGGTCGGCTCCAGGGCCCGGGCAGTGTGGAGACACCAGCGTCTTCTTCCTCCGCGCTCCCGACACAAAATGGCCGCCGCCGCCCCGGCCCGCTCCGCATACGTTACGGGCAGCCCGGCGCTGCGCAAACTACGGCCCTCCGAAACACCTACGCCTATTCACGGAACCCAACTACGCACTAAGCGGGCTCGGCGAAACACCGCCCCGCGCAGTAGCAGGCGGGCTACGAAGAGTGCGTAATGTTCTTTACTTAGAGCCGGGGCCCCGGGTGAGGAAGGAGGAAGGGAGGAGTAACGCTATTCCCCAAAGTCAGCTGCGCAAGGAGCGCGCTCCGTAACCCCTTCTGCAGGGCAGGGAGCACCTGTGCAGAGGCGCACGTTACGTAAGTGCACAGCGTACGCAAGGTGCGTAACTCAGGCTGGCGTAGGGAAGAGTCCGGTGCGCTTGGCGTAACATTCTTACGCGGACCGTGCAGACCAGGCCGGAGGGTTACGGTGGTTTCGCAGAGGGGTTGAAGAATACGGCCCGTGGCCTACACGCCCACGGGGTCCGCCGAGGTGGCTGTGGGGTTGATGGGACAATGGAGGAACAATAACGGGACGCTGGGCGACGGGACGGGAGCCTCGGTCCGGCGGGCTGAGGTTATTCTCTGTCAGATTAGCAGGGGGATCTTGGCGCGGCGCTGGGGCAGGAGCAGAGTGACAGCGGCCATGATGTTTGCTGTCGCCTGAGCGCCGGAAGGCCAGGAGAGAATTCCCCAGCTGAGCCAGAGACTCCTTGCTGAAAGACAGAATAATCCACGAGGCGATTACACAGGCCATAAATCCTTTTGTGCTGAGTGTGTGTTATCGCCAAGTCAGTGTGTCCCGGCACAAGGAGACGTGAAACCCAGCCCCGGCCCACACCGTGTTATCGCTGTCAGCAGTGCTTTCTGGGCTGTCAGGTTATCAGAAACTGGTTATATTGGCAGATGGGAAAGCCAGTCCCCTTTACTTTCAGACTCCAGGATAAAAATAACAGCCTAGAACAACACACAAATTACCATTTTAGTTTCACATGCTATATATATATATGTATGTATGTAGCGCATGTGTCAGAAAGCAATCTGAGTGCTTAAAATAAAATGCTGGAAGAAACCTGGGTCTTTTTAAGTGGGTGGCAAGGAGTCAAGTGACACTACACGCTCTCACTGACACTGGGTACTTGGCCACTAGATACAAACAGTGGCCTACTGTGGGAAAGCCAGGCACTGACATTGCATTAAATGACAATGGCTGATCCATTCCCGGCTCTCTCAGATCAGCCAGCCTTCAGCTCTCTAGACTTTTCTCCACTGTGAAAAATAGTGCTTTACCTCAGGAAAATATCGACTATCTGTTAAGAAACCATTTAAGGAAGGCAAGCCCTCTAGGTCTGTCACAAGCAAAAGCTTGGCTAAAATGTCAGGCTTCTCTTCCATAAATTTCTGGCCATTTGCTGCCTTTTTACTTGATGTTATCTTACATGCATTTGGTAATATAAAGAAAAAAAAATTTTGCCAGTGAGGACAAGTTCTTTGATGAGATACCAAAATTAGACTTATTGTAATTACCAGAGGGCAAAGTAAGACTTCCCCATTGTATCTGTGTGTGTGTATGTTGTATTGTTTAATTTATTTTAAAACAAGCAATTCCATGAGCACTGGAGATACTGCAAAAGGAATTGTTATCTTGGCCCCCAATGCCCTGTTTCCCTCTTTATTCTCAGCTTCTTTTGCCCCCTTGTGACCTACCTCTCTGGCTAGTTCAGAGCTGTGGCTATGCTGGCTGGCTCCCTCAGCAAGCTGAATCCTAACTGCCTTTTCCTTGGTGTAAGTTCTGGTGGCAGACTCTCTCTCCTATCTAGCCACTGGCTTTGTTTTATTCTTTTTAATACTAACAATATTTAATATTACTTAATAATAATGTTTAATATTCTTACTTATACTAGAAGAATGACAAGTCAATGATATCAAGTTTGTTTCTTTAGAGGACTAGAAATAAGGTTTTAAGGTGTTGAGTTGTGCCCAGATTATTTTTCTCACGAAAGATCAATGAGATTTTTGAGAGGACAGTTTAATTCAAAGCACCCAAACGTAGTCAGACTCCTGTTCTAATTCATAGTCTTTATTTTTAACTTTAATAAGAACAGATTTAAAACATTTTGTCCAAAAAGTAAAAAATGCTAAATAAAACCATAAACATTATCTAGTCAAGGTAAAAATGTTTAAAAACATATTCTTAAAACTACTTGTTCCTCTACAGTACATGAAAACCCATCATGTTCTTGAGCTGTTGTTCCTCCCACTGCCTTTTCCATCTATATATGTCAGTTTTATAACTGAGTTTATTCCCGTTCTGTTGCATTTCACACTGTTAAATTCTAACACTTAGACACTCTCTTTGAAATAAATTAAGAAAGAGTATATTCACTCCCACGTGAAAGGACAGGTTTGATTTTCACAAAACATAGGAAAAAGATTCTAGGAACAATTCACAATCTAATTGTTTGAATCTTTGTGTGCTAAAAGTTCAATTGAAAAACAAAAATCCTAAATGAACCAAATTCTAGTTCAGTAAAATTGAACTGTACAAAGTTCATCCCAGTGTTCTCCCAAAATACCTTAAAAAGCTCACAAAAGCTACAAATGCAGCCAGGTACTTGTCGACCATTCACAAATCTTCATCCCAACAATCCAGCTGGTTTTTAGCTGTACATTTACATCATTTTTTTACCTATTCTTTGGCATCCCCAATCCCTCCGGTGGTTATTGCAAATGTGGCTTCATTTTCAGGCATCTCAGGGCTGGGAGAAAAAGAAACAAGAAGCTTGTGGGTTTCTCCATGTAAAACGCAGTTGTGAAATGGTCTCCAAAATGTTGTGGGTGTGAGCAGCCTGGAATATACCAGTGCCTTTAAACCTATGTGCAAACTGTACAATGTGCTCAATATCATCAGGATCAGAAAATGTGAAATTATCGTGTCAGGAAAACTTAGGAATTTAACATGTCCAGAATTTTCCTGCCAATGGACCACCAGTCCTATCAAAGTATTTGATGGTGTTCATTAAGAGCTGAGCATCTAGTAGGATTTATGATGAAATATTATGTTATTTAATGTATGCAATGTGCAAAACAACTTTAATTAGCTGTTTAATCTGTTAATTAGTTTGTCCTTTCAGATTTTCTCCCAATGTACCATCCAGAAAGCTTCAACACCTTGAACTTTGTCACCTTCCCTCCTGTGAGGGAAAGGTGATTTACCTGTCGTAGATCTTTGCGATACGCAGCTCCCCTCTCCCTTTCCTCAAACTAATCCTGGTAGTCGAAGCATGAGCAAGGATATGGCCCCCGATGGGCTTTTTTGGGTCTGCCTGAAAGCTGAATTAGCAAGAAAATTGTGGTGATTGACTGTGCAAATTCCACAGGTTAATACTGTGATTAACTGTCAGACTGAGCCCTATTCAACTCAGCAATAAATAACCAATAGGGAAATACATTAGAAATTCAACTTTAGCACACTTATCTCAAGACAATATGTTCAAATGTTCAATGCTGGCAATCATTTTCCTGTCATTAATTCAAGAGACTCAAGAAATACACACCATAAATATCACATATAAGCTGCTCTGAAGTAAAATGTGGTGCCTTTTCAATACTTTTTATAGCTCATTTTCTTTGTTTAAGTCACAGTGAAATCACACCAGCATACCAGGCAGCAGATAAACATAAAAAAGCTCATTCCAAAAACTGAGAGAAGCTTCCAGGTGTCATTTACTTATGATTCCTAATACCACAGGGAACAATGATCAATCTGATCTTTCATTTCAGTGCCTCTTGCTTCTTACAGTCTCAGTTCTCATTTCTGTTAAATACATAATACTAAATACAGGAAATTTTTTTTAGAGTGAGAAAAAGTATCTTACGTCATAGTTGCTCCTGGGTCAGCAGTCATCTGGTTGGTCACGAACACAGCCACATTATATTCTGCAAGAGAAAACATTGAAAAGAAAATAGACTTCATCCAATTAGAATTCCACAATATTCTCTAATCCGTGGTAAAAGCGAGGTTTCTGCTGAAGTATTTCAAATTTCAAATTAATGAGAAGAAAATATTCTTTATGACTGATGGCTGCATTTAATCAGGACACAGCCTAGATTTTCTCCTGTGTGGCTTCAGCTGTAATATGCCAAAAATGAGCACTTTTCAGAATTCCAGTGAACAAGTCTTTCTCAGTCCCCATCTATTCTCAGTTGGGCCCCTGCCCTCAGCTCCCTCTCCTTTCCTTTCTCTATTTGCCCTTTTTTTTTCTTACTTCACAATAAAAGCATTAATTAATTCCTCCATCAACATTTCTGAGAAATTCCAAAGAGAAGGAACTCTATTCATCCTGTCATCATCCCTCAAAGCATTGCAAAGTCACTTGAGAAAGTGGGAAGAGGCATGGCTTTTTTATTTTTCTATGCCTTCATGCTCTTTTCTCTGTCTTTCTTTAGTATTTAGACTGTTGAAATTTGGGGAAGACAATTACTCTTACTGAGTATTTGTCCAGATCTACAACCTATTATCTCATTTACAGCTTAGTAGTAGTTCTAGAAAATCTCTAAATGTTGGAAAGTCCAGAAGTTTTCTCAATCTGTCATCTTGAAATAATATATTATCAGTTTGATCTTTTTCGTAACTGACAGAGGTGTAAAGTGAGGAAAGATCCCTGGGCCGGTGCCTGACTGATAATACACTTGGACTACTAGGTGGTTGTGCTACCAACAGCTACTGGTAGTGACTCCAGCCCATGTTTTCCAAATCTTGCAATGTTTCCCATACCTTCTGATATTTTTTGGAGTCTTGACAACATCTGAGCTAGTTTCTGTTGTCGTTCGGCCAACTCTCCGCGACCACTGAAATCCACACGGAAAAGTGCCATTATGGAGTCAATGATCTGCATTGTAATCACGCTAGATAAGTAAATAAAGTGAAAGGAAACAGGAACACTTATTCTGAAAACAGTAAGCATACAGAAAAAAGAAGTCTTGTACCAGTAACTTGAAGATACCAGCTTCCTCATGGAACTTGGCTGCTACATAGTCAAGCAATTCCATCTGATGTTCACCTAGTGGGAAGCAGAGTTGCCAAGAGAAATTAGGACCAGAAAGAACTCAGAAGGAACAAAAGCCTGAACTTTAAAATTCCACTTTAAATGTTTGCACTGATTATATTTTCATTGCCAGCAGTTTTAAATCCAGTGCCCAGTAACAATCTACTTTGCAGGTTCCAGTTTCCTCTCACCCATCTCGCAAAACTTTGTGAAAATCTTCACTCTGCATGAAGACAACTTTTTGTTGTGTTAAGAACTGAAAAGCAATATATACATTTTAATTTAATGTTGAATTAAATGATACACAGAAAATATTTTAATCATATTATTTATGTTTATATTGCACTCTTAAAAAAGTTCAAAATTTCTATTCTATTTCAAAATTTCTTGAAGTTTTAAAGCGGTGTCTTGTGACACAGTGTGTTGAGCTGTTAATAAACTGAAAAGTGTTAATAAACTGAGAACTATTAAAATGGGCACCCGAGAGAAAAAAGCCTAGCTGTCATGCCAGTTGCAATAATGGTCTTACTGGTATATGCACGTGCATACAGCACATTGTCAAGTACTGCCTCATGGTCAACATTGAAGCGATCAGCAATGTCACGCAGGCGGTCTGGTCGGCTGGCATTAGTCAGAGTTAAGGATTTCTCCTTGTGCAAACCATGCTCTGAAAATAATAAAAATCCATTCCAAAATAGGACTATGGAGGGAAAAAAAAAAGAATAATATTTATTTTAGCCTTAGAGAAGACTGACTTTTTGTCTTCAGGCTGTCCCACGTACCCTAAAGATAGTTTAGAGCTCATGATGATAATTGTTTTGTGTTTAGGATTTGAGGCAGGGGGGTTGACATATGCATATCTGTGCTCTAGGAATTTAGCTGTGAGCAAAACCTGTTTATACACAGTCTACTGCCAATGTGAAGTGTTAAAAATAGCGTTTAGTACTTAGATAAATTTATCTTGAATAGAAAAGCTGCTATAACCTGTAGGAGGGCTGCTAGATCTCAAAAAACCAAAAAAACCCAAAAACAAACAAAACAAAAAGCGAGCCAACCAAACAAACGAAAAAAAACACCAGATAAAATAAAATGCAATTCCTAACTAATTTTTCCAGGTTGGATTACATCAAATGACAGAAGAAAAAATCATCTCCTTGTGGGCCGCTACACACTGTGCTCTCCAGGATTTCTGTGCCAGTCATAATGTTTTACATATATGAAGCTATCAGGAGCCTTCTACTTCCTTACAACAAAATAAACTAACTTTCCAGTTCATCACACCTGTAGCTTTTAATTGTCAAAAAGATACAATGTGTTTTCAGTATCAATGAAGATAATCTTTCCACCTGTGTAGCCATTTGGTCCTGGGAGCTGAGCTGTCACTACAGAGAATCATAGAAGATTAAAATGAAAAAGCAGAAAAAATATTTTCTTACTCCATTTATTATTATTTTTTAAATAAAATACAACTGTTTATCCATATCAGAAAGAACTGTCAGTTTTAATCAATGTGAAAAATCAGGAGTATCTTATCTTACTGCCATGTTGAGAATAAGCTCAAGCTGCTTTTCTCGATTGCAGATCAGATGAGATTTAGTTAATGGTGTCCAAACTGTTTTACTCAATACCATCACTAAATCTATATATTTTAGGGATATTATTAGTAAGTTCTTACACACAAATCCTCCTCTTAATCCTCTGCCCAAATTAATTCTATTGGCTTAGTAGGCACTTTTTCCAGCTGTAACTCATATGATCAAAAATTCTTTGGATATTAATTTTTCCTGATGCAAATAGTTGCTGATTGTGGGTTTAGTCTCTTTGGAGTTAATAAGCTAAAATACTCAATCCAGTTGTAGTCATTCATGCAAAAGGGTATGACTCTGCTGACAATTACACTGTACTAACCAGAAGAGGCCCTGTTTTTCCAGAACATGCCATATTTCACTTTACAATATAGGGGGTTCATTTAAGAGAATTTGCCTACCCAGTGTCTGGTAATTCCGGCACCATTAATACTTACATAAGTTATTGTTTACTACTTTTTACACATTGAGCAATATCTCTGGGAAATCAGAGTCCTGCTGTTTTTGGCACTGCCCAAATATGGTGACTGCCAAAGTCTGTTTATCCAGTCACTGACACCCAGTAGTACCCTTTCAGAGCCCTTTCAGAATGTCATATTCAGCAAAACCTCTTGAAACCAGGACAGTCAAAGAGTTGCTGGGAAAAAAAATTTGCCTCTGTCCTTTTCTGAGCAGTGCCCCATCTACATGTGACCCATATTAGTGCTCTTCTTTTCCAGATAACGTGTTTCACTGGTTTATCTAAGACAGTCTGTTATTTTCACTCTCCTTATGGCAAAACTTTCATGGATGTGAGCAGTATTAAATAAGAGTTCTCTACTCAAACACAGTTTGAGTATATTTTGAGTATATTTTATGGAAGTAAGAGTCTGTTTCACTGTATTTGTAGAAATAAAAAATTCTGACTTGTCTCTATGGGTTTAATTCTGATGCAGTTGTAAACAATGGATTCACTGATAAGAAACACCACTCTCTTTTAAGATATTATACCTACCACAAAGAGTGTGAGATAGCTGGGTTTTGCCAGTACGGAACTCTGTTAAATAAAGAAAAGGGAAAATAGGAGTCAGGGTTTCTTTTTCCAAGTTTGACAGATTCAGGACTTACTGCAGTTAAAAACTCTAACTTACAAAATTCACCTCAATCTCTACCTTTTAAAATCATTTATTCTCAGTTTCTAAACCATAATCTATGCAGGAGAAATGTGTTACATGAAAAGCAAAATCTGAAATGCTTTTAATTTGATCATGCCTGACTGCTGAAGTCATTTATTCTCTTGTGTATAGAAGTTAAAACCACATGGCACTATGGAAAAGTGATAACAGGGTGGGGGGGGGGGGGGGGGGGAGAGAAATGGTTGATTCCATTAACCTAGCCCTAGTTTCATTTCCAGTAAAATTATCAAGGAGAAGCTTAAGAGTTTATTAATCTCATTCTACCAAATCACATTAGTCTCCAGTTTATCTTTTATAAAGGGAAGAGTACTGTGTTTTATGAATTCTTATTGCTGAAGTGTCAAGCAGCAACTAATTAGATGTACTGTAATAGTTGCTTAATCGTAATTTCAAAATCTTACCTAAAATGCAATGTACCTTAAGTGTGCATAACTAATATACCTTTTGTGGCAATTTTGTTACTGAAAAGGAACACACTGCATCAGGGAGAACTTTGGCATGTTAGTAATAGTCTTAATAATGGTATGTTGTACTGAATCAGCATGCCCAGTAATGATTACTCAGCTCAAACTTAGTCTGCAAGCAAATGAAGAGGAAAAATGGGAAAACATTAAGGAAAGTGGATTATTTCTTCTTGCACTCATGCAGATACTTGTCTTTTTAATTACAATGTGGTAAATTTGATAGAAGTAATCCAAGTTGAATTAAAATGTAAATTAAGTTGCAATTCTTTGTTTGGTAGTGCTCATTTAATGTGGTTCTCTCACCTCCAAAGGCCTCAGTGATTGCCATGCTTTCAATCCCACCACCCAGAAGTTTACTGCAGAAAAGGGACAGGATTATGATATTGTTAAATCCCAAAAATCACAAGAGGAAAGTAAAAAAGAGACATTTTTACTACTTTAAGGAAAGTAATTTCTGCCCTGAAGCCCCTCACTTGATGCATTAAGTGCAGGGCACTAAATGATCATTGATTCATAAAGAATTAACTCTGTCTTTACCTCCCTTTTTGTGTGCAAGCTAAAGACCTATAGAAACTATTACTGGAAAGAAAGGAGAGGAAATAACATTGAAAATAATACTTGAAAATAACATTCTATAAAAATATCTCAAGGGACAATTTGAAGACTTGTCATTTTGACCTGAAATCTGCAGATTATTTTGATAGGTGAAAAAATTATACTTTCAAGATTTCTGGATGCCAACTATTTATTTACAGTGACTGAACGAAGTCCAGTTTCCCCTCAGAATAGGAGCTGGTTTTGGTGCTAATTGATGTAGGCTTCTTTAAAGCCAGCATTAACTCCAAATGCAAGGGGATCTATGTGTCCTAGCTGAGAATTTATTCCCTTTTATTTCTGTGTCTCATTAAAGACAATTAAGATGATTATTGGGAACATTTGAATGAAGGAAGGATATAAGAGATAAGCTTACTCAAATTCCTGGCTCCCAGTGGAAATATGAAATACCATCTTCCGTTTTTCACTGTACTCAAAGGCGGTGAGGAAGCCTGGTTCCTAGGGAAGACCAAAGAGAACACGAGAGGTTTATTTTAGCTTTAACCTGAAGTTAAAAGTGCAATATTCCACATAAATATCTTCTTTTCCCCCTAGCCTCATTCCCGTGGGTTGGGTATAAAAAACAGCACAACATTTGTCTGGTTGTTGTGGAGTATAAAGTATTATGCCTTAGAGTAACAGGCAGCATAATTTTCAAAATTATTTTGATGATGCAGTGGGAAATGTTGCACAGCATTTTGGAGAAGCTAGTGTAAGTTCAAACTCTCAGGAAAGTGACTGGCTTACAACAAGCTTGTTTGCAGCTTCTTTAATTTTGTCCACTTTGGCCTCTGAGAGCCCCTTCACATTGCACAGTGCCCGTCTTGTGGTCATCTGGATTCCTTTGATTGTGCAAATCCCAACCGCCTTCAGCTTTTTAATATCTGCTACGTTCTGCAAAGAAAATTCCCTTCTGTGAGTACTCAGGATGGTTAACAACTAGAAGATGAAGTAAACCTTTGCAAAATATTTTAACTTTACATTCATATGCATGTGTTTTCACCAAAAAAGAAACAGATTTACAGTAAACTCTTCATTGTGTAGTTTGTGACACCAACAAAACAAAATTTTGAGTAAGATTGGTGTGAGAGATCATGGTGCAGAGGGCAGCTCCTGGTGATTTTGAGGGAAAGCTATCTGGGTATTTACTTCTCCCCTTTCAGTGTCAGTTTTTCTAGATCAAAGCTGATAGTAAAGAAACAGTACAGAATTATTTCAGATAGTGGACCTAGGACACCCTATAACACTCAGTCTGTCCTTGGTCCCTTAGCACGGATAATTTGTATACCAGATAATCTGGTGATGGATAGTTGGGAACTGATTCACAAGGATCATTGGAAGCTGAGTCTAATTGCTGTGCTGTTTCTGCATGTCCAGTTTAAAACACAACATATCCTGCATGTCCTGACTGACACTTTGGGCTGGAGTGAGCTACTAGTTTTTTTATAATTTGAGCACAGCACAGCTTCAGACAGCACCCTACTGGCATATTTTGCCTTCCCTCACCTCATTTTATGATTCTGACATCACTGGAAATGTAAAAGCAAGAACAGATTACTCACAAGAAAACATACTATGTGAAAGGTGTGGGATAATACATCAATTTACCATTTCCGGCCAAGATTATTCTTTGAAAAAACTATGAACTAGACATATCATCTATCTTTCTAGAGTGTGTGGGTACACAGAGCATAAGAAGGGAGGGGGGTTATGTGAGAAACTAATCATGTTTATTTGGAAGCTTATTTCTCATCCTGTGATATGTGTGTGACACTCAGCAGAGGCTGAGGGGTAACAGCACCTTAAATTCTACCAAACACTCTTGATCACCGAACCACAGTCTCAGTTGTTCTAATCTGATTCTCTTTCTGGGCACACTGGCAGATCCAGTAAATGTTTTTCTCTCTACTCCTTGGAAAAAAATTGTAAATGCACAGAAGTTATTTTTTCAGGTAAATGAATTTAAGAGATATGGGTCATCATATGTTTGCACAAAGCTTTTAGCTGGCACAGCTGAGAACAAAAACTTCTCTGAAGTGTGGGAATAACCACTTGGAAGAAAGAAAAAAATAACGGAAAGGAGCAGAAAACCTTTACAACCCCCAGAAGAACAGCCTAAGTCATTATTCTTAGTTTTCAAACTGTTTCATACATTTGTATCATTCTGTGAATGCCATGCCTTGTTTCATACTGAGAGGGTAGTACAGCTCCCTTCCAGCTCAGGTCACCCTCTTTGATCAACTTGTTAATTTTTTAAAGCAATAATTAGTTTCTTTTTCCCATGTTGCCCCATAGTTTTGAGCTCCCAACCATGTGATCCTTCTTCAGAGCTGTCTTTAGAACTGCCAGTGAACTGCCAATAAAAAAAAATGCCAACCAGTGCACTGCTGGCATGGTCAGCCCAGTAACTACAGTGCTGACTAATGATGAGTCATTGTGGCATGTCCTCCCCATCTTTATCTGTCTTTAGTCACTTTTATTAGAGTTAAATCTCACATTACTTCAGGCAAATCCTACTTTTTATTCTGCTTCTATAACTCTAAATATAACAGGATTCCAATCCATGAGCCAGCCTCCTAGATAAACATATAATAATTGTAATTCAAATAAACAGGTGATATTTATGTGATGATGGTAACAATGATAGGAATTCACATTTGATGAAGAAAGCTAACCATTTATTCTCTAGCTACTAATATTTTCCTCACTCCTACTCTACCCCCTGCACTAGCATGCTGAAAATAGTATAGTAACAATTGTCACAGTGTAATTTCACAGGCACCAAAAATGCAGGAGTAATTACAAAGATTGGCAGGAACAGGAAATAATCTATCACACAGTTTTCAAATAAATTAGCAAGCAGTTGGTTTTTCAAGAGTGCTAGGTGCTAAATACTTTGAGTATCTTGACACCTTATTTAGGAATCTGATGTGAATGAGATTTTCTAAAAAATCTGTCTTATCACCAAAGGCAGAATTTGTCTCCACTGACTGAGTTAGAGCTTACTGCAAGGAGGAATTTCAGTTATTTGCATCAATGTGTATACAGTTTTGGAAACAACCTTCCAGTAGCTTTTGAGGGACAATTCTGTATGATCAAGTGATTGCTAATACTTACAATTCCATGCTTCTGCAGCAGGTCAATATCCTGAAAAAAGGATTCCTAAACAAAATAGCAGAAACAAAATAGATATTGCTTTTTCTTGTTATTACATCTGTCTCACTATGTCACTGTTTCAGATTTGTAAACATCTATTGATTTTTCACAAATAATACGTAACTTGTTGGACAACTGAAATAAGCAAAGCCATAGTGAGCCAAAAAGGCCTACACATTTCCTATCATCTTCTCCATAAAGTGTATTTTCACAGGCAATTAATCCTCTGCTGTGCTAATACAACTTGTGTTATCATCATAATCTACAGCTTTTCTGCCATAGTTTCTCACTCTTTTTGTGCTGATGATCATTCCTTGGAAGCAGAAAATTAACTGATAGTCCCCTTGCATTTAATACAGAAGTGTAAAATATGATGAAATAATGATAATCCCGTTAAAAACTGTGCACAGCTTTTGAAAGGTTAATGAAGATTACCTGAAGAGCCAGGTTGTACAGGGACTAGGGGAATGAGATTTTCTTAGTAGTAGACTGGAACAAAATTTTAAATGCATTGAACTCCCTAATGGTTTTTGGGGACCTCTGGTCGCTCTATGGGTTTCATAACATTATCAAGATACCTTCAAATGTTTGCTGCACATAGTTTTCAATCAATCACAAATTTACCTCATCATCCTGGTATCCTGGTTCTTCTTGGACTACTTGATCCTCCGTGGCCTTCATCATGAAAGAGCATGCAATAAAGTATTGATCACTAGTGGGAAATGCAAACAAAGACAGTCATGGGGAGGCAATAAAAGAGTGAATGTCCGTAAAAGGACTTTTAAGAAGTCCTTGAACTACAGAAACTTGTCAGTGGGACATCATATATGGATTTAAATTTGAATTCTGCTTCCAAATCTTCATTATCTGACCTACCAAGCTGAAGGGAAAAAAATTGTGGCTTTACACTCAGATGAGCCAGTTTGGCTAGAAAGGGCTTCATAGGTATTAGGAAAAGAGTTCTCACTCCCTTGTGAGAATCTTGGGTCAGAGATGCGTTTTGGAGGTGGGAACATTTAAAATTAATTATCACTAGTGGAATTTATTCTGGTAAGAGTGCTAAAGGCAGTCTGTGATTATAGAACAAAACTCAGCATAGTTGCAGACAGAATGAGTAATGGAAAGGCAATGCAACAGCTCAGCCTCTCCATCTTTATGTGACAGAAAACCCACAAAACAGTGCCAAGAAAGCTATGTTTTGGTTTTGTAAATGGGCTAAGTTGCTTCTGTTTAAATTGTGAGCTTACCGTGGATGTTCTAGCTATGGATGTCTAAAAGTTTTGTAGACCACTACATCAAAATGTGTGCATGTATTTACTTGCTCATTTGTTAACAAAATCCACAAACTATAAGATGGGCTATAACTAACAGAGGTTGGGATAGTTTAGGCTAAATATCTGCAAAAAGCCTTTTTTTCAGCCTCTAAATGGATACTAATTTGCTTGCAAGAATCTTGTGTATATAGAGGCTGGAAAAGAAAGGAACAGAATATCAGATTTTCAGAATTATCATATTCTGTTAGTATTTAATGGAAATATTCTTATAAAATCAGTTGTTTCTGATGGTGTCATGATATATTTAAATTCTCTTTCAGAAGCCTAACAATTATGGAGTGACAAATCACACCTTGACATAATTACAACAGAACATTGATAAAAAAATACTTCAGGAGATTTGAAAAATCCCCTAGCTTCAAATACCAAAGGAATAAAAACAAGCAATGCAAGAGGCACTAAAACTATATTACAAACTCCTTCATTAAAAACATCCTTACAAAATGCACATAATCCTGCATTTCAACCACCACTGAGCAGGTTTATGGGCACTGTTCTCCTACTCCCCATCCTTAGGCAATTGGCATCTCACAGCAGAAAAAACAAGGCAGACCCAGACCTGTGCCTTCCTGCGGGCTATGAGGGAAAATGGAGAAATTATACCTCACCCTATTAAAAGCTTTAGGTACGAAAAAACCCCTCCTGCTTAGTGGAGCGTTGTCCTGCTGTTGGTGTGTTGGCACACCTGAAGGATTCCAGTCACCACTGCCTGCAGTGAAGCAGATGAAAGGGTGAAAGTCTGAGACAAAAGAGCAAATCTATGAAAAACCACCAACAAACTGGTACCACTTCAAGTACCCAAGGGTAGGTGAGCAAGACCTGGATACCGCGGTGTACTTCCAGCCTGCAGGTGTGACAGGGACCCGCTCCCTGAAACTCCTCCCGAGCTTGGGCTGGCAGAAAATGGCAGCAGAGCTCGGCTCCCTGGCTCGGGGAGGGGGCGATCCGACCTGCCCTAAGGGGCTCCACGGAGGGACCTCACATTTGTTGACTCAGAGGAAAATAACTGATTAATCGTCATCAACACAGAGGTTTTTTTGACTTTTCTTTGCCAGCTGCCTCCTCATGAGATGTGCATTTCTGTTCCCAAGGGGCGAGGACCCGCTGTACGTCCCTCACCCCGGGGAGCACCGTAATTCCCCATTAAAATTAGAATAGTAATTAAATCCCCAGCTCATGCCCGGACAGCTCTGGGGGAGAGGGTGGGTGCAGTACCCGAGGCGAAGGTACCGAGCTCGCCACAGCCGCCCGCCTTCGTCCTCCTGAGGGCAGGGCCCCGGCGCCTTCCCGCCGGCGGCGCGGGGCGGGGCCGTGGGCGGTGCCATGAGGGCGGGTGCGGGCTCCTGGCGGGGCGGGCACTGCGCCTTCCCTCACCCCCGCTCCCCGCTGAAAGACGCTTCAGTCGCCGTCTTCAATCACTCCATCGTCCATGGTTTATCAACTATTCTACTCGCCGTTTCCCAGAAATATTGCGTTGCCCTTATTCTACAGGTGGAAAAGACAGCCTTAGTTAAAACCGTGTTGGTTTGGAAGGCATTTATTCCAACGCAGCTCTGCCTTTTGTTTTTCCAGGATGCCACTCACGCATTTTCCTCAACAAGGCACACACGGCGTTTTTGGATTGGGTGACCAAAATCTGTCAGAGAGCTGGAAAAGAAGTGACTTGCCTGGAGTCACAGGACAAGAAAATGAGGCTGAGTCATACACATGACTTAATCTGCCATTTTAAAAGGATGGGAAAGGTGCTTTTTAGGATATGAGCACTTTTACCAGACATCTGCGGTCTTCTTGGAGACAGTATTTGGAAAGCAATCGCCCGTTTTAGCTCGCCTCTGGTAGCACAGTTGGTACGGGAGTGCATGTCAAAGAGACATTGCATCTCCTGCGAGCAGGAGGAGTTCCTGGCTGCCCCCTTGTGTGGGCTTGGGATGGCAGAAGGGACTGGAGCTGCATCCCAGCCTGTTTCAAGAGACTTGTGAAAACTTCCCCACCCTCTGCCTGTGGGAGGTTAGTGGCACCTTTTCCAAGCCATTTCTTAGCCAAATCAGGAAGCCAAGCAACAAAACCCATGGCCCTGTGCCATCATCAGCACACCACGGGAGTGCTTGCAGGGTCCCCATTCAAAACATCAAGCAATTTCTATAAGTACCAAGAGTCCAATCCTGGGAGTCCAAGGCTTTGTCAATAGAGAGGAAGCAGCTGGCACTGCTTTTGAAAACCGCATTATTCTGCAAGAGCTATTCCAGAAGAGCACTTAGGCAGACAGCCCTTTAAAGGCAAATTCCTTCAACAAAGTATGCTTTTATTCCAGAACAGAATGCACATGTAGAGGGTGACCCTTCTGGTGCTGCTGAGCAGCTCTGCAGCAGATAATACCTCACTCTGTAAACAACCTTCCCTTCATTATCCTTTTAGTTTGTAAAATGGTTCTCTGAAAGGTCAATGAATGCACAGAATCTTAAGACCATTTCCACCATTTCCCACTCCAAAGGGATATTTTCACTTTGGGCAATAAATCGCATTCTACAGCTTCAAAACGTTGTGTGATCATTAATTACTCATTCGGCTTCCAGCCTGTACTGTACAATAACCCCACAGAGCCCATCCTGTTAGACATTGGCCCAAGTGAGTAGAGGCATCCCTCAGTCTTCTCCTACAGGTTCTGCTGATGACCAATGCGTCTCCATCCCTGAAGGATGCACTGGAATGGGACACACACTGTGATATGCATTTCCTCTGACTTGAGATCTTGTACCTTTTTGGACAGAACCAAGTCAAACCATTACCATAAAATATCCAGTTGGTGTTTTTTTCATCCTCACAAACTTCATCCATGGTTGCAATAGGGAAATCATGAGGGATTTTGTTGTTGTTGGAGTTTTGTTTTCCGTCTCCAGTCATAACTAAGATGAACTGCAAAAGCTCTGTGCATACAATGGGTCTCAGGGTAGGACTGGCAAAATATCGGATCAGCCAAGCTTTGTAATTCAAAGTGAAGTAACAGGAGGGCTCTATTGTTGAAATGAAATTACTGAAGGAATAGAGATGGTACTGGGAGACTGAGTTATGTCTCCATTGCAGTCTTGAGATCCTTAGATTAAGCCCTGATGAAAGTACTCAATACTGTAGTATTGGGAGTGATCCTGCATTAAAAAGACGCAGATTTTGCTACTCCTAATTTATTTTGAGTTAATGACTAAGGATATGTTATAGAATTAGAGATCTTCCTTCTGTCTATCAAGATGTCCTGTCCAGATCATGGTTCAGCATTGCAGCTGTGGAGGAAGTGATGAATTAGAGGTCTGTGCTCATTGATATTAAAGAGATGTCAGGTCAAGTCAGGAACACAACAGATTGTATGTGACTGGAAAAGAAGATAGCGGTAATATCAAAACTAGAGAATTCAGGAATGGGTATTTTTCTAAATGAGAAATAAATAATCTGTATGTCAACTATACAAACACAGGAAGTGCAAGCACCACAAAATTCACTATTTTTATAGGTGATTGTGAAATTAGAAATTATACATATAATTAAGAATGACATGATAAAATTTTTAAAAAAGCAAAATGGAAAAAACAAGGCCACTTTCAAACTTTGCAAAACCTAAACCATGTTAGAGGATTTATGGAGACACACATCAGTATATCACATGTGATCTATCAAAAAGACAATGGAGATAAGAAAAACTGTCCGTTTTGAGAATGCACAGGAAATTTTTTATTTAAGATAAAAAAACAATCTAGTAATAGAAAAAATGGGACTGAAAGGGACATCAAGAGATTATCTATCTTATAGCAGAGTCAGATGTTCATTTGGCTGGGGAGGCTGTGAATTTTCTTTTATCTTTTGAGAAAGAACTAGGCAATTTCAGTGTTTGCCTATCCTTGCCATTACCCTTGTTGTCTACCCTTCACTATGCCATGCAATTTTATCTGTAAAAAATATGCAACATTTAAGCTAACTTCTGCTTTTAAAAGTTCAGGTAACTGAGGCTCTAATTCTTGCATGGTTTTTTCCTACTCCAAAAGAGAAAAAAAATGCCAGCATAAGCAGTTCTAAAAAAATACCCAAATGTGATGGATTATGTGATAGTCTGTGCAGCTTGCTCTTACCTGCTTATGATCTTTGGGGCTGAAACATGCAGCCCTGGAATACAGTATTGCCATTCTCAGTAATTTGCCATAAGCTTCGTAGTGAATGTGCAAGGCCTCAGGACTGAAATTTGTGAGGTTTGCTTTGTTTGAACTTCTCTCGACCCTTCTGTATCTTTTCCTTGATTAGCTGTGACAGCAGTTTCCAAAATTAACCAGGAAAATGGCTATTTTTTTTTTTTACTTCTGTTCATCTGTGTGGGGTATAACCATGATTTTATATAAATAAAAGTAACAAACAGTTATTCTGTGTAGAAAAAGAGACTTATGACTAGCATAATGATGCAGTGCAGAGAAATGCAGGTCTGGAGCAATAGCAGAAGCCTCAAGAAGTGGGGGAATGAGATTTGCTAAGGAATACAGGGGTATAAAGGTAACAGGCAAGGCATGAGCTTGGCACGGCTGGCCTGATGGCTGTGAACAACTCACCAGTGATCAGGCAAAGAAAAGCTGACCTGGAGCTGGATTTAGGGGTAACAAAGAGAGAGAGAGAAAAGAAAAAAAAATTAAAAAAACCCCAAAAAAACAAACAAACAACAACAACAAAAAAAACCCAGTAACAGTCATAATAGGCACTACATACCATAAAATCAGATGTAGTGTGGTGCTGCCCGGTGTAGGTGCAGCAATGTTGCGGCCCTGCCAGGATCACATTGCCATGCCTTTTCCAGCCCCAGTGTTCCTGGAGCTGTAGGCTCTTTGAGTCTCTCAACCCTAAACCTAACCCTAACCACTACCCCTAACCACTACTCTGACTCTTTGAGCACATTTCTAGCTTATGCTAATAGATATTTTTAAAAATACATCTTTTTAAAGTGGCTTTTTAATTTTTAACATTTCTTTCTGCTTGAGCATTTGTGCTGCAACCGTTTATAGTTTATCAGTCTCTACACACACAAAAAAATGAATCTCTGTTTTAATTGCTATTAAAAAAAATACAGTTGGTAAAATATATTACTCTGAATCATAAAATGTATACTTTGGGAAGTGCAGGTCTTTTTTTAAACTGTGAGAGCTTTCTAAACAGCTGTTGCAAATTCCAAAATAACTGTTCTTGACTAACTCCACGTACATAGATTTTTGTTCTGGAATAAGCGCACCTTGTTCTACTTCAGCTTAATATTAACTTTATGATAAACAGAAATAACAGACTAATTATGAAATAAGCATGATCACATGTAGCTAAGTGGGAGTAGTAATTGCAATTGCACATATCTTTGTTTATTTGAATTAGACCTCCAAGATCAGATAAAAGTAGGATGAAGAAAGCAATAATAAAATTTATTTGATATGAAACTGTTATAAGTCTTCAGATTTGGTGACAATGCCTCTGACAAGCTTGCATTTGAATCAAAGCTCAGTCACAGCCCTGGTTAAAGTCCATGGGTGAGTATCTCCATTTCACTAAGTAAACCAGAAGAATTGACTAAACAATCCTCTGCTCACAGATTAAATGGGAAGCCATTCTCCAAGGGAATGAAGTACATCACATGGCCAGTCCCTGGCACCAGGGGCCTGATCAGAGTACAGAGCATGGCCAGGCTCCTACACTGCCCTAACTAATGCTCCATGTTCCAGCTCTCAGAGTGAGCCTGAGCTTAGCTTTAACCCAGCAAGGCATTATGATTTTCTTTTCTCCTACTTGTATTCCCTCTGGTGCTTGTCTGAACAGCAAAAAAGGAAAGATGGAATCAGGCAGCTGGGAGATGAGGGAAAGAGACAGGGAAAGACTGCCTTGGCACGGTGTTGGATCAGTTTTGTCATTTGGTGGACTGTCACTGTTCCTGTAGACGGAGGGACTTCTCTGGGACTGAATGCAAATACAGGGAGAAGAATTTGTCTGGCAGCAGTTGAACATATTGCTGCACAATAACAAATGAGAAAGAAGAAACAAGGATTTGTTGCAGGAAGCTGAGTCAGAAAACTTGATTTAACTGCAATAACTCATGAGAAAGGGAGGTAAAACAAGAAAATGTTTTAATGCTGCAGAACATAGGACTCTGTGTATTCTTCACAAAGAGATTCTGACTCCTAATGCAAACAAAGTTGGAAGTACTGCAAATACTGTCTTAACTGTTATGGTCAAAAGAGTCAATGTTTCTTTAACTTACTCACACACTAGCACTGAAAATCAGTTTGGAAAAGACATGAAGCAAAGCAGCTTTACGCACCAAACATAGGACAGCAGAGTTTTCAGTGTTACAGCTCAAAAAAGCATAATTCATTGAATGTCTTTTTCTCCTTTTTAATGCATTCCAGCTCAAAGAAGCTGAGTGTTTCTGTTGTCAAGTAGGGTGAATAACTGCTCTGTTTTGTACTCAGGACAACATTTTCATTAGTATGATTCAGAAAGAAGAATGTATTTAAAGTGTACACAGATAATTTTATAGATAGAAAAGTTTAAATTTCTAGGTCATGGCAGATTTCACTGGTCACATCAAAAAATGATGTATTACAGGAAAAGCATTTTTAAATTCACATTTGGAAGAAATTCAGTGCTGGTATTTGAGACATTTCTTCATTTTAAAAAACCCACCAAATTTTGAAGAGCCTCTGCTTGAAAAGCTAATAAATTTAACAGTCTTTCCACATTCTTTATCAGTTTGGAAAAGCTCAGGTTTTCTAGCTTAGCCTCTCAATTGGTATCAGCTTTCATTTTAAACCATCCATTCCACAGAACTGAACATGCTCTTCCTTTGGCCAGTTTTCTATTCTTGGCTTTGCTTCCTGCTTCCAAATGAGTTTGTATGTAAACCAGAGATAAAAATCCCAATCTTGCTCCATTTGTATTCCATATGTTTGCCAGGCTATTGGCCACAAGAGATCATAAGCAGTTTGTTTTTCAAACCTCAAAACTTGGATAGGCATTGAGTGCATCATCATACAGTTATTTTTACATTAGAATAATATTTAAAGGTCTCAGAAATTGTAATTTGCTTTAAAATACTGTTTCCTTGATTTTGCTACAATAGAGTCTTGATTTTCAGTAATGGTCCGGCTAAAAAATTGCTTCAATCTCAAACCTTTAAATTTCAGCGATTCATTACCCTGATTATTCTTTCTTTAATCCATTGTTCTCCTTTCCTGGGATTACCATGGTTTCTTTACCAGCCTTACTGGAAGTGAGTTTGTTATTAAACACTTCTCTGTCCATATCTGAAAAAAAAGCTGTTCATATCTCCTTCTCATGTTTTTGCTGAATTGGTGATTATAAGTGACATATCTGTGTTTCTGAAAGTCTGTACAGGTGCACAACTCCTACTCAATAACAACTCCCACTGGGGTTCAACACTTTCTATTGCGGTCTTTCTTCTTATTTTTGTCTGTGATCCACTGTTGTTCTTCCACTGGATTATTAAGGCAGCACTTCCTGTTTTAACAGTCAGGCAATCCAAGACAGAGGAATAGATCAGAGTTTCTGAGACCAGAGTTCACACATGACCTCTGTTCTTAGGGCAATGAACATCAAACAAGAAGGGAGTCATAAGACACTCAAATATTTTATTTCAAAATTGTATTCAGTATTGAACTGCAGCCATGAGATGTTCCTAACTGACCAACTAATTCCCCAGCCTCAGCTATGACATGCTGCTGATGCAGCAAAAGCAAACTGGAGATAAGAAGCTGAAGAGAACAACAACCATCTTTCATCCTGGGCATTTGTTAGAAATGACTGAGTGGTCTTGAAGAACATTTTCTCAAGTAAAAGCATCTGCAGATCAGCTCAGGATTCTGAATTGTCTGGGTGAAGGACATTCCTGGGTATTGCTTCAGGAGGAATTCAAGTATATTTGAAAGGATAGAGGACTTGCTTCCAAAGAAAGGAGTAATGTCCTCTCGCCCATTCTTCTCAGGAAGACAAAAGGGTTTAAGTGGTGATGGGTAGGGACCTTACTGGCTTAGGGGGAGAATCCGTGACAAAAACTGACAAAAATCAACACTAAAATATGCAAAGCAATACCACTTCCACACTGCCTTTACATGAGCAACTGCCCTTAACAAACTTCGTTGTTGTTGTTGTTGTTGTTGTTGTTGTTGTTGTTGTTGTTGTTATTGTTGTACTACAGGGTTTTTATGGGTGCCAACAAATCAGCTGTGTCAGCAGGAGAGAGAAAAATTAACTCAATATATGACATCATGTCCCATCCTTCTCCAAACACTGCATCATCTCTCTAGGATGAGGTGGTATTTTAAGTCCTCTAGTTTCAAACATATGTTGAGACTGCTTCCAAATGCTTTCCTTCTTATCCTTTTCAAGCTTTGCATCTTTGGGTGTGGAGGTCTGAAATACTAAATATTAGCAGTCCAGATTCCCTGCGCTTAGCACATGTCAGTGAATCCAAAACCTAAGGAAACTATTTGCACTACTTAGGCACACAAAGGAACACACATACACACACCCAAGCAGCTTTGATTGGTTCCAGCTGCCTGGGATTGACAAACACATACACATCTGTGCATACACACTCTCCTGATTCACATATGGGCAGCACATATTACAGCATAGTAAAGGCCTTCACAACAACAAGCCTGAAAATTCTTAGTAAAACAAATAGTGTTCAACATTTTCTTCCCCATTATATACCTGGAAAAGTCACTGGCTTATATTTTGCTTGTTTGGACGTAGAAGATTTGCTTGTTTGATGAGGATGGTACTTGTTAGAAGCTTGTCCATGTCTCAGTTCCTTCAAGAGAAATGAAGGGCAGAGAAAATTTCAGTAATTTACCATATTGTTAGGATTAATGCCTTAATACTCATGCGATCCCTTTAAAAAGTCAGGCCCATCCCCAAGTGAAACATAGCTATCTCTAGGGCAAAATACAGCAGCACTAGTGCTAGCAGCACCAAGCTGCAGTCATGGGGAAAAGAATAAAAGCAGCCACTCCTGTTGAAATGGCAGGAGAAATTTCAGGGCCATAGAAGGCAATTGTAGTCCTGCAAAATAGCTATGACACCAGGGCCTTATCTGGTAAAAGGCAACTGATGGAATTATTCCATAAAGCTCACAGCCAAGTCAGCTGTCTCCAACAAAAACGAGTTTGGAATGTTTCTTCCTTCAAGATTTATTGACTCCATAAATTGCTTTCACAAAATTAACAAATCACAACACACTTGTGTCTTTCAGTCTGCCAGCCTGGGTTGAAAATGACACTAGCATTGCATGGTTACTGTATTTTTCTAAGACAGTTTTATAAGCAAACTAATTTATCTCAAATTCCACTTCCTGCATAATTCCTTAGTGAAATATGTTTCCCACTTGCCACTCCACGGTGACAAAGCAGCACCACTTAAAGGACTTTTTTCTAACATGCTGTAATGACAATGCCCTGCCTGTGGCAGGAGGAATGTGGCTGGCAGCATGGCAGTATCACTGGGATGATACTTAAACATAAGCAAAGACAGTGATTCCTGAAAATAAAAAGTGACCTGGATTCCATCAGCATTGCTCTAATAGCGACTATTAAAAGAAAAAATAAACCAAACTCAATTCAGCTTGGTCAAGAGAAGCCAAAGATTTTACTTCCACTTGTTGACCGACATGTGGCAACACAAATTTTCATTACAAAAATATGTAGAAATCAGCAAGTTGAAAACTGAGTAAATGGTGTGTTATGCTGAGAGAAATCATTGCCAGCATGAGTAAATATAAAAGAAAATTATTACTATACCTAATTTCAGATTTTAAGGCGAATCATTGGCTCTCCTGCCAGCTTGTTTTCAAGGGCTCTGGATTTTAACAGAGCACACTTGTGACTGATCACCTATTTCTTCTCACCCCACCTCCCCTCCCTGCTTCAACGTAAAATACACAAAAATTCACAAAGTGTATAACAATATAGGCATTGTTCTTAACTTCAATTTAAGAGCAATATAATTCTGTTTAGTCCCAAAGCATTTGCAGTGAAATAAATGTTTGCCTCTTTCAACACCAGCTTTGAATATCCTCACAGGCTTCTCTATCCAGTTCAGTGTTCCCAGCTTCTGATTCAATGCAGCCTGCGTGCATTTACCACTAACATTCCTTCCACTGCTCATATTTTCTTCCCACTGCTTTTCTCAAATCTCCTTCCCTCACTTTTTTCCTTCTCTCTTACTCTCTTTGCTCCCTGCGCTTAAAGCTTTTCCCTTTTTTGTGTGACAAATAAGCATTTTTCCTTTTTCCTAAAACACTAACAAAAAATATGTCCAGAATTCCCATGGTTTTCTGTTAGACGTTTCAAATAATTTGCTACTCTCTACCCAGCTACAGTAGTCATGCTGTTGTATTATACTCCATCATACAGATTATTCAGGTCTCAAGATATCAAACCAGGAATTAAATCAGGGGCTCATAATTAAGCAGTAAATTTTTAGTGGTGGGCACCTGCAGTTCCATTGACTGCAAAATAAATGCTTATTATGGAGCATTTTGCAAAGCGTCACTACTTCCCTAGGTGACTAACTATCAAATTAGGATATTTGTTTTGGATACTGCAATCCCCATTTTTTACTGGCAGATTATCCTTTTTTGAAGCCCACTGCACTCTGACTCACCTGTCCCAGTTTTGATTACAAGCTTTCCTGTGTTCTACACCAGTCTTGACATCCTGACATGACCCCTGGCAAGAAGTTGTCACTACCAGTTGTTCAATCTTGGAACTGAAGTAGCACATTACTTCAATTGTAAATGAATGAATGAATTGTGAGAACAACCTGTCTGCTGACCCATGAAAACAATTTCCCTTTCTTTCAGAGTGACAAGATTTAAATCTTCAGAGACTTAGATTTTCACTTGCTTTTATTTCCAAAATGAATCAAATTACACAGATGTGTCAGGTGGGAACCAGTTTCTAAATATGACATGCCTTCCCTCCCATTAAAAATGCAAGATTCTTTACAATATTTAAGCACTTGGTGCATTAGTCAAAGTTAAGTATAATTTTCCCTGTATCACAATCTTCCCTTACTTCTTTTCTAAAGGAAATGCTGCTGTATCTTGGAACTTGGCTAGCAAGTGCAATATAGGCAGCAAGTGTTGTCTGGGGAATGATGACCTGCAATAAATAAGAATCCCTGAACAGCAGAGGAAGTGAAAAAGATGTTTGTGGGCATGTGTTTGAAATTAGGGTGATTGGACATCTGCAAAGGACTTCAAGAAAGTTTTTCTGAATGGTTACGGAACAACTCCTGTTTTATGTCATCTGACAAATTGATCAAGCCCCCCCCCACCCCCAAAATCCAACAAACCCAAACTGACAAACTTCTCAGTTATAGTAACAAGATGAAGGGTGTTGAGGTGCAAGTAGCTCGGTGTGCAGCTGCAGTGTTAGCTGCAGGTTGGGCTCTGGGTGGTGAGAGCCCCAGGCAAGAGGCCAAGAACTGGCCCAGACCCTTTGCACAACAGAGAGCACAGGACCTGTGGCACAGCCAGGTGACCTGACACTGAGACACAGCAGGAGCTGAGGACTCTGTTGGAAGAGCCAGGACTTTGTCACACACAGACTGGGAGGGTATAAAAACCCAGGGCTTTCTTTGGGGTCCCTTCTTGGAGGCACCCAGCTCAAGCTGCTATTTTTTTGTTGCGCCATGGTTAAATTAGTTTAAGGATCCAGATATCTGAGACTCTGCTTAGGGAAATCCCAGCTCAAGCCAGTAAGGAAACCTGGTCTGACTGTGGGAGTGTAGGAGGTGTAGGGAGTCAAGCGTGGCACCCACTGAGTCACTGGAGCTGCCCTCTGAGAAAGGGCTGCAGTCCCAGTGTGACTGACAGAGTGGCTTCTGAATGGTCAGATGAAGAAAGTTTCCTTAAGAGCAATGAATACCTTTAATGAAAGCCTGAGCTTCTGGGACACATCCACTTGCTGGGTGCACATATTTGTGAATATATTTTTATCCTACATTCCTACCAGTCTTACCAGTCTTCTCTGAACTGCTTGTCATCTTGAAGGAAGGAAAGTAGAATGAAAAACACAGTTCCTAAGTTTAGAATCCAAGACTTAGTTTATGTTTTATTTTCAGTTTATGCAGAAAGAGAGAGAGCACCCTCCATTATGGCTCATTTTGCTTGGGCATTTAATGCAAATTCAAAATTTATATTTTCAGGGTTCACTTTCCCTTGTGAACCAATGAGTTTTAGTGCTGCAGAACACACTTGACACATTGCAGCTACTTGTATGACAGCTGCTGATCCATGCAGATCACCTTCTGCCTGGCCCTAATACGTCTCATATTTGCATCCCTTGCTACCCGAGGGAAAAACAGAGAATTAGGACAAGAAACCAAAACAAACCAGATCTCACATTTATTGCTGTACATACTAGCATACCTGGCTTTCACAGGTCTCATAGGAATGGGTTCTAAATTGGCATCCTGGAGTAGTGCAGACCATTGGTGAGCTATCACCTGCATTCCTCAAAAGCCTCAAAAGCAACATCATCTGCAAATGAGCTGGCAGCAGATACCCAAAAGGACTTTCTGGGCCATACAGTCCATTGTCATGTTGTTGCAGATTCCAAATCATCTAAAGACCATGTTACTTCCAATTTTTGCATTTGATAAGAGGCCATCCACAAGCATACCTTTCTAACAGAAAAAATTAGTGTAGAGTAAGACCTATAGATCAAGGCATCCTGGGGGGAAAAAGGATCACCCAAGTTGAATATTAAATTCTTATTTTGATTAGTAGAGTCTAGGGAGAATGCTTACCTCAATGTTCTTATGACTCTCCCCTTGGTGACAGCAGTTTGTTCATCTTGAATTCTTCTGTTTCCAACTGGGAATAGTCCCAGTTAATGTAGCTTCTTGGAGATGGCAGTGTGCCTAAGTGAACGTATAGAAGCAATGGTGAAAGAACATGAAAGAGGAAAGAATACTTAACACTTCTCACCCACCCTCATAGCATGCTATACACACAGAGCTTCACAGAATTTCATGATGCAGTTCATGATACACAAGTGTGTATGGGCAAAGCACAGCTTGTTTGTATGGGCAAAGCACAGCTGATGCTTCTCTGAGGTCTGAGATGAAATCACCTTGGAAGGGAATTTAGAGTGCAGGCCCTATTTGGTCTCCCTTATAAACAACACATCAGCACAGTCCAAAGTACAAACATCTTGTCTCCAGCAGCTCCCCATGGTGAAGGGTTACAACAGCACCAAACACCAACTCATACAGAGAGATGCTTGAGGCCCTTTCCCTGGTGTTCCCTTTCCCTGAATCTGCTCATCAGGAATGTACAGACAGGAGGCTTAAATTTCATCATTTCCTGGAAAGGACATCTTAAGTGAGCCATGGAAAGAGGCGACTGTGAAAGTAATAGACAAGGAAGAGAATGAAATACAGATGTGGAAGCAAACAAAGAGAAGCCAGGTAATAGGAACAGAGTGAAATAAAGGTTAACACCAGCTTTCAGTGCTATGTGGGCTGCATATGTTCTCTGAACATTTGATCTCCCAGTCACCAAGAACAGCCTCGTGGCAAACTCTGTCGGGAAGTGTAGCAGAGTTTTTGAAGATAGTGAATATTTGGACTGTGAGTGAATCACCTAGCCTGGGCCTCAGATGAAGGCCTGTAAGGCTGCAGTGGCACAGGTGGAAATTCAGCTGCCAAGTCTGTGGTGCAGTAAGAATTACACCTTAAGGTGTTAACAAGGAACAGGAGTTTTCTAGTAGTTAGCAGGTGCAGTGGTTGGTGTGGATGCAGTAGCTGCCTTAAGAGTTTGGTCAACAATAAGTGTTTGCATACTTCTCTCTGCTGTATGCCAATGAAAAGCCACTGTAATTGTAAACTATATAGAAATGTATATAAGCAGCCATCTTAGCCGAATAAAGGCAGAACGTCGTTGTTAACCACATTGGCTCGACCTGCGTTCTCTCTATATACTCCAACTTCCTTTTTATTTCAGGCCAACCCTTGCTATAGGGAAGCAATGGATTCTCTCCAGAGCATGTGAGTGGCTCAACTGCCTGCATGTTTGTGCAAACTCTTTCAAGTGAGAAGTGTGGCCAGAATGGTAACCAATGATTGGAAAACCTCCTCAGAGGCCTTGGAACTTTGCATTTTTCATGCATGGCTTCATTTACACTCTTTCTGCTTCTTAGAGCAGAAGGTACATGTTTTCCACGTTAGTACATATTAGAGAGGCCAAAGTACACAAATGTAAACATGTTGTATGTATGTGTGAATTCAGGGAAGGAGGGCAGGAACTGAGTTTGAAAGACAGGGAGTAACTCAGTTTGCAGCTGAGTGTAACTTACAGCTTGCAGGAGCTGCATTTCCTGACAGGAGCAAAACTGTTCTCGCCTATCATCCATTCTGAAATTGCATTGCAAAGTTGTGTCTTGGACTCATCAGTACTGAAACATGACCGTGGGAAACAAGCACAGAAAAGCAGATATACAAGGCTTGATTCATCAGTGAAGAGAAAAATAAATAGGATTTAAGGAAAAAAAAATGACAACTCTATATACTTTTTAGTCAAGAGATTATGTACATAGTGTTCTTTCAAATGAAAAAGTCTACATTTCAGCCGAAGTAATGACTGCAGCTTTGAAAAGCCAGTAGGGAAGAAGTACATGATTTGATAAAAAAGAAAGGATAAGAACATTTCTCCTTCCTCCTTTCTTTAAAGGTCTAGTTAGCAAAATAGAACAATCAGAAAGAGAATTAGTGCAGGTATTTAGAACTTCTAGGATACTATAAAAGCCAGCTGTGAAAAGTGAAAGAGAATTAAGAACTTGTGAATAAGTAAGTAACTAAAAGGGAGAAGGCAGAGGCAAAGTAGGTGAAGGTGTATTTGTTGGGTGATAGAGGGCACACATGGGGGATGAGAAATATAACCTGTGGTTTACTGCATTTTTAAAATTTTTTGGGTTACTAAGATCCATCCAGAAGACAGAGGCATGAACTTTCCTGGCTATAACTCAGCTATTCAATGAAAGGTACCACTTCTGACAGACACGCCATTATCTCCAAACGTCATGGTATCCATGATAGTTGGATATTGAGATACTTGCAATAATTAATAGACGCCTGCACAGTACTCTGAAATTCTCAATTTATAGGATAAGTATTAATTTCAGATTACTCTTGTGCGGATGGACTTTTCTACTTCTTTTCAGTCTCCTTGTGTTTTCTTTGCCTAGCTGTAAGCGCTGGAATGAGGGCCTCCTGGTGGTGGAATCTGTGACAGTCAAGCGGGAGGAAAGCAC
Organism: Trochalopteron elliotii; assembly: GCA_024734555.1. NCBI lineage: Eukaryota > Metazoa > Chordata > Aves > Passeriformes > Leiothrichidae > Trochalopteron > Trochalopteron elliotii. The sequence goes on from JANPWX010000111.1 coordinate 2,888,751, forward strand.
ATTTCTTTACAAAGCAGTAAAACGGCTGCTCTTTTATCTCTTGAGTTAGCTATAATGAAATAAAGAAACAGAGAGAGAAAAAGAAATGTCGACTTTGTCAGCAAAATATAGGTGAGATATTTAATATCTAGGATTCTAAAAGAAGGACATCTGCACAGCACTGAGGCAACAAGAATTACCTCACTGCTGAAAAATTTAATTGGGCAGGGAATTAATTTCAATATGCCAAAAAAGTTTTAGTTTATAGGTTTTAAAATCAGTCTCATTTAGCCCAGCAGGTGTTACATTATAACATTATAGGTGGCATCATAAAGCCACCAGGCTTTATAAAGCCTTACCTATGGTAACAACCAGGCAATGTAGCAACTTTCAATACAATAACTAAAATAAATACTCTCTTTGGCATCAGAGTAAGCCTAGAATAAGTCTACTGAATTCACCAGTCAATATGGTTTCCCTTTAATTATTGATATAACAGAGAACAATAGCAATCCCGCAGCGTATATGAAGAAAAGCAAGAGGAACACTTAAAAGCAGCTCTGAGAACATCTGAGCTATAGATTCTCTATCACTTTTGGGCCAAAAAAGCTGAAGAATATGCTCCAAATTAGGCTACCAAGAACAGTTTGGGTCTATTCCAAAATTTCCACATTGCCATGAGCTACAGCCCTATCTTCATCCTGTCAATCTCTCAGCCTTCCACCAGTGTTCTCAAGGATGTCTTCCTGGGAACATAGGCCGCTTCCTTACACAGTGACTGTAACATAGAGGTTTTTCACCATTTAATGGGCTTTTCCAATTCCTAAGTGATCTCTGTAGTTATTGCCCTGGGAGAAAGAGTGGGTGCTTAGGTGTTCTTCTCCCCACAGAGTGACAGGAACAGAAGGATGCACACTACTACACCATAATGCTTTTAACATAGGTGAAAATCATATGTCAAACTATATATAAACGTATATATGTATGTATTTGCAGTATACTGAGAGACAATGCTAGAAACAGCAACCATCCGTTGGTATCTACCTGACATGTAGGTGGAGAAACAATGATGAAAAGCTGCTGCCAAAATACCCTGGGAGACTGGTGCAGTGAGGAAATTCCACAGCAATTTTTCAAGGAAATGGAGTCTGGCAAGAAATGAAATTTTGTCAAACCATGCAGAAGAAGAAAGATTCCTGAAGCAAATCACAACAGAAATCAAGACACCGAACCTCCTTCTCTTAGTCTCCAGAAGAAGCCTTCTGAACTCTTGTGGACAAGTCCTACCAACTATGAGACCATTCACACAGGTATTATCCACCATGGGCACAGCAACCAGGCACAAAAGAAGTATTCACCTCATATGCCAAGGCAGTGGGGATGGCCTGCCTGGCTTTTTCCAAGTCTCTGCTCCACGAAAAGAGGCAGTAAGAGGATCACTCTGAGACCCCAGATGCAGGAGACAGGTTTTACAATAATTACAATGTATTTCTACAATACTCACCCTGCCCAACGCAAGGAGAACTCAAGCAGCAACTGTGCTGAAACATACAGGTTTCTTCTAGGAAGGTGAACATTACTGAAAAAAACACCCCAACCAAACTGAGCTCAGTCCCTCACTATCCTGTATGGTCTTTGGCTCTTATAAGCACCCAGGTGAGCTGCCTTTATTTTCTCATTTCAGAACTGTAATTCTACATGCTCTCAGCTTTTCTTCCAAAGTTCTTGCCCTCATTTATCTGGGCCTTCCTTTCATCTTTCTTACGCAATTTATGCACACACGTAAGGGTATTAAATGGTGATAGAAGCCACAATTACTTCTCAAATACCTTGTTCTGAACAGCAAGTTTTTATTCTACTTTTAAGGATGTTGACTTCCCCCCCACATCTCATTAAAATCACTTCTCTTACTGCAAAAATCACTGCTTTCCAGTATACTGACTCTGGCATACTGGGTTTGAAGGCAGTATAAACTTTTTATGTTTTTATAGCATGTGTCCTGCAAGAACCGTGTATTGGTTAACTGGACTACCAAAAGATACTGCAGCACCAGAGATTTTTCTTGTCTCGAGTCACTGGATTTATCTTGCTCTTTTTCCAGTTCTCACACCAAGTGAGCAATTTTCTGGTTCCCTTAAGGCAGGGTGCCAATTAAGCACTCTGGGAATGAAAGACTGTTAGATAATTTTTTTTTCCTGGAGTATTAATACATCTACAAACCAAATCAAAATGTTGGTGATTCTTTTCTTTTCTCCTCCTTTTATCTGCCTGCCCCCTGCTTTTTTTTTTTCTTTTTATTTTCCTTGTCTTTATTGTTCCCTTTTAACTAAAGTCAGCATCTTAGTATCTCATTAATCCAAAATTTTTCAGGAAAGCCCCAGGAAGTCCTCAACGTAAGCTTTTTTAACAATGAAGCAAGTAACTTCAGGTCTCTATTCTAATATATTGGAGAATTATTTTATAGTTTAGGAGTGACATTTTGCCTCTCTAACATAAAAAAGTGCTGATGATACGTGTTACATACCCATCCCATTCATTCAAAATATTCAAACCAGCTGCCACTGCCACCTCCCATGGTATACAAGCCAGCAAGTAACACAATTAATCTAAATTTATTCCATCACGTGCTGAAAGCGAGGACTTTGCAATGTGCACAGGAAATCAGGATGCTGGGACTGCTTCAAAGGAAGGCATGTGAGGAGCTGCTGCTGTGTAGTCACAGTCTCTGGAGATGTTTGAAAAGAGACTGGACAGGGCACTTAGTGTCACGGTCACGTTCACATGGTGGTGTTCAGTCAAAGACAGGACTTGATGATCTCAGAGATCTCTTCCAATCTAACTGATTCCGTGATTCTCTACGATTCTTCCCTCTCCAGCTCCGCATCCATCATCCCCTGAACTGTGCAGTCCAGGACGCCAGACCACCTCCACTTCTCCCACGTTCCCAAGCAAGGAAGGGTTCTTTGCCTAATAGCTCTTTTTTATTTTATCCGAAAAAATAAACAAACAATCCCCACCCAAAACAATTTTAACAACTCTTCCAGGCGATTCGAGCATTTTAGGGAAGGTGTTAAGGAAAGCCCGGTCAGCAGGGCACTAGTTTGACGCAGCCTGCCTGTGAACAGAACCCGACCCCCCAAGCCCGCTGCCGGGCACTCCGCCCCCGTCTCCCCACAGGAGGCGGAGCGGAGCCGCGGATCCCGTCGCCGCGGCAACGCCACGGCCGCAAACTGCTCCCGGGACACGCGGCGGATCCCACAGGCGGCGGACGGCGAACGCCGGGAGCGGGCGTGCCCGACGGAGAGGTGCGGCCCCCCTGGAATTAAGGCGAGCCTCGATGGAACAGCCCGGCCCAACCGCCCCCGCACCGCGGGGCTGGCACTACCACTGCGGCGCGGGGGGGATGGGGGGCATTCTTTATCGGCTCCGCTCTTGCCGAGCCCGCTGCTTTCCCCAGTGATGCCGGGAGGGAAAAGAGAACAAAGGAGCATCCCGGTGGTGGCCCGTGCGGGGAATAGCGCCCCACGGGGCTCCCCTTCCAGCTCCTCGGCGTGCCCGTAGGGTGGTACGGCCCGTGCTGCCCCCCCGCTCCCGAGGTGCCGGGCCGCGCGGCGCTGGGGATACCGGCCGGGGGCAGGGAGGGCCGGGGGAGGGGGGTGGCACTTCGCACGGTCTGTCCTGTCCCCCGCCCGGCTCGGTCACGTGGCGGTGGAGGTGTGAGGGACGTGGCCGTGGAGGGCCGGTGCTGCCTGGTGGCAGTGGCGGGGAGGCGGCCAGGACCCCCACCTCCAAATTGCCACCTTGGCCTGAGAGCTGGGGGGCTCTGCCTGGGGAGAACGGCCGCCTTGTCACATCACTGCTCTTGGCCCACAGCCTCAGACCCGTTGTGTCTCTCCTGCTCCTTCAGGAGCCCACCGTAGGCCTGGACAGCAGTGTGTGATGCCTCTCTTTGGGAACTCCTTCAGCCCGAAGAAGACCCCCCCTAGGAAATGGGCCTCGCTGTCCAACCTGCACCTGGTGAGTCCCAGCGCCTGTGGTTTGCTGCAGGACTGCTGCTTTGGTGGCAGGGGTGGGTGGCTCCAGCTGTGAGTGCCGTAATCCTTACAAGAGCTCCCAGCTGCTTCTGGGGCAGGAAAAAGTTCTTCAACCAGAGGGCGATTGGGCTCTGGAACAGACTTCCCAGGGCAATGGTGACAGCACCAAGCCTGACAGTTCAGGAACTGGTACAGTTCAGGTCAATAGGTACAGCTCAATAGGTACATGGTGCAGCTCTTGGGCATGGTCCTGTGCAGGGCCAGAAGTTGGACTCAGTGATCCTTGTGGGTTCTTTTCAACTCAGAATATTCTAGTATTCCAACTGTGCTGCTTTCTTCCTGCAGAGCAGCACCATTCCTGATCACTGGTGATTATACATGAAGCTAGAAATTAATAGCTCAGGGAAGAATCATCATCACCTCACCTGCAGTCCAGAACTGTGCCACTGAAAGCTTTTCACCAGTGGTCTCCAAGTGCAGGGCAATGAGTGTGTGGGTGGGAGAAAGTACAAGGATGGCAGTGAGAGGAGCCAGTCCTCTACTGCTGCAGTATATGACCCAAGTAGAGTTCCAGGCTCCAGGGCCATTTGGACCAGCATCTTCCACTGGAATGCCAGTCACTAAGAATTGGGAGAGCAGGGGTTAGCTCTGGAATTCTGTAAAACTCTGAGTGTGATCTTCTCCCTGCAGCTGGATAGATCCACCCGTGAGGTTGAGCTGGGCCTGGAATACGGCACGCCCACAATGAACCTTGCTGGCCAGAGCCTGAAGTTTGAAAATGGCCACTGGGTTTCAGGTAGAGTACAGCTCAGCTTGTTCTGGTCTGAAGTAGCCATAGTTGGCTGACCATCTGATTTTGACCTCCTTCTTTCCTCCAAGAATCAGGAAGCTTCCTGGGGGATCGCAGGGAACTGCAGCGCTTGCGCAAACGAAACCAGCAGCTAGAGGAAGAAAACAACCTACTTCGGCTGAAAGTGGACATTCTGCTGGATATGGTGAGCCTTTGCCCAACTCTTGCCTGCCTATAAGCAGTGGGGATGCCTGAGCAAAGAGCGCCCTGAAGAAGGCTGCCCTCACTGCACCACACTTTTTGCTTTACCTTGCCATGCAACACAGGTGTAATGGCAAAGTGCCTGTGGGAGTAAAGCCTGATCCCCTCTGTGAAAAGAGTGGAAGGTTCCCCCCACTTCACAGAGCTTGTTGTGAACACTGTGACTGAGGAGAGAGAAGCCTCTGCAAGTGTCATGTCTCCTGTTTCCCTTTCTGCACAGAAGACGGCGTTTTTCTTGCCACTCTGTCCTCTGTCCTCTAACTATGAAACTGAGGTACAGCCACTGTTTCTGGTCACAGAAAATTAAAGTTTCCATCTGCTGTCATGAAGGTGTGACATCTATCTTATGTGTAAAACTGTGGATGAAAGAATTTACAGTAAATAAACGGAAATTCAACCTTACCCAGAGATGACAGCTTTCATGCTTAAAATCTGGAGAGACATTCAGTGAAAGAGAACACACATCTGTTCTCAGTTACTAAGTGATTTAGCCTTTATGTCACTCTCAACAAATATTTTCTTCCCTTACTCTTCACGTGTTTTAAAACTGGAAAATGGCTTTTGTGGCTGGAACACTTGGCAGAAGTGTTAGCTGTCCTCTAGGCTTTCCAGGTGATTTTAGTGAAGTGTGACATGGCAGCTTCCCCCTTGCTCAACAGGAACAAATTCCTTCCTGCAGGACCTGGCTTGTGGTTGTAGATCTCAGTTGTGCTGTGAAGTTGGAAAAACCTCATGAGCTTTTAACTCACTCCTGTTGTTGTTTGCTGTGTGTTCCAGCTCTCTGAGACTACTGCCGAGTCCCACCTCATGGAGAAGGAGCTGGAGGAGCTGAAGCAGCACAGCCGGAGGAAGAAGTGAACAAGAGGTGGCCAGGCTGGTTCTGGGTCTTGGCCCACGGGATGCTGGGGCTGGCTTGGGCCTGCCAGCCATGTTGGTACTGTGTGGAGGTACTTTGTTTTGTGAGACCAGGAGCGCTGAGATGCCTCCAATGTTGTGTGGTGCTGTGAGTACTGCTAATGTCTGGCTTGGCACCACGGCGCTGTTAATTAACACTGTTTTCCTCAGAGCACTTTACCTTGTTACATTTCCTCACCGCAGCCAGCATAGGTACCCTCTTCTCTAAGGCAGCCGCACAACAGGCGGTGGAGAAGATCGGTCTCCATGAGGGCTCCTCCTTGCATTCTCTGCTTACCGAAGCGGGGAGACCTCTGCCCGCTCCCCTGGGGAGCCCGCCGGGGCTTGTACAAGCCTCACCGTCTGCCTTGGGCGAGCAGGATGCTGGAGTTGCTCGTTCTCGAGAATTTTGCGTATTTTACATAAAACCTTGCAATTAAAACCTGGTTCTGAGGGTGTTTGTAACGCGTCGCGCTGAGCTGCGGGGTCCGGGGCGGGGAGCAGCCGGTGCTCCTCCGGGCCGCCAGGGGGCGCTGCATCGCCCGGGCTGGGTGGCGGG